>JBBPDA010000013.1:12474854-12514741 GCA_037974385.1 Arnoldichthys spilopterus | reverse complement strand
TATACATATATATATACATATATTACCAGTAACCAGTATTATAGTAATTTCTCCCTTTCTCCAGTCTCACACTATCTCTGAGTTAAAATGCTCACCACGGTGCAGAAGGAAAATGTGTTATGATTTTCAATTCACGTAGACTTCAAAGTGTACATACACTTTTAAAGGTGCCAGAAAGGGTTCTTTGGAGCAAAGCTATATAAGAACGAGGTTTGCTTCCCTAAAGCAGTTCTCAGAGCACTCCTTGGGGCTCACTAGAAAAGCCATATTTTTTCTCTGTCCCACAAAAAAGATTTTATTTATTAAAAGGTTCTTTTGGGAACACCTTTATTTTTCAAAGTAAATGCTCAAATCCTTACAGTATTTAAAAAAAAGTTGATTGTAAAGCCATTTAACATAAATAAAATATTAATCCACAATTATATGAAATTTTACTTTATTTCCAAATGAGTGATATTAGCTTTTGCTGTCTGTTGTAATTGTGCTGCTATGCTTTATTTCCCTAAAACTGTATTTGATCCACATTCAGTCTCCATGACCTAACAACTTCAATTCTCTGTGGTATGGAAATGTTTCCCTCTCTATCAGAGAGACCGAAGGCCACCCTGGGGAAGAAGGATGGCACATGTGAACAGATCATATTTGATTAGGGCGGCAGCTTTTAAAAGATGCCTGTGGTGCCTCCATAGAAACAAACAGTGGTTTGGACTCCCCAGGGAAGACTGTTATCTCCCTCTCTCTCTCTCTCTTTCTCTCTCAGCCCCCCGAGGGAAGTTATTTTATCTTCTGCTGCCGTTAACTTTAGGGTTTACACACTTTGCTTGCCGAGCCCTTGTTCTTCTTCGTTATAAAGTAGGAGCTGTATCTTGCAGGCCTCCTTCTGGAAATAAAAATGGCAAGAAAAAAGCAAGAAAGAAAAGAGAGGGAGGGCTGTACGGAAATGACTTCATCTTGTATTCACTGGGGATGGCTTTTTAATTTTTATAACAGCCTCACAATATAAACTCCCTGCCACTCACTGCTCACTGCAAATTTACATATAAAGTGTCTGATAAGCATATTTATGTGTAGCCCCTGTGAGTTTGCACATTACGATGCTAAACATAAAAGAGGAGAAATGTGAGCGATGTGTTCTGGATATCTTCTTTTTAAAAAAAGCAGGAAAAAATGGAAGTATATGGCATAGGGATACAGGGAAGAAAGGAGAGGAGGAGAAAGAGGAGGGAGGGAGGGAGGGAGTGAATGAATGCACACAGGAGATCTGTCTCTGCATTGTCAGGAGGATTTACGGTGCAGGTGTGGAGCCATCAATCATGCGGGCGTGCACCAAAGACAACGTTGTGTCTTGCTGCCATTTGTACAGCTGTCCGCACAAATTGATCCTTAACAAGGCGCCTCTCCTCCCCTCTCAAAGGGCGACTAGCCTCCTATCAGGCCCATGAGCGCTGTGTTTGTTTACCCTAATGTCAGAAAGAAATTAAATGTGACACTTTGCAAATGGGCACTTCCAGCAAACCCAAAAGATGACCATTCTCAGACATTAGCCAATCAGAATCTGTTTTTTCAACATTCATTTGTAGTGTCATTTGGATTGATGATTTAAAAAATTAATTTGTTTTTGGGTTTTTTTGATTTGTGTTGACTGTCTTTGATGACACAGAGTGTTCAAACTGGATGATATTAAACCGTAATATGTGAGGTATTTTATTTTAGAAAAAAGCCATAAAACTTTACTGTAAAAAGTAGTGTTGAGAAACTGCACTAAATTGCTTTCTAGTATAATCAATGAGATTATGTAATGGCTGATACATATGGTTCTGTTGCTTCAGTTACTGTGAAGTCAAAATGACATGGACAAATTGAAAGTAGCAACTCTGGACTCATGAATCCATTCATACATATAGTAAATCCATATACTTAGCCTGAATGCCATCCATCCATCCATCCATCCATCCATTTTCTAAACCGCTTCCTTTGTTTCCGGATTGCGGGAAAGCTGGAGCCAATCCCAACTGACTGTGGGCCTAAGGCGGGGTACACCCAGGACAGGAGGCCAACCCGTTGCAGGGCAACACATAGACAGACACCACTCATACACACATTCACACCTATGGGCAAGTTTAGAGTATCCAGTCAACATACTGCAGCTTTTGGACAGTGGGAAGAAACTGAAGCACCTGGAGGAAACCCATGCCAACACCGGGAGAGCTTGCAAACTCCGCACAGAAAGGCACCCGAGGCCAACCCGCGGATCGAACCCAGGACCTTCTTGCTGTGAGGCGAGTCAGAATTCCATGTTATTAAAATCTGATAGTTAACCCAATTTTGAAATGGGGTGGGCAATATGGCAAAAAAGTAATACTATGAGACTTGCAGACATCTTTCACAGTACGCCATCGTAAAGTTGCATTTTTTGTGAACAAGTTTGAACAGTTTTTGAACTGAAGTAGCAAAAGTGCTTTTTTGAAAAAGGCACTAAAATGTTTTACATTTATTTGACTAGAAAGAAAAATAAAATTACATTAAAATTAACTAAAGGACTAATATCCAGTCAGCTTATTGTTTCAGATATTTTTATTAAACAATATAGCCATTACATTCTGAAAGCTACATTAACATCAGTTTCCAAACTTATGTAAATAGTAACCAAATGCTAGAAAAATTGCAGTATGAAAAAGATTTAACATAACCCTCCCCACTACAGCGCTCTACATTAATCTGTGTATTTAAAGATCGAAATGCATGGAGACCATACAGATCTATGACAATTTACCTGATGCATTCTAGATGTAGTGTAGTGGTTATTTCTGCAATGCATGTGTTCAGTGTGAGGACTGCAGTCAGCTTATTACTTTGCTGTTTTAAAGCTTGGATCATGGTTGGAACATATGATTGTACTATGAGAAAGGGTTGTTTGACTGTAGGACTTCCAACCTGGGCTGGAAGTCTGGACGGTTTCTGCTCTAGGCTTGAAAGAAGGACCCTACACCCCTTCAACTCTGTAGAGTGAGAAATTATAGGAAATTAGATAGGAAGTTGGAGGATACGTGACATATGGCATATCTGGGTCTAAATCAAGCATAAGAAAGCAAGCCATGTAAAGAAAGCAAGCCACTGTAAAAACAGAAAATGCGATGAAAATAACAGTATATATTGATAACAATAAAGTATTTTCTAATTGCTCTCCCATACAGTAAAACTGGAAGTAGTTTAAAAAAAAGTAAGATTCAGTTATTCTGGTTGATTAATAGAACAAATTATGGTTCTGATCACAAGTGCAGTCTTGTGATTTGTAATCGCCACATGCACAGCACTGTCAAATACTCTACTTAATTTGCGTTCCATGTTCTCCAAATTAGCACAATTCAAAATAATTAGTGGACTGTAGATCCCCATAATCAAAACTGCAGCCTGTTTCAATTATTGATGCAAAAGATTTACAGCTTTCAACAAATCTGTCAAGTTTCTTTCCTTTAATCCAGCTAGTTAAATCAGGACAGTCCATCTCCTGAAATGGAATGATGAAGAAAGTGGTTTCTTTGCCAAAGAATTAAGCTCTGATTATGACCCTTATTGGTGTAGCTAATGCCCAAAAGCTTTATTCTAAAGGGGGTCTTTTAAGGTTTAAATTAACATTATTGTTTCATCTTCAGAGGGAAAATCAAAGCCTCGTAATTTTTTTGGTTTCATCAGAATGACCAGGAGTGTGAACGTGACTGAAATGAAATGACTGTTTTAGTGGATGTGTGAGATGTTCTAGTATGGGGAACAATGATTAACTGCTCATTAGTAATACACTTAGAAGGCCATATTGCTACTCTTTGCATTACGTTTAAGTGTTAATCCATGTCTTTTACTCATGGACCTCAGACATTACATTGTAAATCATTAACTTTTTTCCCATTAAGTGCTATGAGTTCAGACATATTTAGCACATTGAAACTGCATAATGGATAGAGCGTCCTTTGCTTAATTTTTGAAGACTGTTTGATCTGTTACATATGATCTATAAAAGTGGCTGCAGATAATTTTTTTTTCAGTAATTTGCAGTGATATATTTTCAAAGTGGTATTTTAGCAATGGATATGAGCTAATTTAATGCTTATACAGGATAATATTCTGTACTAATGGCCCAATGGTTTGACTGCAACAACTGTAGTATTGATGTGAAAATTGTATTGTCCTATATATACATATACACTACTCCTCAAACATTTCCAAATTTGATTTCCAAAATCTAGTTTTTATTTTAATTTAAGCTGTTCAAATCCACTGATTAAGCTTAAATTGTAAACTGCCCAGGGTAATAACAAAACAACCAAAAAACCAATTCATGCCAAATCACCTGGGTAGACATTAAGTCTGGAGAGTGTGCTGCTGTTCCTTGAATTGAATCTACTCTATAAGTTCTTTTTTTCTAATGTCATTATCTTACTGTCTGTCTTTGTTTCTTGCCTTTTCTTTACCATTCTGATAGCGATATACAGTACTACTTCTTGCTGTACAGTATTGTGATAATATGCTTCAGAGGAATAGGGCACCTGTGGGCATTATTTGCCTTAACCTTAATTAGGCTTAATTTAATTCCTTTGCTACAGGAAAGCTGTTAGTTAACCAGTTTCTTAATGCTCATGGAAATCTGCATAATATTTTACATATTGGTGACCTAAACTTTTTTGTTTATAAAGTATGTATTTATTGTAAACACTCACCTTTATACAATTTAGGTAAAATTGTCATTGATACATTTCCATGGTATTGATGAGAACCAATTATTACAGCTTTACTCTAATGACCTAGACAAGACATTGCTTTCAAAACATCGGCTTTCGGTAATCTTCTCTATTACGGTTCACTGTTAAAAGTCAATTTGTTTGCTCGTTTGGTGCATTATTTCAGGACTGGATTCCTAAAACCAACATTTAGCCTAGATTTAAATGTCATTTCCTCAACTGATCTACATTAGCACCAAATTGTAGGAGAACACTAGGGACGGCAGTTCAGTTTAGACAATCTGTGCTACGGTCTGACGTCTATTGGCCCTAGAAATGTAAGACTGTGACAATCCTTTTCTTAGCCATATATCTCAGCTATTCCTGGATCTATCTTCCACCTCAGCCTAAAATAAAGTTTGATATGGCCTTTAATATCAAAGCAGGCCCTGAGGCTTGAGAGGCAGCCATGTTTTGCACTTCCATTCGGCCACATTATCTCCGGGTATTAGCCTTCCATAGACTTGCATTCAAAAGCAATATGAAATAATAAAGCCGCTCTCACTTACTGCCAAAGAAAAGATATAATTTTCTTTAAGTGGAAATCTAGCGTGTGTGGTGGGGATCTGGATCTGTGAAAAGCAGACAGCTTTACTGTGAGGACGAGACTGCAGAACCAGTCAGCTGAAGAGGAGCAGTAGAAATTGAGCTAATTGGATACTCAGGACTGGCCAAGATTTTGTTTTTGTTCTTTGATTCTTTGGAGCATTTCTTTCTATGCTAAACATTAAAAATACACAAGTAAAATTACATAAATTAGTCATGTCTTTTTTATGATGAACTCAAAAGTATTCGCTTGTAGTTCTATTTTGGCCTACATGAAAATGCTTCATTGGCTAGTGCTTTGAATATTCAGGGCAGTGACATTGAAAAGCCATAAATGCTCTTCAGCTTTAATTTAAAAAAAGAGGTAAGTATAGATGGATGGGAAAATTGAAAATGATATGGTATCTATTCCAGTTTAACACGCAGCACGGCACGTATCCTGACAAACACTATACTGACATGCCATCCCTCCTTCCCATTTTCCCAAAATATTTTACGTGCCAGTGAGAAAAGTAGAGAGATCAACATCTTTAAATGCAAACTGGATCTATAGGGAGTAAGAGCACGCAATGTTCCTGCAAAGAGGGAGATTGCTAGCATTGGATGCCTGCTTTTTTCTCTGCTGTTGCATAGTTAGTAAATCCTTCTTTTTAGTATGTAGGGAAAAGAGAGTGTTAGGAACAGCTGAGCACTTATGGACATTTTTTTATTGGCTTGCCTTGTGTAGAGATGACAGTCACAATACAAAAATATCAGCAGTAAATGCTGGCTTGTGTATCGAAGGGACAAAAAACATGAATCTTATTAAATCATGTAACAAATGAACCCTGAAACAGCACACACTCTCATTATGTGATGTCATGTTCTTTGCAGTGCATTTTATTCTATAGAGTAGTAAAGTGAGTAGTTTAAGCCGTTTTGGGTGGGCACAACAAATTTTCGGGGGAGCCACGGGCTTGGCTGTCACTCGTAGTCAGAGGGCTACAGTAATCGAAGTAGTGGTCACCAGAAGTGGTAGTAGTAGTATAATGATTGGATGGGTCACATGTTCAAGTCTCGGCCCAGGTACCACTGAGGTACCCTTGAGCAAGGTAACGCCCTGCTACACTGCTCCCCATGCACTGTTGATAGCTGCCCACTTCTCCATGTGTGGTTGGGTTAAATGCAAAGGTCACATTTTGTTGTGGTACACTTTGTGTGCTAGGTTTTTCATAATGACAAATAGTCACTTTCATAGAACTATGAGCCACTTGCTAAGCATCAACCTCAGATACACAAAACAATCAGAGCTCTTAAGAGGAAAGAAAATCCCTAGTTTTTCAAATTGCTGCAATAAAAGATACTTATACACCAAATGTTTTGCAGCATTTTTCTTGATATTGCAACATTCAGTAGGAAAAGAATTGCATGGAAGCATTGGATTGAAGAAGAATGCTGCTCTTAATTAACATCATGTTTAATTTCTATCAAGAAGAGGCATGCATAATGTGGAACAAAAGGTCCTCCACAGCTAAACGCCAGCTTTACGGTTTCCATGAGTGTACATGCAAATGAAGGATGGCACACACAACTACCCCCAGTTTTTAGCAATTATTTTCCAAAACTGCTCTTGATGTCATCTAATGGTGAATGTCATGCCTTTGGTCACTGACTTCCCTTGGCCCTGCCTTTCAATAGTCAGCCAATCCTCCCAATATTTCTTGCAAATGCAATTTGTCCACGTGAGCATTTTCATGTTTTCACCATGTCCTCTTAACATATTAAATAACTTTTTGTGATCAATGCGTCCCAGTTTAGTTACCAACTGTGTGACCTCTTTGGAACTATTTGCTTCATGTTGCTTTGATAACTCATATCAAAACCCTGATTGTCAAAGTTCTTTTGTAGCTAACACATGCTGATAACTGGCATTCAGACTAATACAACCCACCTGTATAGCTGTCTTTGTAATTATGATTTAGTCACTTCAAAGTTCTTTTTCATGTGGTGCTCCTGTTATTGTGTTCACCAGCTGCGTACTGCGCAGAATGTTAATTTCTTTTACAGAAGCAGTCGAGTGCAGCTTTTGTGCTAAAACTTAAAGTAAAACTCACTCCAAAATAAGTTCTTATTTTAAATTTTGGCTTAATTATCTCCCCAGTCTTCGCTCCCACCCTTTGTGTTGTGTTGTGAATCTCCCCTATTGCATGGCACCAAACAGTCTGAAAGGGTACAGGGTAGCACGTTTCCTCTGAAACCTACAAAGTCTGTAACCACATTTTTAACACACTCAAGCACCACAATGAAATGTGACCTGTGCATTTAACCCATCCCACATTCTCACGTGGAGCAGCGGGCAGTTTTCAGCAGCGACCAGGGCAGCGGGACGGTACCTTGCTCAAGGGTACTTCAGTGGTGCCCGGTCTGGGATTGAGCCTGCGACCTTCAGTTCACAAGGGCAATGTCCTAACCACTAGGCCTCCACTGCCCCAGTGGTTAACATTTAAAGGGGAAGCAAGGGGTTTTCATTACTGACAATGCAAAGTACTGCAACTTGTTTCTATGGGGTGTTTGCCAACAAACCTTTCCAGGTTCTGTATAATTTTGGGTTCTGAGAAAAAGATTTGATTTAATTTTTAATATTTTACTTATTTACTTAATTATTTTTATTGTCTTAGGTGTTTCCGACATATTTCCAGCGTACTACGCTATTTAGGCTCATTTGTGTTTGCTTGTGCCACCCCTGTAACACAACAACTTCAAAAATTGCAACAAAATAAGAAACTTAGTGACTTGAGCAATTGTGTCCAATCTTACCACAAGGGCCAGTATGGCTACAGGTTTTCAAACAAATAGGTGCTTTGAGGATAAGATTGGACACTTTTGCATTTGAGCATGGTTGTTAGCATAACTTCCAACACACTCTGCTGGCGCTTTACTCTGATAGGATGCACCTAGATGCCTATTTTTCTTCATTGACCGTGGCTTCCACTGAAGACAGGTGCAAGACACTTGGAAGAGAATTTAATCTTGTTGGCCTAGAAATTGAATCTGGGAAGAAGATGGACGTTTTAACAAGACAACAGCCCCAAACATACAGCCAAAATAACTCAAAAAGGCGAAGGTGCTTGCATAGCCAAGCCAACCTTCTAATGTAAATCCCACTGATTTTGAATCTGATTCTCTTAGTGGAATCCTCAACACCTTGGGCAATTGAAAAGGGTTTATGCAGAAGAATCGGTCATAATTAAACCACAATGCTACATAAAGTGAATTAGTTATTGTAGATATCACAAAGCAGCAAAGAAAGTATACTAAAAGTATATTAACTGACAAAGACAAAAGGGACTTCTTGTTTCCCCTCACTGTACAGTTTTTTTTTTCCAAGGAACATCACATGCTTCCTTTCCTTTAAGCCAAGAGTAGTTGAGCTATTGATTGAGCCTGAAGCATGAAGCGAGTGAGTGAAGGGTTTTGGTATGGTGGCTTATCACCACCGCTGGCAGTGTGTGACTTTCCTCTGCTCTCCTACTGCCAATAGCAGAGTGTGTGTGTATTAGCCCTCTGCATCTGGCTCTCTCAACCATTCTGCCAGCCAAAGGCCTTCAGTTCAGAGAGATCATAATTTAGTGAAGGAAACATACTTTTACAAGGTCACCATATGTTTGTTTCATGATATGCAAAAATAATTGCAGTGATTAGTAATCCTCTTTACTATTATTCATAAGTAATTCATAAGTTATTATTGTAATTCAGCACACTTTTTAAAATAATGCTTCTGGCACCCAAGTGGTGCAACTGTCCCTATCACTGGGAGATTGCGAGTTCGATCTCCAGTGATGCCACTGCCATCTGTGGACAGGAGTCCAAGAGAGCACACTTGGCTTGGGTGGGTAGGATGGCCCTCCCTCTTGCTAGTCACTCAGCATGGTGTTTGTGTGTATTGTGTGTGCTAGTTGTTGGAACTGGACATGACTACATTGGGGGAGAAAAGATTAAAACATGTTACTAAATTGGTCCCAAATGATGTAGCATCTTTACATTTTGTGATGGTTCTTGCAAAAGGTTACTCACACAAAAGTGTTTAAAATGACTTCAAAGCACTTTGGTTTTTAAGAGTATTTAAAAATATCTTTGTGCCACCAGTAATTTCTGTGGACGGACCATCACTCATTTCTCACAGAGAGACTTGGCGTGTGGACTATGGACATTACTATTTCATCAGCCAGGTGGTCCACTCTGTCACCCCTTGTCTTGTCAGTCAGGTCGTGCATGTTTGAGTGAAAGATGGAGAGAGAGAGATCAATTTGAGTTTATCAGTTAGAGGTGCCTAAAGAACTAGGAACTGAGCCAGATAAATACCTCCACTAAAGCTGATTTGGAAGATAAGACTCTAATCCCTCAAATTAGATTGTCTTATGCTGATTGACACACGTAAATGGCGTTCACATTTTTTTTTTTTAATAGCCACACAGGTGTTTCCTTTTTTCAGTATGAAATGCATTTGAATGTATTTCCTAAACACTTCTTTACATTATTCTGTTAGTTTCTTTGTCAAATGATTTTAAACTCAAGTGCCAGACAGGTGTCACAGTTGAGAGCTTTAACAAACTCTTCTCCCAACCTGACGGTGCAGTATCACCCAAAATAACCCCCCCAAAGCACAATTGAGCATGGCAGCCATGACTAAGCTCACACTCCCCCATAATTGTGGCAGGGACTAAATTATGGAGGAAAAAAACTTTTGCCCTGCAGTAGCTGCAGTCTCTATATTGGACTACATCTTTTCACTGGGATGCAACATGAATGGGCCATATAGGACTGTAGAACCGAACCCCCACCTCTCTGCTCTTTTTATTTCTTAGATATATTTGATCTGCATAAAATATTCATATAATACAAATGTGTTTTCTTTGTGTGTATATACCTCTTTATTTGCACACATTATGCACTATGTAGTTCATTATCTAGGTCACCATGTTTCACAAGGTTTGTTTTGCATAAATGCTACAGTACTGTGTGAGACCTCATGTCACTGAATCTCTTCTGAATAGACTCTAGGAATAAGTGCCAAAATCATAAATGTAGAAGGGAAAAGATCTCTAACTCCCATTTCTGCACTGTATCCGTGGTCTCGCTTGGTGCATCAGCAATCGTCAAAATTTCAACCTGCTGTGTCCTGTAATGGCTCAAAATTTGACAGAGCATGGGGCTGTCAACCAATCACATATTCATTCACATAGTCATGTTGTGGTAATAAAATTAATATAATAATCATTGCTTTGCATTGCTTTAATATTCCGTTCTGAAATCCTGCATTCTTTTGGGGATTTGAAGAGTGAGTTTGAGTCTTACTGTAGTAAAATGTACAGATGTGTGTTCTCTGTAGACACTGTGTACTTATTATTAGAATATTATTATAAATTAGCAAAACATTTCACTTGACCAGGGATGCCCATACTTTTGCAAACGACAGTATAAACACTACAAACATCTTGGGGTCACAGTGTAACTGTGTGGCGGTACCATGTGGAACTAGAGCTAATCTGTGTATGAAACATATCTGTGGTGCAACTGCAACTTGCCCTTGTGAACTGAAGGTTGCTGGTTCAAGTCCTGACCTAGACACCACTGAGGAATTCTTGAGCAAGGTACCGTCCTGCTACACTGCTCCCCAGGCGCTGTTGGTAGCTGCCCTCTGCTCCACGTGTGCACGTGTGATGGGTTAAATTCAGAGGTCACATTCCTTTGTGGTGCTTGAGTGTGATGACAAATACTCACTTTCACTAAAATATGATGGTTTTTCAGTGTATGACTGTAGTGAATATTGTGTTATACATCATTACTGTGTAGCAGCACACCTGCACGCATGTAAGCAGCTTTTATTGAAATGAAACGAAACGAAATGCTTCCAGATGCTATTATGCGCCAGTACATACAGTGCTGATGAAATGAGCTCAGCCTTCTCCCGCTCGCCTTGCCTTATTTACGCCTATACACTTGTTCCACCTTCCATCGCTTTGGCTCATCACCATTCTGACGGCCTGTGATCTAATCACCAATGATCATTTATGAGCAGCAAGCGTGGCCATAAATATTTAAATGAGCCATCTTTTGTCATGCCGCTAAGAAGTTGGTGATTTGTTCCTTGCTTCCCACCCCTCGTACGCTGTGCCACTGCCTGGTGGTCGCGCAATTCATGGCCTCCAATCTGTGGAGCCCATTTTCAACAAAGCACTCCATTTGCCAGTGTACTTTTAGTACGGAGCATTATGATATACCCCATCCTTCGCCTCCGGCTTATGTGCTCAATCATCAACATCAGTGTCAGTTAAATAGTTGTTTTATGGTGATCTTAATTGAACTGCTTCCACCACACAACAATTTAAGGCCCTATTCATCCATTATAGGAGAGTATGCAGGGAGCATCAAAGAATATATGCCTACAAATCAGAACAAACTGTGTATGGGGAGTCTCCACAGTGAGCTGAGCGTCATTGTTACAGAGCCTGATCGTTTTAATCAGTCACTGACATTGTGCTGTGTCTTCAGCCATGTGTGGTAAATGTCTTGCTGTGTAGGCATAGTGCAGTCATGCTGTCATGGTTCTATCTATAAACGGTGTAATTTTAAGACGAGGGCCTCTAACTCATAACTATGCATTCTTTTTGTTGTTTATTGAGTGTATCTATCTTCATTTAGTGTATCTAACAGCTTTGTGTGCCATGCCTAACATTGAAGGTAAAGGCTGGTATCAGATTTATACTGGCCAAGTCTAGTCTAAGTCAGTACTGATTGTTTACCAAAGTATTCTACTCGGATCGGGCTCATTAGAAGGGACAAATTTTTCATGTTTCGTAATGCTGCAGCCAAATAACTGCCACAAAACTTTGATGCCCCTTTCTTGCTGTATGCATATGCTTACTACTGCAACCCTGAGAAGGAACATAACAAATTAAATGGAAAAAATTGCAAAAAAAGCATAAAATCAGACAGGGGCAGATACTTTTCCATGGCACTGTACTTTAACAAGTTTACCACGCTTCAGCATTTTATCCTCGTTTTCTGCCACTTCTTTGCTGACAAGCAATAAGTGATAGTAGTAATAGCCTTTTTATTTCATTGTCCCTTTAATTCCTTCTTTATCTCTGAGGAGCTTAATAAAGCCTTTCTGACTCACTGTCAAGAACTAAAACAAACAAGGTATGCTGGACCTGATGGAGAGGTCCAATTTGGGCCCATCTTAATGGAATCTATAATAAGTGTTGGGCTCGGCCACGATGGAACGCAACTGTATCTCTTGATAACGCTCCAAGCTCAGAGCACTCGTGACATACTCTGATGTATCTGCTCTGATGGGGTCTGACTTTGCTTTGAGACTTGAGGATGGGAAACTGGGGCAGGAGAAATAAGGGTTTGGTTTGACCACTCTCTTTTGCAAACGTGAAACCCATCTGCTGTCCAGCGTCTTAAATTGGCAGCACAATGTAAATTAACACCAGTAATCACTATGTATCAATGTGGCTCATTGATCTTAAATTGTCCTTATATATTTTAAGAGCCCAGATCAACTCCTAGCATTTCTTTTGTAAATAAAGGAGGTTTTATGTACTTGCAAACATTCCCAGAGTTTCAAAAAGTACCATTCCTTAATAGTTCAGAGGGTAAAAAATGTTCCATGGGAAAAAAAAATTTATTGATTTATGATGATATATTTATATATGATTAGCGTTTTAGGTGCAAAAGCTCACACAATCATTGCAAGTGGACTCATTGCAACAGGATATAATTTTTTTATAGAAGGAATACATTTGCACTGTGTATAACTTGAAAAGAGTCACGTGTAAAAATAACAGTTACTTCCACTTTCAAGACTTTCTGTTTCGTTTGCCCGCTTCCTTCCCCCAGCTCTCAGTGAGAGTACAATGCTGTTAGACGTTTTTCCTTGTATTTCCCTTTACACGTCTGAGTAAACTAACTTTAATTTCACGGGTACCTGTTTCGCCGTGTTTGGATGGAAGAAACAGCCAGATGAGAAAGCTTATATAACCACTGGGGTCCAGCCAGAAACTCCTAGGAAGCAGAAAATGTCCCACACAAGCTTATTCTCGCAAGGTCCGGGGCTTGATTACACAGGCTGCTGAATGGAAGAGGTCAGTGAGTCAGTCATTTCAAGTGGCTGTACACCACCCTGGGTTGTTTAATGTACAGACATAGACCAGGTGATAAAGCAAATAGAAGTACAGCCTTATAGTAGCTGGCCAATTTACTTTCCTGTTCTCTGGGGATAGCGTCAATGGAGAATGGGGAAGGACTTGTGTGTATATGTGTGTTTCTTTTGTGTAGAGAGACAGAAGGAGATTTCTTGTCCAATATAAGAAAAAAATGTACGAGAAAGTGAGCTTTTCATGCTACTTTCATGCATTTTTTTGGAGTGCGAGGTTGGACAAATGTTATAGTGCTGGAAAACAGCCCATTCATCTCCATAAGAAATTTGACTCCAACAAAGAATGGTACAATTTCTCAATAGGTTGAATGGGATTTTTCTGTAAAGCTTGACCAACCAGTTGCTATAAAATAATGTGTGTTCATTTTAATCTATATTTTTTTGAAACATCAAAATTTGGCATCAATTTCTACTGGAATTTTACTCTCCACTAGAATATGAAATCCAATGCTAAGGTCAGTTCAGTTTTATTTATATAGCACTTTTTACAAATGACGTTGTCACAAAACAGCTAAACAAAGTCTGGGTCCGAGCCCAAAGGTGCCAGAGGCAAGGAAAAACTCTCTAAACTAGAGGAAGAAACCTTCAGAGGACCAAGGCTCAATGGGAACCCATCCTCCTCTGGTCGACACTGGATAGCAATAACATAAAAAGCTAGCAACAAAAAAAGCAGAAAAGTCTCAGTTTATAAAGGTGTCATTAGTTAAGGTCTTTAACTTTTGTGGCTAGGGTGTAGGCAGCAAATAAAGCACATGGAGGTGGTCTGTGGTAGTTAAACTAGTCTGAAGATAGATAAAGCCCCACTGATGGACGAACTGGTCGTCCAGTGATAGATCAGGTTGAAAGGGAGTGGAGTAGTTCCTGGTGCCCTAGTGTAGTGAATGGTCTAATTGGCAGTACAAGCTGGCTGGAAGCCTCATCTGCTCCAGGGCTTTAAAATGTTGTTTTTATGCATGCATGTAGACAGTCTGACCAAGCGTTTAGACGCTTGAGTAACGAATGAGATAAAATGATAATGAATTTTGCCGATCAGGAGTTTTCCAATTGCATTAAGGCGGTGCCTGTTGAAATGACAGACAGTGGTCATTAATGTGCTTTTTTTGTTTGTTTGTGTAGGCTTGAATCTGCTTACTCATCTCCCTGCAAGGCACCAAGGCTGTGGTTATGGAGGAACCGGTTTAGCCATTTAGCTTTTAACATGCCTTGCGATCAGCAGGCCTAGCTGTCATGTACGGTTATGCGAAACATCTCAACATGCTTCAGTTCTGCTCGCTTCTTTTAGCTTCGTCTCAGGCCGACCCTTTCACGTGCTGACACCAGGAGGCAATGTTTACATTAAGCAGCTATGTTAACTTGTCTTCATGCTGCGAAGCTGTGTTTCTATTCTTTCCTCTCGCTCTCTCTCTCTTCCTCTGACTGGCATACGCTCAGTTAGTCACTGCAGATGTTGCTGTAATGATGCAGAAGGCTCTCACACAATCAGACAGAATGGGAGAGTGAGCCAGGCGAAATTAGTCAAAATTACTTTGTCATTACCCCCCTCATTGCTCCTGTAAGTAGTCTGTATTTCCCCACAATTAGGCAAGAGGCGCACATGTGGTGTAATGTTGCCTTTTTTTCTCTCTCCTCAGCTCAGCCTTTGACTTTCACTGATCGTGAAAACTCGAACAACACACATGTACTGTTGTTAAGGAAATGTACTGGTTGCTTTTTTAACCCTCTTTCTCTCCATCTCTCTCTCTCCCGCTCTCTCTCTCTGTTTTTGCTTTTTCCTCTGCTTAGTTAGTCACAGAGGACGCTAATTGCTGAATGGGCAAGATGTCATGGAGATGATGCACAGCTGTGTACTGAACACTCTTATTCTCTCTCGCTCTCCTCTTTCTCCCCCTCTTTCTCTTCCCTTCTCTCTCCATCCTATAGAGTCTACTGGGAGCTAATTATTGATAGTGGCTGATTAGCAAGGTGCACTGTTTTTTTGTTGTTGTTTTTTTGTTTATTCTTTTCTTTACATTTTATTGGAATGTGAACCATCTGCATTTGCTGTCACACCATGAGTCACTTTACACTTTGTGCTGAGTGGCCTGGGGCCTGGAGAGTTTTTTTTTTACCAAATTGGATTGAGCACTTAAAGCTATAAACCTTAAGGAATTTATTTCACAAACTCAGATTAAATCCAAGTCTAGATTAATTCCAATTGCTGATATACCTGGAATCTCTGCAAGTTAGTCCAAAACTAGACTTAATCCATGAAGAAAAACAGGCCAAAGAGTACATCCTTTTGAAACCTTTCACAGTAAGGTGAGAGTAATTTAAATTTAAATCCTCACACTCATATAAACTTGTTTTAACCTCATCCCAACTGGCTGTGTTGCAGGTATCAGGTTTACTTATAATCTCAAAGTGCAATTAAGCCAGTAAGTTATTTCTTTGTATGTTTCAGTTGAATAAAGGTTCAAGGAACCAAATCCCAGGTTCTTGTTATTATTGCATTTTACCAAATATTCAGAAACGGGGCTTGCATCTAATGTTCAAGTTTCCCAACATTCTAAAAGTTTTTTTTTTATTAAACAGAGGCTTAAAGCAAAATTATTTTATAAACTTTAGTTTAGGTTTTAGTTTGTGTTTCTGCTGTAAACACAGGTGTTTTTGGATGTAGCAGTAGTGTACATGTGCATGAAAATGTGTGGTTTTGTAGGGTTTTTCTTATGTCCTATTTTACTTTGCTCATGACATGATAGGAAATAGAGACTTTAAGGTTTCATTTATGAGTAAACCTCAAAAGAATCTTAAATGTAGCCTATTCACATGTTTATGTGTATGAAAGGCTTCAGTCTTTTTGAAGAGGTTGATCATGAATTAAAAAAACATGCGTTTATGGGCTGCACTTTGCAGTGACCAGACAACTGTAATTCCACATTAATTATGTAAAATTGTTAAAGTAATACTACTACTACTAATAATAATGATTTGGGGTTTTGACCAAATAAATGTGCACATTATGACTGGAAATTTCACCACAAACCATAGCAAAACAGTAAGGGACATTCGACTGACCAAATGTACACTATATGACAAGTATGTGGACATCTCTCCTAATTAATGAGTTCAGGAGTTTCAGCCACACCTATTGCTAACAGCTGTATAAAACCAAGCACGTAGACATGCAGCTTTCATATACAAACACTGGCAGTTGAATTAGTTGTAGTGAAGAGCTCAGTGACTTTAATCTTTGCATGGAAATAGAATACCACCTTTGCCGCGAATCAGTGTGGGAAATTTTGGCCTCTCTAGACCTGCTCGGTGAACTGTATGCACTATTATTGTGAAATTGAAGGGTTTTGCAGCAATAACAGTGTGGGGGAGGGGGGTGGTGCTTTCTCTATGAATTATTAATGCCCATGGTTTTGAAATGAAAAGTCCAAAAAGCTCATATAGATATGATGGTCAGGTGTCCACATAATTTTGACAATGAAACTCATGAAAGAGAAATGGCATAACAAAAAAGCTTTGCCTGATTGTACAGAATGTTGATTTGCAGAAATCAGCCTGAGCTTTATGCACAGCTTACTAGTCTAAACAGTGAATTATCACAGGACTGAAATTTACAGTAAAACAAAGAATAATGACTGGACTTCTGTATTTTCTCAGGTAAAATACAAACATTTGGAGACTTTGAATTGGTTCCAGGTGTGTAGACATTTACATACACAACAATGGTTTGATTTAGGGCCAAAACTGAGAGTCTAACTAAACCATGAACATATAAACAGCATGGTTTGTTTGTCATAATCTGACAAAGGTCTTAGTCGACCTAAGCTTAGCTCAGACAAAACATGTGGTTCGGTTTAATATAGCTCAGACTAGTCGAGACAGATTTAAATATTTAGATCGCTCCACTGATAGTTTACTGTGTTTTTGGTCGAAACACTGCTTTATGACACCAAAACAAACAAATCTAGAAGAGGCTTAGATGTTTATCAAGAGGAACATTGCATCTGAAATAGGTACAAAAAATATTTGAGTTAAAGAATAGCTAAATAAACCTTTCTCTCTGGTCTTCTTAAAAAACCAGTAGCTGGTTACAGCTTATTTAAAGTGATGCTGCTAGACTCTTAACAAACATCAAGAAAAGAGGTCACATAACACCAATTCTCATGTCCTTGCACTGGATTCCAGTTAAATACAAAAAACATTTTTAAGCTTTGCTTATTGTGTGCAAATCGCTTAATGGCATGAACCCTAAATATATAACTGAACTATCTGAAGAACACTCACCTGGTCGGTCTCTTAGATCAACAGGAACATGTCAGCTGACGGTGGCCAGAGTCAAAATAAAAAGGTGAAATGTCTTTTAGCCACCATGCTGCATTTTGCTGCAACAAACTTTCTTTTAGCATCAGATCTGCCCTAACTCTATCATATTTTAAAAGTATGATTAAAAACATTTTATTCTCTTTTGTTTTACAATAAATAATGCACTATTTTTTTATTTTAATTATGTTTCAGTCTTTTTATTTATTCTATACTTCCTCTTTTAATCTATTGTTTTATTGGTCTATTGTCTCACCTGTTCCATTTGAATTTGTATTTTTACATTTGTCATTTACTTTGAGTGACCACAGTGTATGAAAGGTCCTTTGCCTTGCCTTGTCTTACTGTGCATTGATAGCCATTTTATAAAGAACAGTGACATTGCACTTCTCAGTTAGAACCAGTTCTCTTGGGTATGATACCGCAGACGCCACAAGGGGTCCTGCCATCACGCATCAAGTAGTGTGTGAGTTGTTTGAAAATTATGGATCCACAGGACCTTTAAAATCATTGGGGACAGAAATCCCTGATACGTGTTCGCTGCCAGTTATAAAGGGTTGCTGTTCCATTATTGCATCCACCACATGACCGTTCGTCTTCGATCAAACACTACTGCAATGAACGCGTTTAAAATCAGCAAGGCAAAATGGATAACCCCTTACTATTAGGGAAGGAGGAAATAGAGCGTAACACAGACAATTTGCAACTTATTGTCGATGTTTTTGCAAAAATCACTTCTATTTTGTGCAAGATCTCTATGGAAGCCTGCCTTTGAGCTAACTCTGAGTTTAGATGGGCTATGTAAATATAAATGTAAATGTAGTTACTGAGCACTTTGGCCCTGTTCACCCCTGGCATTAGCATGTATCCTGAGTGATCCAATCACATGTGGAACGCAAAGAACAGGTGTGAATGCACACAAGACACTCAAACCACATTTGGAGGTTGTCTGGGACGCATGTAGCTACATTATTTTACCAGAGTGTCCACGAATGCGGCTTTGCGCCACACTGAAGTGTCAGCCATGAAACTGCTGTCCTCTAGAGCTCTGCTGATAACATTTCTCAAATAACAAAACAAAAATATTATACATTATAAAAATAATAAATCGCCCGGGAAACCAAAATAAAACCAAAACTAAAACACCCCTCATTTGCCACTCATTTGAATGCAGACCCTATCTGTGTTGTTGTTGATTTTATTTGTCTTTTTAATTTTGATCAGACACGACATGGCAAGTGCAATACTCCCTCCTGTAGCAACCCTCACGTTTAAAAAAAAAAAGCCAAAACAAAACAATGCATTTGGTCTCTGCAGATGAAAATGATCTATATTTATTTGCATATAGCAAGGGAAAGTGAGATCCGATCACAAGTGGTCATACGAGATGCATGTGGATGCAAATATTTGTAGCTGTCCATTTGTGATCAGATCACCCAGGATGCACATTAATGCCAGAAGAGAACAGAACCTTTGATTACCTACATCTAAGGGATGTCGCTATAGTTCTGTACATTGTTACAGTTCTTCAGTTATCAGCTTGGCCCTGGCTTTAGTCACTGTAAACATTAGTCAATAGTACTTTCTTTTAACATGCACTACCTATTGTTTTGTTCTGAGTGTGCCTGTGTGTGTGCACGCTTACTAATTTGCCTTGAAATTTGCCTTCATTCATCTATCTTGCCTCTTACTCTTTGAAATCTACACCAGCTCTAAACATTATCCATTATTACTGTACTGTAAGCTCTACCTTGGTTTGTTTACTTGTTTGGTTGTGTGTATGCATGTGTCCAAAACTACACTACATGCATTCATTTTGGACTGCAGTTTGCCCTCATTCATCCACCTTGACTCGCTGTACAACTTCAGTTGTCAAAAACACAAGGACCCAAAAGGGCTTTGCTGCTATTGTGGTGCCACAGATTCTTCCTGTCATTCCGGAATGGAGCCCCATGACTGGATCGCTTTACATGGGGCTAGGCGAGGGGAAAATGCAAACTCCACATAAAGCAGTGCAACCGGAAACCTGGAAAGGTGGAAGTTAGCACTGTCAGAGACAACGATATCAGCTCAGGATATTTATTCACATCAACCTGCCGCACACGTATGATCCCGCACGGTGATGTCACGGCCAATGGAGTGTAATGCATCTATTTCACCATGCGCTGGAAATAGGCAGCAGAAGTGCTGATCCATGTCATCTGATGCTCTCGACATGCAGACATAATTAAGATGCCATACAGATACTGTTCAGTCGTGAGCTGGAAACAATACAGCTCCTCAGATCTTTCTCTGGAACTCTCTGTGCAAATAGGCTTTTTAGGCAGTGGTGTTTAACAGTGGTGGATTTGATTCAAGGTGTATGAAAGGGTCCATATCCCCATAAAGGCACAGTAACAAATCCAGTCGTTTTAATAAAAATTAATAATAAATTATAAGGAGAGGTTGAAAATGGTCATGTAAAATGAATTACTGATTATGAATTATTAATTATAAATGTTTTTTTTGTACATATGAGCCTTTTAAAGAACAGATTATTGCAATAAATGTCTGTTAATGTAGTGATGTCAAAGATATGCAAATATTTGCTGTAAACCACTGCAAAGCAAATTGAATAATATTGATTGTGCAGTAATTTCATTTCAGTGGCACCTGTTAGGGGGTGGGATATATTTAGCAGTAAGTGAACAGTTAGTTCTTTAAGTCAGTGTGATAGAAGCAGTAAAAGTGGGTAAACATAAGGGTCTGAGTGACTTTGACAAGGGCCTTATTGTGTTGGCTTGACGACGGAGTCAGCACATCTTCAAAACGGCAGATCTTTTAATGTGTTCCAGGTTTGCAGTAGGTACTACCTGCCAAAAGCGAACCAAAGAAGGACAACTCATAAATGAGGGACAGGGTCATCGGCTCCAAAGGCTCACTGATTCATGTGGAGAGTGAAGGCCAGCTGGTCTAGTCTGATCATGCAGAAAAGTTACTGGAGTTTAAAAAGTAAATGCTGACTCTGATAGAAAAGTGTCCGAACACACAGTGCAGAGTCAGAGCTGTTTCAGCAGCATGAGGGGGACCTACTCAATATTAGGCAGGTGGTGTTAATGTTATGGCTGACCTATTGTAGAAGTATTTTTTTTTTGGCCCTATTGTCAGCGTGCTACTGTTATAATTAGCCTTGCTTTGGAGCCAGATTATGTGTTGCTATAACCACCTCCTTCACACTCTCGCATCATTTTATTCACTCCGAGGCAGCAGGACCAGACAAAAGGTGTGGGAGAATGGAACGTGTCCTTTTTGCTTCAGCACTATGTCTGTCCAGCAGGGGTATTTGCCTTGTGTAGCATTCTGACCCCAAAAATAACTTCTATTTTGGTGGAATGCGGGGGTAGGAAGGAATCTCATCCATGCAGCTAAAACGATTCTGCTTCGAGCTGTGGGGGAATTTGCGTGCGTCATCCCAAATATATCCCTCCCTGACGTCACTGCTTCAAACCTGGGTGTGAGTGTGGGCGTAGCAGTGAGGCCCTGTGCCAGTTGGGGCAGAAGTGTGTGTGTGTGTGTGTTTGGTTCCAGTAGCCTGTGCCAGCATCTTGTGGCGTGGGCTCCATGCCATTGTGTGTCCACTTTGCAAATGAAAAGCCACACCACAAGACAGGGTGGCATTTGCACTGATCAGTCATACCATGTGCCCTTCCCCAGCATTTGTGGACATAGTCTAGGCAGATGAGTTTGATTTGTCTCATGCAGTCATGGAGCTGCCCCTCATCCAATGCAATCTCCTAGGTTCAAACCTCCATAGCTTTGTCAAGGCCATTCTGTGTGTGTCAGTACTTAGCCACATGATGTTTAATGTAATGGAGTCTTTTTAGCTCACAAATAGATGTCCGGTCCAGACAGGGGTCTTAAAGTGATAGTTTGACAAAAGTAAAATATTTACAATTCTTTTGTTTCACAAATGTTGCCGATCAGGCATAACATTTTTGGTATCCAGCCTTTGCTAATTTTGTTTTGCATTTAAGTTACAACCTGAAAAAGTACATTTAGAAATCACTACTTTCTTTTTTTTAATTTGGGTTTTCCATACCGTCCCAACTTTTTCTGATTTGAGGTTGTAAAAGGCAAATCAGATCCTCTTCCACAGTGAGTGATGGGTATACGTATCTATTCTGCTACATGCTGGGAAGCCATGGATAATGCAAAGCCATGATTAACTTGGCTAATAAATATTTCAGGAAAAGAAATAACAACGTTTGACATGAAAGCAGGGTGGAAAGTGTTTTGCACACTATGCAATCTTGTTGTGTTCCATAAACATTTACATTTACATATTTGGCTGACGCTTTTATCCAAAGCGACTTCCAAGACGTGGAGCAGAGTAGTGGGACGGTACCTTGCTCAAGGGTACCTCAGTAGTGCCTGAGCCAGGACTTGAACCTGCGACCTTCAGGTCCCTCACCACTAGGCCACCACTGCCATAAACACAATAAACAAAACATTTTTCCACTATGAAACAACTTTTTTGGAATTTTGCACCATGTTTATTTTGCTAAGGACATTAGATGCTATGTTGAGTAGGCTTGAGTATTTGGGTAATATCTGTGAAAGTTAATGATGTTCAGAAAGAACTAATAGAGAATTAGTATTTTTTTAAGTGATTAATTTGCACATGTATTTACATTACAGTTGATGATTAGGTATTAACAAACCACTAAGCTATAATACATCAAATTGCCCACTGTGCAAGCAATGTCCCAAATGTAGAGAAAACTTACTGCAAAAATCAACCATTTCAGCCTGTAACAACCACAACATAAGGCTATGAGATCCTGGTGGGATTGACTAATGTATCTAATATGTAAATGTGTATTAAGTGTCTCAAACTATGTATTTGTGATCTCCTGCCAACTCAACATGGCCTGAGATAAGTGTGTGATGATTTTAGGCAGTTTTCTTGAGGATTAATTTTAATCTTCTGTTACTTGTTAGCTACAGTACTGTGTAAAGGTCTTAGGCACCTGAGAAAATGATCTTTAATAGCTGTTTATTTGAGCAGTGTTTCTGTTTTCTCAGCAAACATGAATGTTAGAAAAAATACAAATAAGAGTAAAACAGTAAACAGTGATTTTATGTGTCAGTTTGTTGGCTGAACAATTCCCTGAGCTCTCCTAGTGGACGCCCAGTATTACTGGTAATTTCCATCAAATTGCTGGTTTGGGCTCAATCAGTCCTTCATTAGATGAAATCAGGTGATGCTGATGGAACTTCACACACATCCATATAATGACCGGAGGCACGGAGGACAATTTTGACCTAAACCCGTGTTTTTCTAAACAGCTCACACGTTGTGTACTTTTTTACAAACACTGGTTGTTTGCATTTATTCTAACGTTCATTTGTGTTTTTGCTGCAGATAGAATCTCACTGCTGAGATAAATGGCTTTAAACTATTAACGCAGGTGCCTAAGACTTTTGCACAGTACTGTACATTAGACGTGTAGCTCCAGAACAAAACTAAGAAACAAAATTGGGTTAATGGAGACATTTTTGGCATTTTAATAGAAAAGTCTGTGTGTGAGTTTGCATGTCCATGTGTGGTAGTTATAATATGCCTCCTAAGAATGTTAGTGATCACCAACCACTGTCATCTCCGCTCCCCTGCTATTTTTAATTCATTGACCACAGATGCTGCCTGCCTCCGTAGGATCATCTGCACCCTGCTTCCCCCCTTGAGCCAGCCAAATAGGGGCTAGATTATTAAAAGGGAATCAAATTTGCACAGGATTGTTTCATCTCCCTATTACTTTTGCCTGACACACAGGCCCAGACACACACCACGAGGCACACATTTGAAGCCGCTCTATATTTAGTTTCCCCACATGTGCACACGTTGATAGCAGCATGTGTGTATATTTATTAGCCGAGACGGGGGATTTCGTTTTTGTGCCGTGTGGCTGAGGCTCCACTCGTAGGCCTGTTACGGGCAAATCGCTGCTGCCTCTCCTCCCTGCCGGAGCTGTTTATCTCCATGGCGACCAAGGAAGCGGACTGGGCAGTGGTCCGCGCCTTTTCTCCCTCTCGTCGCTGAAATGGCATGC
Organism: Arnoldichthys spilopterus; assembly: GCA_037974385.1. Classification (NCBI taxonomy): domain Eukaryota; kingdom Metazoa; phylum Chordata; class Actinopteri; order Characiformes; family Lepidarchidae; genus Arnoldichthys; species Arnoldichthys spilopterus. Next base: position 12,490,817 of record JBBPDA010000013.1, on the reverse strand, counting down.
AGAAAAACTGATAATAAATTACAATCTTTCATTGCAGTCTCTCGCTCTCCCTTCGTCTTACTTTCAGGCTCAATTAATTTGGCTGAAATCAGTTCATTTCTAATTAATGCAGCAATAGAATATGAAATGTAAATTGATGCCTGCATTTCTATGCATTCCTGAAATGACAAATATGGCATGTGGCTCACAATGGAGGCTGGCACATCTTGAGGTCATCTTGGCCATTAAAAGGGAGAAATCCTCACCACACAAAGTCTAGCCACTCTCCCCCCATTTATTGAGTCTTAATGGCAACTCTCATCTCTGTTATCCAGGCCCTGAACAATGGTTAGACATACAAACCTTTCAGCTGGGCTTAACAAGGAAGATAATGGCCAGGGTAACCATTTATTTGGGCTGTAATATGGCAGCTGTATCAGCACTTTGACTTATCTGGGAGAAAATGTAGGACAACAAGTGTCTTTACACCAAGGTGTCTCACATTGAAAATGGGGCATTTTACTTTAAATAATGTTGCAGACTGCTACACTGGTTTAATGTTACTCATCCTTAGGCCTGATATGATCCCGAAATTTAACTGATGATCAAGTCTGAGGTCACTAAATGTATCTCTCTTGCTTCATAGCTGTCTTTACATTAGGTACACTGTAAAATATATTATCAGTTGTTACTGTAATACCAAAATAAGGGAGTTTGTTTCTTTTCCTTATTTATATTTACAACTTTGTTTCCAAAGAAGCTGGGTAAAATGTAAATACGAACGGAATGTGATGATTTGCAAATCATGTTAACCCTTTGATTAACCCTTTAATTGAAAATAGTAAATACACAACAAATCAAATGTTGAAATTGAGAAAGTTTCTTGTATTTTTAAATACACTTATGTTGAAATTAATGCCAGCAACCCATTTCAAAAAGATTGTACTGGGGTATGTTTACCAATGTTTTGCATCATTAGCACTTTGTAAATGTTTAGGAACTGAGAAGACCAACTGCTGGAGTTTTAAAGAGTAAAATGTTCTCATTCTTCTCTGATTTAGGATTCCAGCTACTCAACAGCTTGGGATCGCCTTTGTTGTGTTTTTAATTTCATGGTGTGCCAAATGTTTTAATGAGTGACAGGTCTGGAATGCAGGGAGGCCTGGTTAGCACCTAGAATGTTCTGGTATGAAGCTCTGCTGTTGTAATACATGCAGAACGCAGATTGTAATTGTCTTTCTAAAATAAGCTAGGCATTCCCTGAAAAAGACATCATCTGAACAGCAGCATATGTTGCTCTAAAACGTATAACATTAATAATCAGCATTTGTGGCGTCTTCCTGGATGTGCAAGCTAACTATGTTATGTGTACCAGTGCTTCCCTATACCATCATACATGTTGGCTTTTGAACTGTGTGCTGATACCAAGCTAGATGCTGATAACAACTCTCCTCTCTAGCCCAGAGAAGACTGCATCCATGATTTTCAAAAAGAATTAAAAAATTTTATTTAGCAGATCACATCATTTTCCACTTCTGCCGCACGGCGTGCCGAGAGCTCCATCTCCTCACAGAGGATTGCTATTTCCACACTCAGAAAACCCACCTCCACGCCGTCCCACGTCGCCGACGTGACGTATCTAGTTCCAGAGTCGACGAACCGAGCACCGGGGTCGACGAACCGAGCGCCGGAACTGACGAACCGAGTGCCGGAGTCGACGAAACAAGGATCTGTTCCGGAAGCAGGAGGACAGCCTGGTCCCACCCACATGGCGTTGAAGTCGACGTGTCCCACCCAAGAGGCTATGAACCCCAAGAAAGACGTGTCACCATCGCCGTCACTGCTCAGCTCCGCCCTGACTTCGCCGTCACCACCCAGCTCCGCCCTGACTTGGCCGTCTACACCCAGCTCCGCCCTGACGTCACTACCTATGCCATGTGTCGCATGCATGCCACTATCTCCGGCTCGCTCCCCCCGGACGTCGTCGGCTTCGACCTGTTCCCTCTGGATGACGCGTGCATCTCCTGGCTCCACCCAGACGTCGCGTGCGTCTCCTGTTTCTGTCCACATGTCGCGTGCGTCTCCTGACTCTGTCTCCACGCCCAATGGGTTCAGGACTAGAGCTTTTTACCCCAGGACCTTGTTTCCCCAGCCCAGGACCTTGTTTCCCCAGCCCGGACCTGTGTACCCTCAGCCCATGTCTGTGTTACCATTGTTGTTGCCTGTGCTTGTGCCTTTGCTGAATCTTGTGTCTCGTTTGTTGTCCCTACCTCATGTCTTGTAGTCCTGTCCTAGTTTTCAGTGTTGCCGTCCCCCTGAGTCAATGCCCAGTTGTGGGTGTGGTTTAGCGCACCGGGTCGTTGTGCCTAGGGGGAGGGCTATGTGACGTACACGCCTCTCGTGTTTTCCATGTGTCTGTGTTTTGGCTGTCCCCGTGTTTGTCTAGCCACACCCCTGTCAGCTCTTTCACGTTCCTAGTCTCAGGTGGATCTATGTTCATTATTTAAACCCCATGTTTTGTGCAGTCTGTGTCGGTCAACTGTTGTGTCTCCATTTTTCCTGTTCCTGCCATAGTCTTGTTTCGTGTTTGTGACCTGTTTGTTTTCTCTTTAAAATAAATCTTTATTTATATTTCAATGTCCCAGTTTGAAGATTTCATATATGTTGTCTTTGTTAAATTTTTAAGTAAATATGGGTTTGCCTGATTTTCAAATCAGCCCTTTATTTTTAATTAACAATTTACTTAGTGTCTCAACACTTTTGGAAACAGCATTGTATTGTTGTATTCAACTGATGAAAAAAACTGATGAAAATTTGCATACATTTTGTTGTGACACAATTTGATTGTAAAATCTAATGACTGTGGAAAAATGATCATGGTCAGCCTAAGAAATTGTGAAAATCTCCAATAATTGCAGTCAGACAATCATGTTATGTTTATAGCAACTAATGTATTTGTATTAATTCTAATAGACCTCCATATGCATTTAGTAATTCTGTGATAATAACCTCCAGCCTAAATTGCCTTAGTTAGATGCGATTTTTGCTGAAGAAAACATTTGTGGAAGAAGCATGGATTGCTCTATTGCACTAGCATGTTTACATGTGTTAATACACTGGCTAGCATCCAATGAACAATGTAATCTCTTTTATTTCAAGAAAAGCTCTCTCATGTCCCTGTGCCCTGTCACACCCACACAGACAGATTGAGGGCAAGGCACCTGACAGTGGAACAAAGCTATGATGATGTGCAGCAAAGTGACAGTGATGACTGATAGTGATGACCACTGCCTGTCAGTGCTGGATAGAGAAGTGTGTTAGCTCTGTGAAGAACGTTTGCCTGGCAGGTGTGGATGCGAGGTGTGTAGATAGAGAATGGCTGTAAGCTGATAGCCTCACATGACAAGACTCACGCAGTCGCATCTTTACTGTGCTTTTTTTTTACTTAATAATAGTGAACTATTGTGTACTGCATACATTCAGGTGACAGGACATCACAAGAACCCAACTATTTGAGCAAACAGATTTAAAATCATGTAAAAGAATAACTGTCTTCTCATACCTGAACCTTTAGTCCCAATACAATCAAGCAGTTGTTAAGTGTCATGGTAGAACCTGAGGAACCTGAATTAGAACTGGTGATTTTGAAGTCAATATTTGTAGTCTGAGATGCTCTACTTGAAGCGCCATGAAATATTTATGGCCCCCATAATTCTGAGGTGGCCGTATTCCAGTCATTTCAGGGCAACTAAATGGAGAACCACAGAACATAATGCATTCTTATGACTCTGAACTCCTTTATACATAGTTTTCCTCGTTTTATATTATGTCACTCATAAATGCTGGCCGTTAAGCCAGAGGATCATTTCATATCATCTCTGTTTGGAATGAATGCCTCTTACAAATATGACCATATTTTCCAGGGTGCATTGTGTAGCATGCATTGTGAATCCACTGACAATTCACAATACCTGCATGCCTGTGCCAGTCAGCTCCAGCATCCTGCCGACTGTGTGCCAAAACCTGCAGGAGACCCAATGCAGGCAATGCCTGGCATCGTTCATCTTCAGAAAAAAAAGAGTGCTGAAGAAATGGAAGGAGCTTCAAAGTGAATCTGAGGGACACAAATAAACATTACAGGTATGGGCAGCTCGTAGTGGTGCACATTTGATGTTGCGTGAGACATGGACAGGCCATATTTTATCCTGAGTATTACATCACTAAAGGGAAATAAAATGGTGTGTAATTTTTTTTCCCAATAAGACACCATGAAGGATTACTAAGGAGCAGCAAAAAGGCATCCACATTTTGAATAAAAAAATAACATAAGTAACTGAATTTTAAGTAAATTGTGTTATGAAAGTGATATGAGGTAAATGTTATGTAATACATATTTTCAGTGTTAAAATCTTGAGCTGTGGTCAGAACAATTGCAGTCAGCTCAGACAAAAGATTTAAATGTGAATACTCTTTTCCATTATGGCTTTCATATGATGTCAGATAAAGCCCATGGATTGAGTTATGTATTGTTCCAGGCTATTTAAAACCATAGAGTTTTTATGGAGCAGCATATGGAGTGTTTTGCTACTTGATAATACTATAAACAAGCTACATTAATTGGTGGGAGAATTGTCCATTGTCTTTATTATTAATAACACTCTTTAATAATCATATTTATTACATATTTTATCACTTTGCATTGTGCAGAGCACCCCTTAACTATAGCAGACTTACCGTAACACAGGGCCTATCATGTCTTTAATACACAATAGCCAACACATTTTAATTAACATCTTAATACCAGGAAATTATATCTGCCTATCATCGACCACCTGAGAGCTTTATAATGAACTAGTGCACGCAATGCTGGAAGAACAGCCTTCGTGTAGATAATAACTGGATAGAAAGACAGACTACCAACACATTCTCTCTCTCTGTGTTCAGTTGCTTATTACGCCACACCAATCTGTCGAGGTTGAGTCACGGCAACCCCTTGCTGCTCGCTTCCTGCACGCTTGCTGCAGCGTGCTACTGCTCATGTAGACGAACGGGGCAGAAAAAGAAGCGGACCTGAGCACTCAATCGGTGAGGTATTAGCATTTGAGCACGGAGGTGCTGGAGGAAAAGCTTTTTACCAGCTCACTGCGCCCATATGGCATTAAGCAGAGAAAGTGCCACTGTTGACATTTCAGAGGCTTGCCTCCTCCCTGTAAGTACAGGGCATCAATATTAGTGCTCATATCATTAGAGCAGACCACTTGATCTCATATTCATGGTTGTGCTCTGAGATCCTTGGGAGTGGCAGGATTGCGAGTGTGTGGGTATTAGGCAAGGCTTGAACCGGGGTTGATGTGAAGATGTGAGATTAACGCAGCGTTGGCTGTATATGGACCTCAGCATTAAGCCACAAGCTGTTCATTAATGATCCCTATATGCTGTGTCCCTTAACCCTTAGAGGTCAAACGTTACTTTACTGTGCTATTTGAATATAAAATTAATTCAATGACATACTTTCATAATAAAAATTTTACCAAAAAGAGCTATTACAAATGACTTCTGGCAGTGATAATTGTGTCAATAATTGAGTTTTCACATTGTACTCATTTATTGGGTTTAGTGTCTCCTTTATGAAGTATTTAATGTCTCAGTAAGTGACAGAATGTTTAATTAATACAATGGTTTGTTTTGTTTTGTTACCATCTTTGAACAAAAAAAGCTGGGACTGACTCATGTCCAGTATCTGCGACAATGTTCACTGGTTGAGATTCAAGCTGAGCCAGGGTGCGCTGTACTCAAAACTGGCCCCATTTCTCTATTGATGCTGCTCCATATAAAGTCGTGCCAGTGAACTGTAAGCTTAGAATTCCTCTCATTGCCAGCAATGTTGCAAAGAGATCTTATTTTGAACTAAAAAAGCCCTTATCATTTTAATGAATTCTTAAAAGTTCCTGAAGTACCAGGAAAAAGCAGGAACAATACAGTGAACAAGCTCATATTAATGAGATGGGTTTACAAGTTTTGTTGGCCTCTGGGTAAAGATAAATGATTGAAATATTGCAGAAGCACAGGGCTGCCTCCATCATCCTGCTTACAATTCTCTAAACTGGATCAACCAAGATGGGAGCTCTGCTAGACAAGCTATTAATGTAGCAGAGGTGGGTGGAAAATAGTCAGATAGGCTGATGTAAAAGTAGCCTAGCAAAAACTGCTTGAGTAGGCAACATAAATGTATCAGATCTAAAAACTTAAACTCAAAAGTGGAAGGTGTGTGCAACAACAAAGCTTTCAGGGAAGCCAGCAGAACAGAATAAAATTGAAGAGAGAAAAATCTTATCTCCAGATCAGTCATTTTTCAAGGAAAAAATCTTCGATTTAAATTTTATAATATAACAAGAAATTTTAAATCAGTTATTTTTTACCATTTGTTTTTGTTCATTTCATGACATTTTCACGCAATGTAGAGGACAGCTGGCATTTTCAAAGGACAAAAAAGAAAAAAAAACCAATGAAGTTTGAAAAAAAGTTTTGATCTGACAGCAACCACATTGTTATTTCTAGAATTAACTAGGAATTGAAGTTCTGTAGGCAGTGACCCAGCTCTCAAAACCATAATGTAGCCTCTAGAGCCAGAGGAGTGCTGTCAGCGCCAATGGGAATCTCTTTGTAACCTTTGAGCTTAGCCAAAGAAGAAAGGGACGATGCAACGTGGCAAAAAAGACATATTGGTCCCCTCGTCAACAAGACTTTTTTCCTCCGCCACCTCAATTTGGAACAGTCTGCAATATTGACTGGCTGCTGTCAACACTGATCCAGACGATCATCAACCTCAGCTGTTTGGGAAATTTTCTCCCTTTTTTCTTCTTCTCTTGCGTTAAGATGTCCACACTGCTGGAAAGGACTGACCTCTCATGGACTCGTACAGTCAAAGGGTTATTTTACCACTCCTCCTCTTCTCTATGGATTCTCACCCACTTTTTTCCCAAAATAATCTTCTGATAGAAGCAGAGAAGATTAATTGTGTCCATTGTGCATGTGAACTGATATCCTCTCCTCACATCCATCTTGGCCTTTCTGTCCCAGCATCCTGTCATGTGACTCTGTAGAGCTTTGTGAATAGTTTCTTGAGACTGGAGCTGAAGAAGCCAGTCAGCTGTAAAGCCTAATGAAAGTCGTTTGCTCTCCAAAGGCTTTGGCTAATGTAAAATACAGCTCGGAGGACAATTGGTCTTTCTGCAGTGATAAAATAACTCATTTTTAAAGGGAAGTGTTTGATAATTGAAAGTGATGGAAAGGAACAGTACAGAAATAGGCAGCACTTTCAGTGTATGTGCATCTTCTACAATGACTTTCTGTATCTTTCAGTAAAAAAGTTCTATGTAGTTCCAAAGGGTTCTATGATTTGTTGCTATAACGGAACTCTTTTCAGTGCTATGCATAGTTAAACCACTTTTAAATGAAAGATTCTGCATCAAACTTAAAAAATATAATTTAGCTCACCAGGCATACATACATTCTCTGCATATAAGCAAAATGTATAAATTGGGGAACAATAATAATAGTATTTAAAAAGAGCAAATAAGGAAATGTATATGAGTGTGAGGTAGTATATATACTTAAATTTTTCACAGGTCTTTTTGTTGTATTTAAGAGCAGACAAACATTCTGAAAAACAGTAATAGCAACAACAACAAAAAAACAACAACAAGAACCCGTTCTCCTACCCTGGCTATTGCACCCTACATTCAAATAACAGTAATATAGAAAACAGTGATTGTTGTGTCAATTTGTTGGCTTGACCATTCCCAGTGCTCTCCTCTCCTAGTGGACACCCAATATTACTCGTAATTTTAATCAAATTGCTGGTTTGGGCACAATCGGTCCTTCATTAGATGAATTTAGATGCTGGTGATGGAACTTTACACACATCCATTCAATGACTGGAGGCATGGAGGAGAAATCTGGACCAAACCTGTGTCTTCTAACCATCTCACAAAATATCAGCTATTTAACAAACATTTACTTGTGTTTTTGCTGCAGAAAGAAACTCACTGCTCAGATAAATGGCTATTAACAATTACCACAGGTGCCTAAGACTTTTGCACAGTACCGAATTATGAACCTTTCCAATGCTAATAGACTCTACCACTTATAAATTAGAAATATGCTATTAGTTATTTTACAAATAGTAAAGCCAATACTAGACAAGGTTTGCCTGGTAACTGGCTTTTTGCCTTTGCCTGTCTTAAAGTAAAGTCCTTATCTTTTTTTTTACATTTTTGTTTTTTTCTGTAAAATCAAGGTCAGTTACATCTGACAGGTTTCTACTGATACACATATGTGGATATTATGTTTTGAAAAACAGCCCTTTTACATATTTTTGATGATATGGCCTTCACTATTGTAGGATTGCATTTCAGGTTAAATTGATAAAGAGTGTTTCTGCCTAGAATACTTTACAGATGATATGCATAATACAGGACAGACAAAACAGATTATTGACATATATGAGAGTCCTAAAAACACGGCCTGTTTAATTTTTAAGAGGTAAGGAGATGTTGGTAACTGGTTATGTGCAAATAAATGATGTTTTTTAATCATAAACCCACAAGTAAAGCACCACAAAATATTGATATGACTGTTGCCTTTGCTAAAGAGCCCTTGAAGAACCCATTTTTTTCAAAGTGTCTCCATTTTTGCCAGTTATGTTTTGAATTTTCAGTAAGTCTCATGGATTCATTGTGATTCATTCTATGTGTGCATGTACCACTTTTTATTCGGCACAGGTATTTGGCTGCCGCCGCTGCTCTTTCCATAACGGTTGTCTGTGTGCATTGTTTGACGCATCGGGCTGATTAAAAAAAGATACCTTCTCATGCAGTGTGACTGTTTGTTTGCTCTAGAGATTGCAGAGTTATTACTGAACAGCCTGTCTGGCTTGCTGATGATGTATGGCGCTGGGCTTTGGGAGGATGCATGGTTCGGACGAGAAGGAGACCCCATCAAAGAGTTAAAGACAAACTCCCACACAAGCACGGGCTTCATTTTCTCCCTCCCTTTACTTCTCTCTCCCTCCCTCTCTCTCTCTCTCTCTCTCTCTCTCTTTCTCTGTGTGTATAAAATAAGAGTTAGGCAGAAAGTGTGCCATTCAGTATGTATCTCCCCTTCAATCTAAAGCCCCTCGACCACAACTGTGTTTTCTCAAGTCACATGTTTGTTGTGGGGATGTGAATATAGCGCCATCCTTTATATGTACACAATATTAAAGCCGAAGGGACTGTTGTATGTATGTAAGTTGTGTAAGTGCTGTGAATAAATGCACTCTTTCTGGCTTAGGGAAAACAGAGACAGTAGCACAGTGCAAATGTCTTTTTTTCTGAAACTTGAGAAATGTTTTTTTGCTAAATGTTAATTTTATGGTTTGAGACTAGGGGAGCACCACTGCTTCACAGCCATAAAGTCACTTCCCTCAGGGCACTAAACTAATTATGGTTTTCTCTATTGCTGCAATTTTAACGATATGCGTGATTAGGTATTCATCAGGACAAGCAAACCATTTTCTCTTATTTATTTTTGGTAGCTTTCCCATTCAGTTTGATTTTATTTATTTATTTATTCAGTGACAAATGTGCTTCTTCAAATGCTTTTTAATCACCATATTGGAGTGCAATGTTCCACTTACCTACATTGATGTAGAACAATGCAATAATGTTGTCAGACACGATATCTTTCAAGGCTTTGTATTATCTAATATTGTCTACTCTAGCAGAACCATTACTTGTAGAACAAGCTCTTATCTACTGAATATTTTGATCATTAATTGAGATTTCAGAGTTAAAAAAGGCCAAACAAAAAAAACAGATCTAACTAGGGATTCCCAGTCTTAGTCCTGGCAACCCCCCAGTGTGCACATTTTTATGCTTTGTCTAAATTAATAAACCAGACTGATCTCATTAACTATGAACTAGCTACATATTCCCAGGTCAGATGTGTAGAATATGAAAAACACAAGTTTGTAAAGCATGGAGTCTGGGACTAGGAATTGGAACCCCTGACCTGAAGGAATCAGTAATAGTTCACAGTTTTTCTCTTTTATTTAGTGTTGAGGCTAATAGTGCTAAGAAACAATAGAAGTCTATTCTCATCCAAAATGTTTTCAATAAAACATCCCCCAAATCCCCACGTTATGACTTACTGTGACCATTAACAATACACAAAACTGCATCCTGCATCCTATAGCTAAATACTTGAGGCTTGTTAGACACCTGGGTTTGTATTCATGAATCATCTCAAGAGTATGAGTGTTTCAGCCTTCTCCCACCCAGGTGTTGCCTGAATTCTCTGTAGGAATGAATTTTTTTGTTGTTTTTACAGCTCATGATAAATCCTATTGTGTCCTAACAGACCTTGATAAGTCTGTGACATGCTCATGCAGTTTGAATAGGTTGAGAGAAAGTTGGAAATAATGGTTCTTGAAAACCAGTGTGAAGCCTTTAGAATGTTCTGTATTTCTACATAAATAGCTAGAAGTCCTACAAATGGATGACGAGATCCCAGTTTAACAAATGAGAGGAAAATATTATACTTGGTCATTTATTTATTGAAGAAAATGATCCAATATTACATGGTCTAAGACTTCTGAAAGTATAAGAATCTCATGGATTAATAGGTAATTTGAAGTGTCAGGTGTTTTCAGTAAGTGGGATGACTCTTTTTAAAATAGGTATCTGTTGAAGTGTGATCTTAAACATGTTTAAGGAAGTGCACACAAACTGAAGACTACAGAGGTAACTTCTAAACAACTAAAAGCCTCTCACAATGGCTGATGTTAATGTTCATGCAACTGAAAAACAATGGCAATTCTTGTTAGGGCTACAATAAGCAAGTCGATGCTCTCCAAAAAGAATGTTTATGCCCATCTACAGTTTGCTAAAGATCACATGGTCAAGTCAAAATTTTATTGGAAAAATGTTTTGTGGATGGCTGACATCAAAGTAGAACTTTTTTGTTAAAAGTGAAGCACAGTGTTTGTAGAGAAGAAGAACACATTCTGGCATAATAATCACATTTTTTAAACATGGTGGCATGGTAGTTTTATGGTTTGGGCCTTGTTTGCTACTTCTGAGTCAGGACAGTTTGTTATTCTGAATTTGACCAGGGAAATACAAAAGAACATGTCAGGACATCTGTTGAACTGGATCGCATGAGAAAATGGGTCATGTAGCCAGACAATGACCCTAAGCACCAAAGCTTTCTATGAAAAAATTAGTTCAAAATGAGTTTTTTGAAATGGCCAATTTAATATCCTTAACACACTGAAATGTTGTGCTTGTGGTGTTGTAAAACTATTCCAATCTGGTGTGCAGGGCTAGTCAACAGTTACTGCAAAAGTTTAGCTGCAGTTATTACTGAACAAGGTGGTCACACTTTTGCCTTTGACAGATAATACAATCATCTTCATTTTCCTCAAAAAAATAAATGGCCAAGTATAATATTTTAATATTTTGTCTGCTGTCATACTGGTCTGTCATTCCATGCATGTCGTAATGTGTTCTAAATCACATTAACATTAAGTCTGTGCCACCTTGATCAATCAATACATTTATAATGTTCATTATCATCATGCAAATCACCAACTAATTAATGCTGATTTATTGAGAAGATACATTTTGAATGCATTATTATTTTTTAATCAAGTAATTGAACTTAATCTATTCATTGTTAATATTTACTTTTGCTTTTGGGTCAGCATTTGTTTTTCTGAATGTATTCTGCATGTAGGTTTTATAACCACAGTGCACTGACTTACTGACTTACCTTCACTCACCAGGATGTGTGTTTGACCTTCAGAAAGGGTCCCTGTCCTGCTGAGAGATAAACCACTCTAGCAGGCCTCTAAACCTGCCTGCAGCGATGATGGAGCAGCCCACTGCTCCGCCCCACACGTGCAACTGCTGGACTTCAAGCACTGACCATACTGGCTGCTGACCTGTAGCACAGTGGGGGTTAAAAGCATGCAGCAAGCCGTTAAAAGCTCTGAATGTATGTATAAGGTAGTCCTAACCTTTCATTCAGCCGTTCTACACAAGCGTTCACGGCTTTCCCTGGGATTACAGGCAAAGCTTGTAATTAGCATGAAAGAGTGGTGAGAGGGAGGAGAAGAGGATGAATGGAGGGAGAAATGACCCCTGCTATCACTCCCTTCGCACGCCCATAGCTTATCTGCCCTCCACCCAGGGGGAATGTTTATGTATTACTCGCACAGTTCAGAGATGAGCAATGCCTAAGCCTCCATGTGACAGTTCAATTTGAAATATGTGTTTGATTGTCAGAGACATTCTCAGAAAAAGGAGGAAAAAAAACTTGAGAAGGGGACTTGGGGGGAAAGAACTGAAAAGCTTTCATGCACACACGCATACACGCTCTCGCTCGTTCTCTCTCGCCCCCCCTTTCCCCTCTCTCTCTCTCTTTCCTTCTCTCACACCCTTTCTTTCTCTCTCCCGCGGTCTCTCACTCGCTGTCTCCATTTCTTCACTTTTTCCACTCTATCTCTCTCTCTTTCTCTCTCTCTCTCCTGCTCTCTCATTTGCTGTCTCCCTTTCTCCACTTTCTCCACTCTCTCCCCCCTAATTTTCTCTCTCTCTCTCTCCCCCTAATTTTCTTTCTCTCTCCCTCTCACTCACTCTCTCTCTCTATCTCGCTCCCCCTACTTCTCTCTCTCGCTTCCTTCCTCCTTCTCTCTCTTCTGCTCTCTCTTATTCAGTCTCCCTTTCTCCACTCTATCTCCCTCCCCTACTTCTCTCTCTTTCTTCCTCCCTCCCTCTCTCTCTCTCTCTCCTTCTCTCCCCTTTCTCTCTCTCTTCTGCTCTCTCTCATCCGCTGTCTCCCTTTCTCAACTCCATCTCTCTCCCCCTACTTCTCTCTTTCTCTCTCTCTCTCTCTCTCTCTCTCTCTCCCCTCTCTCTGTCTGTCTCTCTCTTTTTGATTGCCTCTCGCCTCTGCCACTGGCTGCTGTTCATCATGGCGTGATGTTCGACCTTATGATTTTTGAAATGGCGTAATGATGATGTATCTCTATCAGCTGCAGTAATTGGGAGCTGTTTTTCTCCCCACTTTCTTACAATTTGCTGGCTAAATTGCGGCACTGCAACTGTGCATTTCATTTTCACTTGCTCTGCCCTTCATCGTCTGGCGGAGGCAGACAGCATAAGAGAATGAGAGAGGCCACTGTGCTCAAGGGCTCTTCAGCTGCTTTCAGGAGGAAATAGCATTTTGTTGACAATGGGATGAATACCGATCCATCATTGAATATTAAACTTTGAGATCCTAGATGGAACAGTTGTTTTGCTAGTGCTTACAGGTAGAAAACTCTGTATTATGTCTAAAGCACCAGTAAAGAGGCAAAAGCGTATTATTATATTTATGTGTTATTCTCTGAATGTGGATCAGTGGATCTACTTCCCAGATTGTCCACCCATAGAATAAAGACACACAATGAACTGTTGCTTAGTATTCAGAAAAGACATTCTAGTCATCATCTTGTCTAGCCCCCCAGGCTCGCTCCCTGTCGCTCTCTCTCTCTCTCTCTCTCTCTCTCTCTCTCTCTCTTTCTCTGTCTCTCTCTCTCTCACATACACACACACACACTCTCTCTTGCTCTCTTCCTCTTTCTCTCTTTTTCATTTTCTTACTTTTCTGGCTTTGTTCATATTTTTCTTTAGTTGTCATCTTTCTTTTAATCATTTTATTTACTTGGGTTTTTTTTGTTTGCTTATTTTTTTATGTTTCTTTCTTTCTTTCTTTCTTTCTTTTTCTTTCTAATTGCATTCTTTTATTCATCTCTTTTATTTACCTCTCTCTCTCTTTCTTTCTCTAGCTCTCTCTCACTCACCTACACAGTGGAGTATGTAATGCACAGGCCCTCATAGGAAGACAACAGGTTCCTTCAATTCAACATATATGGAGATAAATCACCATCTGATTAGTTAACTTCTTGTGGGTTTCCTAGGTATCGATCCAGGTCCAGGCCGCTTCAGGTAATTAGGCTGTAGAGTAGGGTGTGAAGTGAAGTGTCTTCTAATATACTGCTGAAGTGGATTTTAAGTATGTGTTGTTTTTGTATTTGTGCAAGTTCATGCATGTCATGTTTGATGAATAATTATGTCCCATAATGCAGTGCATAGCAGAAAAGGTGGAGCTACTTGTTGTTAAAAAAATGTGTAAACCTGGTGGATGCTACGTTGATCACTAGCTAACACTATTGCCACTTACATGAAAGAGTTCATATCTTTAGGAAAACACTTTAATTTATTAATGTATTCATTCATTTTCCAAACTGCTTCTCCCATTTTGGTTTGCAGGGAGGCTGGAGCAAATCCCAGCTGATTATGGACCCAAGGCAGGGTACACCCAGAATGGGAGGCCATCCCATCACAGGGAAACACAGAGAAAGACAACCACTTACACACACTCACTTGACAAAACACATTTGTCTGCAAATTGTAGTGTACAATTTAAGTTTAACATTTGCAAATAAACCATAATTGTGCTTTAAGTGACCAATGGTGTTCCAACCTTTTCATTCAGCTGTATACCTTACACAATTAGTGTTACTATACAACTGGGATGCAGCTTAAATCATACGTATCATTTTTTGTGGTCAAAAGAGCCAGTGCATCCACTAGCTTCCTCTGATTAGCACTATCAACACTGTTTAGACCTTTGTGGCCTCAATTAATTAATTAAGTGCATCTCCATCAGTTTCCTGGAGAACGTAATGGAAGCAGGTGTTTATATGTAGTTGTGTAAGTCAGCTGTACACCCTAGGGCTTCAGTGAATTGCAAGGACATCGCCAGGACAGGACTGTTTGTATGTGCTAAGCACATAGGGAAACACAAGCAATTTGCAGTTTTAATTGAGTTTTAATCCACACTGAATATCTTTCAGCCACATCCATCAATACCTTTGAGGTTAACATCATTCTCAGCCGGGAAGCATTTGCAGTTTGTTTGACTTTATCAAGGATATGTTCAAAAGTTTAGTTTTTCAAAAAAAGTTCTAATTCACCATGAAATACTGTAGCTCCCTGATTACGCCTATCAAGAGATCAAAGCAGTGTTTGTGGTTTCCTTGAACATCTCATCAAGAGGAGCCTGTCACAAGCTGCTCTTGTCTCAGCAGGTTTGGCAAAAGTAGGCAGGGGGTTCTAAATTCCCCCGAGCAGGTAAAAGCCCCCATTTTGAGCCTCGACAGGTGCATTGTTAAAGATAGAGCATTGCATTGAGTTGTGACAGACGCATGCTTTGCTAGCATAATGCCGTTAAATATGCATATCTGGATGCAATAAGGTATCCATGTTGAGGGAAAAAAACTTTAACATCTGTTTTTAGGCCGGCTTCAGTCCTGGTGCTGTAGCCCAAAGCCACAGATTGAGTCAAGGCGCTGGTATTTGTAGATTACATAGCTTGACAAGCCAATCCTCTGCTGTTTGAAACCTGCCTGTGTGCTCCCATTTCCCTGGTGCTTTGGTTATTTTTTGTTTGCCTTAACATATGGTTAACATAATCATGCTAGTACTCTGCATACATATTAATGTGCTGTGCTGCTAAAAATTAGAGCAGGGAGGAGTTCAGTAACTATCATTTGTTTCGATGCCCTAAACCTTAATATATATGTAAACTAAACACTGTAAAAGCCCACATAAAGCTTTAAACCAGGGGATGTTTTGCATTATATGGATTTTAACACGGGGCGGCATGGTGGTGCAATGGTTAGCACTGTCGCCTTACAGTGAGAAGGTCCTAGATTCGATCCCCGGGTTGGCCACGGGTGCCTTTCTGTGCGGAGTTTGCAAGCTCTCCCCGCATTCGCCCATTGTCCAAAGGCTGCAGTAGGTTGATTGGATTGGATAATTGCCCATAGGTGTGAATGTGTGTATGAATGGTTGTCTGTCTGTGTGTTGCCCTGTGATGGGTTGGCCTCCTGTC
>JBBPDA010000013.1:12454138-12474754 GCA_037974385.1 Arnoldichthys spilopterus | reverse complement strand
GGGATTGGCTCCAGCTTCCCCGTGACCCGGAAACGGAAGAAGCGGTTGGAAATGGATGGATGGATGGATGGATGAATTTTAACACAGATATAGGTTTAAAGCTTTTTAAGTTGCTTCTATGTAGCTTTCATAGAGCTTTTATCAAATGGCAGTAATCCAATATAACAAATACATAAGTGTTTAAACACCAAGATGTAATTACATTTATTATGAACTAGACTGTGTACTACACTAGGACTATAGGATTTGCCTCAATCCCTTCCATTCTGATCAGCTATTACCAGGGTTCCAGCCAGTTTTTACCCTTCAGCCATTTGTTTGATCCGTGGGGCTTCCTTTGTTCCTGCTTACAACTTAGCCATGAAACGTATGGACCTTAACTAATGCTACCCTTATAAACTGAGTCCAGAGGAGGATAAGTTCCCCTACTGAGTCTTGGTTCCTCCCAAAGTTTCTTCCACTAGCTCAGGGAGTTTTTCCTTGCCTCCGTTGCCTTAGTTTGCTCATTAGTGACAGCCCTATAAAAATAAAACTGAATTGAAGTATAGCCTGTCTGGTCTTATAGCACAGAAGAGCTACTGCAGCAAATAAATTGCTGAAAGTGATGGAACCAAGATCCACTATGGGAAGAAGGTAAGCCAGTGGATGCAGCATAATGCACTGGGCAATAACCTGCTGGAGAACCGTGGGCTCTAGCATTTATGTGTTACTTTGACATTCGCCACCTACCTAAATATTGTTGGAGACCAAGTACACCCCTTGATGGGAACAGTATTCTCTAATGCCATATAATGCACCCTGCCACACTGCAAAAAATGTTCAGAAATAGTTTAAAGAACATGACAGTGTTGGCTTATGAAAGGCTTGTTAAACCATGTTTAATGCCTTTGTAAAAGACTTATCATGAGTAACATCAACATTACTGTAAATGTTAATTTTGAGGTTTTTGTATAAGCGAGTAGGTCCTGACAAGAAAACAGACTAACTTACACTACAGAAAGAATTCTGCCTTTGACTTAAGCAGCCTTTTCTTTATAAACTGAGATTTTTCCACCAAAACTTTGTACAGTTGCTGAATCGCTTTGTTTTTTTTTTTCTTCACTATGGAAGATCAGTTTATGATCGATGGAATGAAGGAATTGTGGGTTGATGCTGGTTTGACATGGCTCATGCAGCACTGGAGATGCTTAGAACATTTTATCCCAACAAGGGTCACTCTGCACAAGTCATGGCAGGGTAGTGATTAGTTGAAGCTGCTGGTCGGCATTCTTAATAACAAATTTCAGTTTTGCTGTGACTGGTAAATGTACTATTATTATAAGAGCTGTATAGTATATTAAGTACAATTGTGGCATTAATTTTTGGATGTGCATGTATTTGTGTATGTATTTGTTGCTACATAGGAAAACAAAGGAGTTAAGCTAAAATGTCAAGATCAACAGAAAGGTAATGAATTTGTAAAGAGATTTGAAAACTGAGAAGCTAAAAACATCACTTTGGTTTAGTAGGTCAAGGTAAGGGTTAGGCTTAAGAAATGTATACGTTGTTATTGTTATTATATGTGTTGATATTAAAATAAATACACTGAGCAGTAAAACAGTAAACAGTAAACTGATTTTATGTTAATTTATTGGCTTGATCATTTCCAGAGCTGTCCTAGTTTCCACCAAATCACTGATTTGGGTTCAATCAGTCCTTCATTAGGTGAAATCAGGTGCTGATGGAGCTTCACACATGTCCATGCATTGACTGAAGGCAGACTCTGCTGCACGTGTGATTGGTTAAATGCAGAGGTCACATTTTGTTGTGGTGCTTGAGTGTGTTTACAGTGACAAATAGTCACTTTTACTTAGAGGAGAAATCTGGAGCCAAACCTGTGTCTTCCAACCAGCTTATACAACATCGACTACCTTTTACAAACAAAACAACTCTTTTCACTGCTTTCATGTATTTTTGCATTTATTCTACTGCTCGCATGTGTATTTGCTGCAGAAAGAAACTCAGAAAAATGGCTTTAAACTATTCACCTTTGCACTGTACTGTATATGGGACAGATTATTGCACATTGTACTTACACATAATTTATAGAAAATGTAGTTTTACTTGTAGATAGTTGCACTTATGTAGTGCATGGGGTTCCTGTTGTTAGGTCATGTAGTTAGTTACATATACGTCATACATGCATGTACGTGTATGTGTACACTTTACAGCACTGCTCATTCTTTTATATGTGCCCTGTATTAAGAAACATGTTAGCCAGGTGAGTCTGTTCTGTCTGTATGACCCTGACCAGACATAGTACACGCTGCAAGTTTATTGTTTCTGGTGTCATGATCTGAATAGCAATTTGCCTGAAGCTCACAGATCTCACACATCCCTGTGTCTTGCCTGTGAAGCCCCCTCTACTTTAAAACATTTAGAAAAAAGAAAACAATTTCGCTGGAGCGTCTCTGAAAGAGGAAAAAAAAAACAGAGAGAAAAATAACGACAAAATGTGAAAACTCCCACTTCAGACCCCCCCACCCCCCACCACAGCTTCTTCAAAGAGCTGTGTCACTACCAATACTGACACCTTGGACAATTTTGTCAGTGATATTGAGAGTTCTCTGTGTCAGCAAGCCTGTCGCTGTGACACTCCCAGAAGGCACTGTTTCCCCCGGTGGCAGCCACACTATAAAAAGAACAATCAGAGTGTCCTGATGGAACTAATTTCATCTGGCCTTTCAGTCTCTCTCTCTCTGTCTCTCTCTCTCTCCTGAATCTCTGCTTGCCTTTTGCTTTGCAGTCACGTTTCATCTCTGTGCATGATTCATTCTGCTCAATAAGCTCCAAAGTAAGCAGATTTGTCCATCCCCTCTACCCCCCCCACCCCTCCCCTTTAAGAAGGCTATTGTGATTCATGGACAGAACCCTTCAGAGCAAATATTCTCAGGGCATTTTATGTATAAAAATGCTTGACTTTCCGTCATGAGAAGAAAAAAAAAGGCGGGAAAAAACAAAATAAATAAATAACGAACTCTCCTGGAACAACCCTTGATTTGGTATGCTGTGTCCACCAAACAGCAATTCGGTCAAGTTAGCATCACACGCCCCAAGTGTGATAAATAGATTAGTTTTCAAAATGCAGGAAGCAAATGAGTTTCTGCTCGTGTTGCAATGGGGGCCTGTCACTCGCTCTAATATGTTGGGATTTTGTTGCCAAGTGCCGTGATAGCAGCTGAAAGGAAGGCAGCCCTTTAGCTTTTAGACTGAAAAGAAATAAATTCACATGTGCTATTAATATGCGTGTGCTTTAACTAAGCAACCCCCCCTCAGATTAAAGGTTGGCAAATGCATCTAGACTTCAACTAAAGGCAAGCTTAGCTTCACATACAATGCTGAGTATTAGCATCTCAGCATTAGCATAACATCTGTATTTTCCTCCAGTTGTTTGTGGATGGGGCTCGGCGCAAGTACTCCGCCTAAAATGATGGCTTTTTTCCCCAGCGAAGACTGAATGGAGGGCTCGTATAATGCAGTAATGGGTTTGATCAATAACATGGGTAGATCTTTTGTGCATGAGAGTGCTTTTTTTTTCGACATCCGTGCCTTCACCACTTCTCAATTATATGACAGACTCATTAGGGTAGTTGGCAATAAAATATAGAACTCTGCACTGGAAGTTACAAAGTGCTTCACTAAGCATCTGCAAACAACACCTTCAATTATTTTTCTTTTCTCAAGCAGACAGCAATATTTATTACCTAAGATGGTGTTCAGCTCATGGTGGCCGAATATACATATGGAGAGGAAGGATCGTGGGAATTTTGATTAAAATTGATTTTCCTCCCCTCGGGAAGTGAGAAGTCAAAAGCTGTTACATGCACATTTATGAAACCGACTTAGCCTGTTGACATTGAGGGGCTGCTTGATAAGTAATTAAATCCCCTTTTACACAAGACAAGGTGACAGGTAACTGTTTCATTTATCCTTCTCAACACTGGGGCCTATAAAGATAATGGACAGTTTTCTACCTCAGGTTTTTCTGCCTGCTGTTGTCATATCGAAGATGTCTACAGCCTTCGGGGAATGTGCAGAATTGCTTTTCGGCATGACTTTCAAAGACATGTCTGCCAATGGGCTTTGACAATGTACAGCATTCCGAAGGGGAAAGTAATCACCTGACTTTAATGTTGATCATTACAATTAAAGGGGCCATATCGTACTTATTTTTTTGTATGGTATTAATTTCCCCGAGGCCCACTTATAATGGATCTGTGGGTTTATGTACAACAAACAGTCATAATTCATTTTTACTTGACAATTTTGCAAGCTCTCTTTATTCCTTTGAATTAAAGGGGGTGTTTTGTTAGTGTGCCTTAAAGACTTCCATATAATTTCCATATATGGATTGTGTGGACTAGGGAGTGTACTATACATTTTCACTCTAGCACTGTTTGTTTACTATTTACTTTATAAGCCCTTAAAATTTTTCTCAAAGATTATTGGAGTGCTCTTGATCATTGATTCTAAAACAAGTCCTCAGGACCCATAAGCCATCCACATTCTTGCTCAATCTCAACTCCCCAACACGACAAGGGTTGAGCAAAATGTGGACCACTGGTGAGCCCTGAGGACTGGTTTGAGAAAAATTGCACTAGATTAAGTTGTAGACCAGTGTTTCCCAACCCCATTTCCCATCCCCATTGTATTAGTTTCCTTGGCTTTCCTTGGTCTAACATGGGTGATTTAAACACAAGAAAGGCTTGTGAATGAGCTAATCAGTTTGATCAGGTGTGCTGGGAACATGAAAAACACTTAAATGTGTAGAAAATGGAAGCTTACAAGAGCAGAGCTGGAAACCGCTACTCCAGACCATTGTTCAGAGCCTTTCAACAGTAACCATAAGTCAGTACAAAAGGTTAAGGTGCAATGTAATTTAGACTTTGTGCATAAAACAACAAATTTTTTTATTGGGAAAAGACTATTAAAGAGGTAAAGTCAAGGGTGAGGGGTCAGCCATCAATGAAAATCAGTGTTCACACATTTCCTGCTATGGCTGTGTGTTCAGGAGGGCCAGCCTGATTAATGATTCAATTCTGTCCCTCAGACTGGCCATGAGAGCTCACACATCTGTCTCTTGCAACCTGCAGCTTTTCCCGACTGGCTGCCATCCAACCCCCACCAAGATCATCCCCAGATGTTCCCACCAGAGACTTCTACCAGCATACCACTGATGTTAAATTGCTGCCTTGATATTGTATGCAGCTATTTAGTCTATAGTATCTGCATAAACTGCATCATAAATAGTAGCTGATTGGATGTCAGTTAATTGAATGCTGGCTTAATTTACATTTACTTACATTTATTTTTTTACCAGTGTCTTGATTTTTCCTTCCGTTCCTTCTTACATAGTGTATTTCTAAATAAATTCACCGAAAACTGTACTCTTATCTTTTAATAGGCTGTGGGTGTACTGTGTTTTATAAATTTGTCTGTCCAACAAAAAGCTAAATATTGTGATACATGTTGGGTACAGAGGATTTAAAGAAGAAACTCTGTTCTAAGCAACGAAAGGAACAAAGCAACTAATTCACAATCCCTTCATATACTGGTTTAGATATATTAGAGTAAAGAAACCCCAAAAATAGGCAGAATATGGAAAATGTATATATTGAAAAGTGGACTCTGGACTATTACATGAAATATTCACACAATGTAAAGGGCAGCTGGCAGTTTCCAGTAGTGTTAAAAGCAGTGTTAATTTTGGTTTGATTTTAGTATTTTGATTAATATACATAGTACATTTTGTCATATTTTAGTCATTTGTTCATTATTAGTTTTAGGTTAGTTTTAAACTATGAAAAACAAGATTCTCTCAAATTTTAGTTAAATGCATCTTTGGCACATTTTAGTCAATTTGCATGTTTTTATGTCTGCATGTTTTTATCTCTGCCTCTGTACAATCGACACAAGAAGGGGGGGGGGTAGTAAGAAGTGTGATTGACCCAGCCCAGTGACACCATGGAAAATGAACCAACAGGTTAATTATAAATTAAATTATATCAGGCCCAATATGTGTCAGCCTAATAAGAAAATGCCTGTTATGCCAGTTTACCAGCCCACCTCTGTTTGATAGGAAAAACCCAACAAAACACAGCAAACATCATCAAACCAACACATGACATTGGACAGCTATACGAAGAGCACTCACACTCTCACTGGTTGATTTTGTCTACTGACAAGTTAGCATGCTAATAGCCAAGACTTCCAACAATGTTTGTCTAGCTAGGTGATTGTCGCATTATATATTGCAAGGGCAAGAGTGAGCCCTGCTCATAGCTATCTCACTATGCAGTCTCTGGAAGGGAAGTAAGTTCCTGCTTACTTAGATAGTAGAGAATGAACAGTGACTTTGCTCTTGATGTAATGTTAAATTATCTTGCTCCCAGATAAATGATCAGATGCACAAATAATGTAGTCAAGCCTTTACACTGATTTTGACTCACCTTATCATATATTTGTTGATGGTGCACTTTTAAATTGCTTATAAGGTTTGTGGAATTTTTCCCCACCTATTTTGCACTTTTTGTGTTCTGTCAGTTGCTGTGCTAAAATGTGTCCACACAGCTGGTCTTCTTCAGTGTGTTGCCAAGCAAGTTAACGTTAGTTTAAATGTTTACTCTTCATACCCAGGGTTTTGGTGGGGCAACGCTACCAGTATCAAGCAATTGTAAGCATACAACACAGGTTGCATGGTGTTGTGCATATCTTGCTAATGAAGTGCATTCATGTAACTGCATGAAAAATATAGGCACATCGGAGATAAACTACTTGTCCATTTGTCTTTTTCTGAAATTATCATCTCATTATTCTTAAATAAAAATGGTGCTGTGTTTTGACAATTTTATTTTTAAATGCGGATCTTTATTTAGTTATCGGCTTGTTTTTGCTATCAGAAAATGTTCACTGAACATATTCCATAACGGCTTTCATTTGTGAAATGAACACTGGTAAAATGGCTGTTTTGATGCGACAGCAACGGTACGCTAATTACTAACATGACCTCTTCAGCTGTTTTGTGTGTTTCTTTGCAAGCGTTTGGGTGGCATCTCATTTTCTCCATCTCGCATGTTGATGTGCTTTTATTACGTGCAGTTTTCACTTATGTTCCCGGAGTAAAGACAGGAGAAGAAAAAAGTAATCAAATTCAGCTGAGGCATTGGATTATAAATGAGGTTTGCGCCAGGCGCCATAATGTTATTTAGGTTTCTGTGTATTGAGACCTTGTTCCAACTCCCATCAGCAATGTGACAGAATCAAATATGAATATAAGCTGATATAGGGAAATTGGTTTGTTATGTGCTGATGCTTTGGAGACCGAGCCCTGTGCAGGGAACGAGGAAGGGAGGAGAGGGTGGGGTGGGCAAGGAATCCAGCATGCATTGCAGAGTGATGTTTTAATTACTTGAGCTGGAATGATAACACTCCACTCCTGGAATGATACAAATTATTAAGGCTACACCAGCAGCCGTCCCTTCCACAGTGCATTTCATTTTCGGAGCAGGGGGTGTTTAGCTTGTCTCTGGCGTAAGACTCTACTTCATCTTATTTCAGGGAAGAATCTGGAAATGAGCTTCTCATACAAGGCACGGCTTTTCAAGGACCCACTGTACCATCATAACATCGCCTCCCACAGTCTGATGCTATTGTTATGACTGGTGAACAAAAAAGGAAAAAGCTGAAAAGCTTGGCCTTGTGATAGAAGTAGTGATAAAATCACAACCCACTTCCTTCTCTCAGGATTTGTCTTTTGGAGGTGAGGAGGGGATTGGTTGTATAGAGCAGTAGGCTTAGTCACATACTTTGATTTCCACCAATTTCCACAGGACAAATTGGTCCCACTTTATATTGTCTTTTATAACTATGTAATTACACTATAATAAAGGTTGCAACAATGTAACTGGTGATTTATTTACTGTTGCACAATGATTATAGTAGTGCAGTGTATGTTATTACAGATTTATCAGCTTCATTTTTTAAATCATGTAATTAACTGTTATTACATAGGAAACACTTGTGTAATTAAGTGACTAAGAACAGTAGCTCATAAATGTGTTTAATTACATAAGCTGTACTACTACAATCCTGACTACATCAACAATAATTACACTGTGCCATGTATTGTTAATAAGTAATTACGTACTTATTATGAACATGCAATTGGAAGACCAGTAAATTTAACGAAGTGAACAAAAATTATATCCGCCATTGCTTTGTAGAGATCCGCCATTGTAGAGAGTCCATCCCTTAAACATGGATCCATTCAAAGATTCAAGATTCAGATTCAAGATTCAGATTTAAGAGGTTTATTTGTAAGTTGCATTGTAAGTTGCATTAGCTTGTAATGTCAATCAAAGGGAGTTATTTTGAAGTTGTAGACCAGATTTATTTAGTTTATGTATATAACCTGTTTATGTATCTGGGATTATCTAGAAAAGTGAAAGTGACTGTATAGAATTGTGAACAACCCAACACTCAAAGTGCACCACATTGAAGTGCGACCTCTGCATTTAACCCATCCACGCGTTTAGCAGCAGGCAGCTATTGGCAGCTTCCAGGGGGCAGTGTAGCAGGACAGTACCTTGCTCAAGTGTACCTCAGTGGTAACTGGGCCAGAACTTGAACCTATGACCCTATGATCACAACAGCAGGTCCCTAACCACTAATCTACCACTAGAAATGACTGAGTCTGATTTCAGAGCAGTGGCTACATGATCTTTTATCGTCATGCTAATACAGCAGTAGCTGTGTAGTGGGATCAAATCTCCTGCACCATATTGTGTACCAAATTGTTCATTTAGCAGTATGAAATGATGTGGGTTACATTAGCTGTGACAATTACAAATAGCTTGGTAACTGTATGAGTAACTTAAATAGTTATGCTGAACATTGCAGTTCCAGCACAGCTATTTCAGTTGACTCGCCTAAACCTTAATAAGCTGTTCCTGCATCATTTTCAGTGTCCCTATGTATTATTACAGTCTTGCTTCTGTCCCAATTATTTTTACTGCTTTATTCCCAATAAAAGCGAGATGACCGAAACAAAGTGCTCATCTTCAAAACTTCCAGAAGCAGTTCCTGCTCATTTACCAGCACACCTTGTGTCATTTTTTGAAGCTTTATTTGTGCACCGTGATCGCAGTGGTGTCTGGCTCTGAAATAGGCAGGTGAGGAAGTCTCCCAGAGACTTGCTAAGCTTTGGTGCAGAACTGCAGAGGCTTTGAGATTTTGCCCAGCACTGGCTGCCTTCTGAGGTGTTACCTGAGAATGTAATGGGGCCAGACTTCACCCGCTGTGGTCTGCTATCTTTGCGCTCTCCAACTGCTAGTGTTTCTGAGCCTCAGTCTGGTCAAAGCCAGCACATCTGAAGCCATGCTGGTCATGTGTGTCACTTCAGACTGTAGCTTTTATCCCTCTTCTATAGAGTAACACTGCAGGACCAAAGATATGTAGTACCCAGAATGCAACTACACTTTTTGGAATGTTATAAATGATTATAATTAATTATAATGATACTCATTATACCACAGACAGTTCTGACCTGGCAGTGTGATTACTATGAGAGACATTCCATAAATAGGCAGTAACTCTTGATAATGTCACACTGACCAAAGTATTACTCCACCTTACTCCCCTGTAACCTAACAATGCTGACCAGCACAACAGAAATTAAAACAAGTAAAAAATGCCAGAAAAAAGTTATAGCAAAAAAATAACTTGTCCTAGCAGCAAGAGACACAAGCGGGGACAAAACAAGTGTTCCCATTGAAATGAGTGAAGTTGTCTGCTCCAGCTATACATGGCAGGGCTATGTTTCTGACAACCTCCCCATTTTTGTTAATATTTCACCTTATATTCTGCCTTGGCTACCAGGAAACATGGTTAAACGAGGCAGACAAGAAACATGAGGTGGAGAAAAACAGCCACATTAACCTTACTCTAATTTAATAAGGACATTAACCAAATTGAGACAAATTATAGGGAAAAGTACTTACTTTACAGTGGTGCCCTAGTGGTTTGGGACTAGCCCTTGTGATCCAAGGGTCACAGTTTCAAGTCCCAGCCCAGGCACCACTAAGGAACCTTTTTACACTGCTTCTGAGCCCCTTTTGATAGCTACCCATTGCTCCACATGTGGATGGGTTAAATGCAGAGGTCACATGTTGTTTTGGTGCACTTTGTGTGTTGGGGTGTGTTCACAATGACAAATAGTCACTTTCACTAAATGTGTTAAGCAAATGCAGAATGTGTGGCTTGTTCTCTCAACTTATTAATAAGTTAATCATTTGCTTACATGTTTTGTCTTGATGAGCAGACCTTTGTTCCAGTATAGACATCCAGATGTTTTTTGCTGTGTAACACTTTTTGTACATTTATACACCGTATTATTACTATTTTCAGTCAAGAGATTAAATAAATGTCTGTTAGTTTTTGAGTCATCATTATCTCATAATGTCAAATTAAAGATCAAAAATAAAACTTTAAAAAATGGTAAAAAAAAGGAATGTTCTCTCTACATTTCACTACTGTGATATATATATTATTCTGAATATATTTATTCTGAATCCCGACACAAACTGTAGTAACATTTTTTTGATGTATCAGTTCATTTTCTAAATAATCATTATTGAATCACTATGCGCCTTGCACCTCTTACATGCATTACATCTCAACAGTATTCCACCTTTTGTAGCTCTTTT
This sequence comes from Arnoldichthys spilopterus, assembly GCA_037974385.1. Classification (NCBI taxonomy): domain Eukaryota; kingdom Metazoa; phylum Chordata; class Actinopteri; order Characiformes; family Lepidarchidae; genus Arnoldichthys; species Arnoldichthys spilopterus. The sequence continues at coordinate 12,464,012 of JBBPDA010000013.1, read as the reverse complement.
TGGTGTCTTTTCTGAAACACACTGCTGGGTAATTTGCAGTTGAAGGTATTTTTTTGTCACTGTCATCCAAAAAAAACCTTGTAAAGGAGAGAAAACAAGCTTGGTTTTGACTGGCGACTAATGGCGTGTTCTTAATGAGTGCAGTCAGTGGAGCTGGATCCAGAGCCAAAGTGACAGCACGCTGAAGCTGCTAGAAAGGGAAGCAGGCAACGACCCTTTCACAACTACTCAGGAGCAAGTTGATACAGTGACGCAGAATATACAGAAGGGCTCTGCCAGGAAAAACAACAAGAAATTCGCATCAAGTTGCTTTTTTCTCCTTCATCAGCTTTCTTCCAATCACATGGTTTAGACACTGCATTTGCAGTGATGTGCTGGTGGTGACTACTGCATGAAAGAGAATCAACAGAAAGACAATTATTAAGTCATGAAAACAGATTTGCCTATCAGTGCTTCTAAAGGTGAAAAAAAAAAACTTTTGTACCAAGGCCCTTTTATATTTAAATGCACATCCCTCTCAGGACTTCAAAAAGAGAGGTAATGAAATGAAAATCAATGTAGATAGAATACATCTCTGGGGTGAAGTACATAACCAACAGACACCGACTTTGACAGTATGCAGAACTCTCCAAGGATGCAAGTCATTACGCTGCGCCAAGAGATATGAACATATTCACTAAGATATGGAAATGTCAGAGTGCGCACTGGTAACAGCACATCCCTCATAGTAGGACATAAAATCACTTCACAGGACTTTGATTCCTCCTTGTAGATGTAAAAAGATTCTTGAATGATTCTTGACTTGGATGTTTCCAAGCACACATCATTCCTATCCTCCATAGCCTTCACTGGTCTCTCGTTAGGCACTGCATGCAACATAAAATTCTGCTGTTTTCATTAAATGCACTATGTGGTTTTGCTGCTCACTATCTTTCAGAATTTCTTCAGCCTTACTCCCCCACTTGCTGTCTCTTTTAGTTTGCTGTCTGTCACGAAATTCAAATTGACCACCATGGGTTTTAGGGCGTTAAGGGTTGAGGCCCCCAAGCTTTGGAATTCTCTTCCCAAGAGCCAATGTGAAATTACCTCTCCCTGTATTCAAACCTCAACTCAAGTCTAATCTCTTATCTCTGTGTAACTCCTCCTTTCCTGATCACTGACTGTCTTTTGGCTGTCTTTTTTATGGTTTAAGCTAATCTGCCCTTTTTTTTCACCTTATACTATTATTTATGATTGTTTTTGTCTTCTGTATCTTATAATGGATTTTTCTTCCCCCCTTCTGTCCTCTGTAAAGTGTCCTTGAGTTTGTAAAAGGCACTTTATAAATTGAATTTGTTGTTGTTGTACTAGAAGAATGTCAGATTTGGGTTTAGGAATTAATTGCGAGTTTCACTAAAGAAACGGTTTATTTAGCAGAGATAACAACCATGAACACCAACTAGTTACAAACAAATCCATGACTTACACAATTGGGGATCAAGCATGACACACATCCATAGCACTGATGACAGAAACAGCAACAGTGCTAACAACAGATACCAGACACCAGACAAGGGCACACACGGGTATAAATAAACAAAACAAGATGGCCGACACCTGGGAAAGGGAGGAGCACAAAGACTCAACACAGCTGACAAGACTTACAATCAGGGCAGAGCTAAGGCAGGGCACCAGTGCACATGGAACAGAAACTAACACATGACCACACAGACAGGGAAATGGCTAATATAAAATAAAGAAAGAGAAGCTCATATCATGGGCCTAAGCTGATAAAGAAACCTATAACTCATATAGAACCTTTACATTCCAGCTGAATGCAAAACGTTTGTTGTGATATGCAAAGTGAAAAATCTGTTTATGATTTTAAAAACCTTTGCAAACAGGTTTCTGTTTATTTGCTGAATTCAACAAACTTAAATATATTAAATGTGTCCTAATGTTTGCACAGGTCACATTTTATACTCATATATTACATTTGCCAAATAAAAAGTAATTGTGCATTAAAATGTGCAGAGGTTTGGAGAGAATGTGACTTATTTCCACTTAGACAATGACTTTATGTAAAGGATCTTTTAAATGTAAACAATTCTTCACCCTTACAAGTCACATCGATAAAATGTTTGACTGATCATCAAGCACTGAAAGGTTTCTGAGGCAAATCAAAACTCTTTCTTGTTGTCACCCTAAAGAACCTTTTAGCACCTGCATTTTTAACATTGTGCAGTACATAATAAATAATGACTGAAGCAACAGTGTTGTAACTGAATTTCACCAGGACCGCTGAGATCATGCTCTGTGAAGTTTATTCACGTTCATATTTTGTAGCTCGGCGGTCCCGCTGTTTCATCACGGCCAGGTTTTGATCTCATCAGATGAGGAATGGGCCAGGAAGGCCGGCCTCAGCTTCCCGTTAGACTCTTATCTCCTATCTCATCAGGGCAGTCAATCACTGTAGGTGCTTTTAAAAGACTATGTGTGCCTGTTCATGTCCCTCATCAGCACAGACAGACCCATTCACGTTCATCAAAATCAGGCATTTGCAGCGGTGAGCACTCTCTACTTCTGCAGGCTCAATAACAGTCTGAATTGAGGTACGGAATCAATGACGCAAAACCTCATTCTGATTTATTTAATCAACATGGGGAAGTTAGGCCATGTCACTTGCCAAGTGGACTTCTCGGGCAAAACACTGTGGAGTTTTCTTTCCCTCACTAGTATTTACCTCAGAAGTGGTTTAGCTCTTAAAAGTCTGTTTTTTACTTTTGCTTTGCCATAAATGTACAGTAGTATGCAAAAAAGCTATTTATTTGGGCAGTAAGCCTTAATTTGAATAAATACAGATAAATAGAATAGAGTAAATAGAAATAAGAAAATAAAACACCTATACTTATTGTAATTTTTCCAACCAGTACCATACAGATACTGAAATGTGTCAGTTGCAGGACAAAGCTTACAAAATTTGATGTGCTTCCAAAGAATATGTTCGTGATGTAAGGTGTAAGATTTTGTGTCTAAACATTTACGTCACAAGTTATTGACACAGACATGCATTATCTGCTGAAGTTTGATTGACTATTGGTAGCAATTTTATCGAATTAGCCAAATGGAATGTTAGAAGATGTGAACACACTGTGAGCACATGTAGCCAAGTGTAAATTTCAGATTACCAGATTTAAAAATAGTAGCTTAATTGGTTTTCAAGAGATTAGAATCTGTCAGTGACAGGGCCCCTATGGATGAAATTTCAAGAAATAGTATATTTTAATCCAGTAAATATAAATTGTTTGCTAAAATAAGCCTTATGTGTTGTGTTAACTTATTTGATGTTCATTGAACCCAAATATTTAAAGCAAACAGGCTGCTTACTTTTTTAAATTGAAACACTGAGTCTTTTTTTACAGTGTAAGAATGGCTAAATAGCTATCTTCAATTTCCAAAATTTTATGGGAGTCTGATTTTTTATTATTACTATTATTTTGCCTCTAAAAAATAAAGCATATGTCAACCAGGCACGCTAATGATGCTAACTGTTTATTAGCCTTCACATCTGTGGATATGTACTTGTATCACATGCGGCTGTGAACCGTACCCAGATTGGGGGCTCAGCGGATAAATATGAGTGCCATAATTACAGAGGCATTGTGGAGCTGTCAGAACAGTAATTGCTGGAGGGACAGTGGGCGATCGAGAGCTATGTCTCTCTCACACGTGTTCCCTGCTGCAGCATGGGCAACTTTGATTAGATGGAAAAGGGTGAGAGGAGGAGGTTATCTGCATTCGCTCTCTCTCTCTCTCTCTCTCTCTCTCTCTCTCTCTCTCTCTCTCTCTCTCTCTCTCTCACACACACTCTGGTTATGAACCAGTCTGCCTATTTAATCACAGATAAGGAGAACATGAGAAAAGAGGAATCAGTAAATCCAAACAGATTTATCTGGCGGTTCTATGTGCCAGTTAAAGACCTGTCTTATGAATTTTTTTAACAAACGTATGTTTTTCTTTAAAGCAATGCAATGAAGACCCATTTTTGGTTCCCTAAAGAACCTTTAAGTGGTGAAACCACTCAGTTCATCTGTACATGCTCAGCTCACAAATGTGTTGTTCTGTTCTTTCTTTTATATCCAGTTGCTGTGGGTAAGAGCGTCTGCCAAAAGCCATAAATGTAAATGTAAATACACATAGCAACTGTTGCGAACAGCTGTTAGACAGGCTTTAAAGAATTATTGGCAAATGTCCCATTCAAATGAGAAAAAGTAACCAACTACTATGAAGTGTCAAATGTAGTCAAAATGTAATTTAAAATAATGTTTCATTTGTGCATCACACTGCTAACATAGATGTAGGTTTTTTGAGTAATAGAGCTAATGTGTTAGCATGGTGGTTTTAAAGTATTGTTTTTAGAAAATATTTATATGAGTATGGCAACACCTTTCTGCTTTTTGCAAGGTATGAAATATGGAAATTATTGTTTTCAACACATTTGCTTAAGAAAATATTTCATAGATACACCAAATCTACATGTTGAACAAGTTATCTATTTCCACCAGATTCTTTTGTTCACCTGACACCTATTTCATGATCCCTTCCAACAGTGAATAGGCAGAAACTTTCTATTCTTCTTATTTAAATTCACCCCAATCTAAATTCAGTGTGTGATAATTGTAAGGGATCAGGTAGGACCCCTACAGGTGAAGGGGGACTACCGCCACCCAGCGGTCGGCGCTGGTCCCCATCTCCCGAGTACCGACTGGGCCAACTCAAACCAGGTGCTGCTAGTTACATCCCTCATCACCTGGCAATATAGGCAGGGCTGGGACGCAGGGAGGATGCGGAGGTTACTCGTTGTGTGCCATCGACAGGTGACGATAGTGGGTTTCAGTATTGCGCGGACAGCACCAGTTGGTGTTGTCTAGATTAGTGGTTACAGTATTTATTGAGCAGGTAGTCGATGCTGGCGTTTAGTTAAGCGCCAAACCCGAGGATACGATATTGAACTCTGAACGAACTTTGCACAAACTGAGCGGAGCACAGCTCAGTCTTGTGTTTGTGGCTTGCTTTTTGGAAATAAAAATTATTTTGTTAACCGCACTGGTTTCCTGCCTTACCTACGATCGTGACATATTTAATTTGTTTTTTAATTTGTACTATTATCAGTGTTCATTTAAATGTGGCCATCCTTACGTTAAGCATTTTCTTCTGCCAAGTTTTACCTTTAATCTTATAGCAAGTGACTGCAGGATGGTTTGAAAAGGCCTGCCACCACTGTTTTTATTTCCAGAATGCTTTAAAGTTGCAAAAAAAGTTAATAAAAGTGCTGTTCGCAGCACTCTGTATTAATAGCATTGTTAGGGTTCCAGACAGTGCTTTTACATAAAAGTCTTCTGCAAACTATTATAAAAACAGAACGGTCAAATGGCTTAAATTTGAATGCATTCACGATTACAAGAAAAATAGGTGAAACAACATTAACTGAATGAGTGTCTGTAAAGTCCTCACACCCAGTTCATCAGTGAAGTACTACATAATTTACATAATTATACACATAATCTACATAATTTTATGGAAAGTAAAGCATTTATAATAATAATAAACTTATAAAAACTTATAAGTAAATGTATTGACATTATTACTTTATTTTCTTAACATTTTTGTAGAATGAAGTGTTCTTCCTCTGCTGAGAAGGAGTATTCTTCATGTGACAGACACCACAGTGTTACTGCAAAAAAGTTGTCCAGGAGATGTCCATTAGACCTTGGTTGGTCAGAAGATCACCTTAATTGATCAAAGACATGTTCAAAATCTAAATCGTGAGCTAAACCTACACTTGAAGTGGTATTCCTGGCCATCTGGGGTACCTGAGGCTTGTTTTGAGAACCAATGCTCTAGGGAACATATATGGTGTAAATGGTGTTAAAGCAGTAAAACGCCTTTTTGGCAGCTTTGTTTTTTAGATTCAAGCGTTTGTCATGTGCACAGTAGATCAAACAGTTACACTATACAATGAAGTTTAACAGTGTAGTTTTAAGTTTTGATTATTTTTACTGTCCTGTTCTTGTTGCTAGTTGTGATTTCTGTTTCTGCTATTAGCTTTAATCTGCATTAATTAGCAATGCATTTGGATTAACCATATAACTCCATTGCATTGGATACAGGGTATGTAATGCAGAGAGACAGAAACAGCGTTGGCTAAGGGTGCACTGGACTTGTTCCACAGTCTGGCAGTTTTCACCAGGTTACTGAAAGTGCCAGGCCAATCATGACTAATTTTTTTGTGGGGAAGCCTCATTATACATATGTATGTGACTGCAAAATGGAGATTTGGAAATATGATTTTAAATTAATATCCATTTTAAGAAGGCAAGATTGAATGTGAAAATTGCCTCTCATAATGTCACCTGGAATTCTTAGGGGAATATGAAGATAATCAGTGTTGCGCAGTGTGGTGGTGAAGGTTGAGGCTAAATTTCCATTCTGTTTGCTGATTTTTACTCTCCACATAATTGCACTGGACAACCTAAATCAAATCCATTTGTGCCTGAATGCCTAACATATAGCTGCCTTTGCTATATGTATCTAATTACATTGTGAAATTCTATACTACTGTAGCCTACTCAAATTAATAAGATAATGACAGTCGTTCTACCTTAATGATCAAACTGCTAATGTAACATGAGTCATCTCAACACTAAAAGGTTTTCTGTAATCCAGTGTATAGTCGCTGAAGGTTGAATAAAGATCTTCATAATAAGCCATCAAAATATCTATGCAGTGCACTCTTCTGAAGAACATTGACCTTAATCAAAAGTGTCATACAATTGGCTAGTACTAACTTAGCATGAAACTTGCCCTTGTGTTAGTGAAACCTCATAAAGACTTCACTTTATTCATCTCAAAGCAGTAAAGTTTCCTAATGATTCATTTAGCTAAGGGGTCTTGCTGATACAGAGGCTGTGGAATATCTTAAGAGCTCATGTGTTTGCCTCTGTAATTTTTTGAGTAATGCAACTTACACATTCTAATCTAAGCATAAATGTATCTGGTCAGGCATATCTTTATATTTTTGTCTGTATCTTGGAGCTACATTATACTGTTACCAAACAGTTTAAATATTCTGATTTAGCACAATTCCAGGTTTTTGAAAAAAAAAACATGCAAAAATACCTCAAAAACAATAATTCATATAATAATAATTTCTGCAAAAAACAAACAAACAAACAAAAAAACATAGAATCTAGTTGAAAGATTAATCTGAACAGTAAATTATTTAATGACATTATAAAATCCTCATTGGTTGTATGAACTACACTATATTTGTAGTATTTCAGCATTCATCTGTAGTATGTCTTTCATCTTAATGTCAATCTTATTTGAAATAAAATTTCATGTGCCTACAACCCCATTGACACATGATAAAATCACTGTAATTCACAGCCCCAAGTGATTTATTGCTTTTGTAATGCATTGGACAAATACTGTAAAATATGAAAGAAACCACAGATACTGAGAGTACTGAAGGAAGTCAGAAATGTTCAGTTAACTTTTAATGTATTCTGCAGTCCTTTCATGAACTTCTTATACTGAACATATCATTATATAGTGGTAAATGCAAACACATTGCTTACAATGTGACCACACTAATCTCCATTAGTACCTCTTTGCAGTTTCCAGTCTTATTTTACTACCAAGCTCTCAACTTTGTTTGTCCCTTCTTCCCCACTGGAGCTGAATCTCAAATAGCTTCTTTCTCTATGTATTGCGCTAAATAGGAGTGAAAATACTGGTTCCAGCACCCACATAGTGCAGAATATGTCTTAACAAACACTTATATGTGCACATTTAGCCACCACCAAAAAAATTGTGCACTATTTGGTTGTAGAAGCACTATCACTCACTATCAGGAGTTGGGAGGCATTTGACATTGACTTAAGGCAAATCTAACTTAAACACAGAAGGTTGATATGTGTCCGACATATCAGCATAATGTTTTATGTTTTAAAGTGAATAATACAGTAAATACTTTAATTCTAAGCCTATGATATTAATGTAGCAGCTGTTTAGTCCTTCAGATAACATTGAGCCTGTTAACTAGGTCTATTTCTACAAAATAAGTTTTAAGCAAATGTGTTTTTATATCATTGAGCACAGTCAGAGGTTATTTTGAAATATCAGTTTTGTTTTGGACTTGAAGCAATACTACTAGAATAACAGAATATTTTAAAATGGCTTTGACAGCTCACCTGTCCAGATTAGCTCCGAATGTGTATTATAACAATCATTTGGAAACTTGTAAGTAACCACTTAGACTTAAGGGAACGTCAAATCAATAACAGAACAAAAATCTGTGTCTTCTATTCTGTTCTATTTTGTCTGAGTCTAAGTATATTTAAAGAAATAAAATTGTCTGCCACATTACTTAAAAATTAGATTTTCAAGTAAAAACACCAAATAACCTTTAAAATGTTGATGCTCATTGTAAATTTAAAGTTAGTAAGTGGAGCTCATCTGTCTTTTCTCCACCATCTTCTCCATTCATTTTCAGAAAGAGACCACATGACCAGATGTTACTTGGGTGGCTGACCATTCTCAGCAGAGTAACACTGACATGGTACTGGCATGTTATAGCATGTTGTGCAAGTGCAACAGACAGCAGCAATGGGATTTTTAATCCCAAGGTCACTGCTGTTAAAAATAGCCTCTTGGGTAAAAGATGAGCTGTAAACCTACAGCCTAATAAACTGTTGCACCTAGACACCACACATACTGTACCAGCACAAACATATTTTTTTTAGAACTGTTGTATTCTAGATTTTTCACCTCTTGTGTAGCCGGAGGGCATCGAACAAGTCACTGTTTAGAACCCCTTTCTGAACTAAACTCCAGTGTTTCTACCCTGTTCCTTTTCAAACACAAAGTGAGGACTTTTCATGTCCTTCAAAGTGACACTCTGAAATCGAAGGTTCTGTAGGACTTTAGAAGACTGTGCACATTGTTTCATAAGTCTCTGTCACTTTCTCTTGTGTTTCCCCATTGGCAAGTTTTGCCAGGCTGTTCAAACAGTGGGCTCCTTTTCTTCCCCTGCCAAACTTATTACCAGAGACACTGGTAGCAGCTTTCCTCAAACATAATATTTTCACACATGGGTGCCAATAATTGTGATCGCCACAAAGCATAGCTGCCTTGTCGGGTTTGCAGAACAGTGTCCTCCTTGTCTCCTGCGACGTGGAAGAAAGCCTCTGTTTGTGCAGCTAAAGATGAAGGCAGGCATGCTGTCACAGTAACCTAAACATTTCTGATTGCGTTTCTTCAATCGGAGCGCTTTTGATCGCCTTGTTTTGAACAGATGTGTTGTTTGGAACAGATAAGAGGCGAATTGCACCACGTGCAGACGTAATACCTTGCCTCTTAATAGCTTTGCATTCTCTTTCTCTCTCTTTTTCTCTTTTTAGTCTGTCTCCACCGCCACAGAGCTATCATGTGCTGCACAGCTTGTTCTTGGGAAATGATTAGAAGTGAAAAATATTACACAAGGCGTCAAAACTAGACATTTATTCACTGCTCTCAGATGAATGAAATGGAAATGATACCATGCCCAGGTCGTATTCTATGCCATTACATCTCAAAGGCATATTCCCACCACTTTCTATATAATAGTGTAAACAGATTTATCTTAACCAGTGTGCTGTTTACTGTAAACAATATGAGGAAAATCAGTAGATCTCAGAGAGGAAAAGTCATAGAACACAAAGTGGAGCATTAAAAAGCTTCATTAGATGTAATATATACACACGTGGACAAAATTTTTGGTACCCTTCAGTCAATTAAAGAAAAACTCACAATGGTCACAGAAATAACTTTAATCTGACAAAAGTAATAATAA
>JBBPDA010000013.1:12434688-12446514 GCA_037974385.1 Arnoldichthys spilopterus | reverse complement strand
CCACGTGTGCACGTGTGATGGGTTAAATGCAGAGGTTGCATTTCGTTGTGGTGCTTCAGTGTGTTCACAATGACAAACAGTCACTTTCACTTCACTTCATATGTTGTAATGAACAGATTTTAACTTGCAGTACTTTCTAATTTTTGATTGATAGACCATTTATTGTTGATTTATTTGCATTTACTTTATTTGTACTTTATATTCAAGATTGATAAGAGTAAACCCATGAGAAATCTGTAAGCATAGATGCAGATCAGCGAGAACTTATGCATTTCTAATGTTTTTTCTGTTTAATCTGGAACTGTAAATTGTTTATTTTAGTTCTATTCCCTTGCTCCTTTTTTTGAAGTTGGTTTGGGAGGACAATTTGGTTCAAGTTCAGTAATCCCAAAATAAGAATATAATTTATTTAAAAAAACATAAGCACTGGAATTGAGTGCTTTCTAAAACTGACTTGGCAAATGAAGATGGAGAAATGAACACTTAGATTATATATCAGCAATTAACATTGATAGTGTTGTTTGCTAATTAATTTGACAGAAAGACAGACATACAGATATACAGTTAGATAATAGTATTTTATTAAGTGTTGAACTTTTGTTTGGAAACCAGGTTTGCTAGCTTATTTACACAGTTACTCCAGAAAATATCCAGCAGCAGGATTAAAATTAAAATATTTAAGAAAAGTATTTCTAGTTCATTTTAAAAGGTACAGTTTTGAGAATATGAGTTATAGACCGCACTAATTTGGGCTTTAGTGATTCATCACTTTGTATCTTGTAGCTAAATGCAAATGTAAATGTATCTTTAGGTGGACCACGGCATCCTTCTTGTAGACTTTTGTAAACTTGTGGGCATTTGAGCTCTTGTTGCATTGACATGATGCTATCTTTTTTTAAATCTATTTGATGAAACGGCCATTTTTTGTCATTTGAGTCTTGTTCAGTTTTATACTGATTTAGCTGCATGTATGTACTGTACTGTTCATTGTGTAAAAAGCTTAGTTATTTTCCCACTTATTTATTAATGCTCAATATGATGTATCAGGAGCTGTAATTTAATTCATACAGTTTAATCACAGATATCGCTGTGACAAAATAGTATCTTTTATTGCCACTTATTTGGATGTTTCCCTCTTGGGTGAAATGCAGTCCTGAGTCATTATACTGCACTCAATTTACTTGTTATAATTAGGGATGTTATAGCATTATTGTTATGGGTGTTCACTAAGTTGGTTCTTTATTACTTTGAAAATTGCTATTTAAATTAGTCTCTACATCAAGTAAATGCCAAATAATGCTGAAGAATTGCTAGTATTCTTATGTCAAAGTCATGATAATTAGTTCAGGAAATGTGCTTGATGTTTTGTTTTTTGTGGAAAGCTTTTAACAGCTTGTGTATCCTCTGCCTAACTATCAAATAGCAAAATGTTGCATTGTTTTTCCACATACATTCAGTTATAGAGATGTTACAGAAGCAGTAATGTGTCATATGCACTATACATCGATCACCCAAACCTTAAAACCACCTTCCTGACATTCTGTGGGTCTCCCTCTTGCCACCCAAACAGCTTTAACATGTCAAAGGCATGGACTTCACAAGACCTCTGGAGGTGTTCTGCTGTATCTGCCACCAACACTCTGAACTTTGGCATGTGCATCAAACCATTTCTGGACAATTTTTGCAGTGTGTGAGCACATTATCATGCTGAAAGAGGTTACAACTTGTCAAAGTAACATCAACATAACTGTCAGGACCAAGTTTTTCAAGCAGAACATTGCCCAAATCATCACACTTCTTCCACCAGCTTGCATTCTTTCCATAGTGGATCCTGGTGCTGTCTCTTATCCAGGTGAGTGATGCACATGCACCTATAGCCCACATAAGGTAAAAGAAAACTTAATTCATCAGACCAGACTATACTACCTCCTTCCACCGCTCTATGGTCCAGTTCTAATGCTTATGGGCTCTTTGCCCCCAAGCTGTGATGCCCTGTGACTGTGTCTGCTGACCTCTTTCTGTCATAGCCAAGATGGATTTTCAACAATTTGTGCTACTGTAGCTCTTCTGTAGGATAGGTCCAAGTGAAGGAGCCTTCGCTCCCTACGCAAATCAGTGAACCTTGAGTAGCTACGACCCAGTCCCCATGTTACTGTTTTTTTTTTTATTGGTGCCGTTTTTTGGTAGAAAAAAAACAAAATCAAGGTCAAGATACTTGTCAACTTTTCCTGCTTTTAACACATTCAAATTCAAGAAGTAACTGTACTTTTGTGCCTAATATATTTATATATAAGTCCTATTGTAATGAGATAATCAATATTATTAACTTTACTTATCAGTGGGTTTAATGTTGTGGCTGTTCATTGTATGAAGGTAAAACCCACAACTTATTGCCAAGTAAACAGAACTTTTACAACTTTTTTTTGCAGCTGATCTGAACTGACATGTTTAGACTTCGATATAGGCATCCATATAGTCAAACTAGGGCAGCACTTAGTGTGGCAAAACTTTCCTCCTGCAAAATGCCACCTAGCTGAAACATGGTTGGCACTGATCTTCCCTCTGACGCCGTTAGAATGGAGTATTGCTGCCAATTGCAACCTGTAAATTTGACAAACACCTTTGGATCACAGTGCTGTCAATACCTGCTTGGTATGCAGTGGAGAATCCCAGTACCAGGTTTTCTAAAGGTGAGACCACAGCTGTCACTTATCAAAAGTGATCTCGGGCTTGGTTTTCTGTAAAGTTGGTTAGAAATATTGTAGTTGTGGTTTGCAGAATTTTGTGCTTCTTTCTAAAATGTTAGTGTCCTTTCTCTCTCTACTGTACCTTATGTAAAATTAAATAAAAGCCAAGCTCTCTGTGCCTCTCCTTCTTACAAATCAAAATCAATCAAAATCACACAATAACAATGGGGTTCCATTAACCTATTCACTAATAATACCAGAGACAAAAAAAGTGGGGGGAAAAGACAGTAGATTTGAAGCCTGTATTCAACCTCATTGTTGGGTGATTTAAAAGCAGTGTTTAGATTCTGTAAGTGTGAAATGCATGCATATCATGCAGATCCTGTTCAACATGCCAGCACTGATTAATATAGGATTTACAGTGAAGTAAAGTAAAATGACACAGAGAAGGTTTTGCTTTCACTGATATACAAACCCCATTTCTGAAAAAAGTAAAATGTAATGTAAAACGTTTTGAATTTGATCTCCAGCACACTAAAATGATACGCAAAAGAATAGTGGGAAGTCTGTAGAATATTGAAGTTACACCATTTTGAAACATTCCCCATAATAAACAGGTGAACTGGTAAGGCATGGGTTATAAAAGGAGCATCCATTAAAGGCTCAGTATTTGTAAGCAAACATGAGTCATGGCTCAGTACTTTGTGCCAAAGTTCATGGGAGAATCGAAAAAATTATGCTCTTGTATTTATTACATTTTACAAATGTCCTAACTTTTACAGAAATTAGGATTGTTTGACTCAGACTGTGTCCTGATAGTTGAATTAGGCTTGCTTTCCTATCTGCTTCGTCCTGATCTCACCTGATCTGTAGCCCATGGCCTCCCTACCTGGTCATTCAAAACTCATTCATAGAAAAAAGTGGATAGAAAATGAAGAATGAATTATGACCATTTCCCCCTTTTTCCAGTGTTTTGAGAATAGAAACAATGAAAAGATATTTTAGTTGGGATGAAATGAAAAGTGCTAACAAGCCACATGGTTAGCCTTGGATGAGTGATCAGGTTTATCTCTTGAGGCAGCTCCTTTGATGCTGCATTTTCTTTTATCATTGTCTGTGGGAACCGTGTTTTGTGTGCTGTGTTGATGATGCATGCCAATGGTAATATTAATGCAGCGTCTCCAAAAGGTGGCCATCGCATCATTAGAGAGATAACATGGTTAGGGTGCAGTGGCCAGACAAAGGTAATCGATTTTGTGCTTTGGAGGGTTTTTGACGGGCATCGCTGAGTTTGCGACTCCAGTGTCCCTCTTGTCTCAAATCAGATCAGGGTGGGCTATCAGTGGTCCTGCAGGTTGGTTTATCTGCTGTTGACGGGAATCTCCAAATGCAATCTGGACTCGTGTCTCCCTGTAATTTCCTCATGTGCATGGGACGCCGACGCTATTATCAGGCAGGAAAACATTTTGTTGTCGCTTGATTACACTAATGGGAATGCACACGAATATGAAACACAATGTTATTGAAATTAGGCTTGATTGCTGATGGCACCTCAGGTTAATTTGTATTCCCCTGCCTAAGTGTAGAGCTTGTGTTTCCGGAATGTGGCTTGGAGTTTTTGTTAGCTAATATATGCTTTTATTTTCTTCTCTGAGGGTGGGGATAGAAGGGGTGGGCGATTTGACGAGATGATAACATTATTACAACAAATTATGCCTCTTTCTGCACATACTGTGGGGGAGGTCAGTATCTCTACAACACTGAACAATTGCAAGTTTCATTAAAATGCCTTCTTCTTCTTTTTGGGAGAATGCAAACACCTATCATTTGATCTATGAAGATACCAGAGATCCCTCAATGGATGGTTGTCCAAAAGAGCATATTTGGTCCCATTGTTTCAGGGTGGGCAGGATGTTCCTCCCAGTTCCCTGTCACTCTGCTAGATGCTACCCAGCATGGGTGCCTGTTAGCTAAAGTAACAAAACAGTCAGGTAGCATTCTCCTCCTAGCATATATAAGGGTCCAGTGATGTTGCATTGTAATTTAAAAAGGTCCAATCATGCTCCGTTTGTCTGACTTTGCCCTCACCCTTCCAGCTTGGTAGCATGGTGTAATTTTGGGTGATAAAGCAAAGGTGGAACTGACAGTGACTAAAAACATGGGAGAAAATTGCCCAAAAAAAAGCTGGTGAATTGCATGACTGTGATGGAGCAAATTTCAGAAAAAATGAAATATTATCATAAAGAATGGTGGTGTGGTTAATAGAACTGCCCTCCACACAACAGAGTGGGGTTTAATTTCCTGCCTGGCCAAACACATGCTACACTAATTAGAGACCACAGTCAACACTGCTAATGCTACATCATCTATAACATTTAACGTTTTAACTGTTAATTATCTTGGATATCTCCAAAGATAATGGAGGAGTAAATCTACATGTACATGTAGAGCTGGGTGATATAATGATATTTATCGTTATTGTAATAAAGTGTGGTCACAATCTTGATATTGTTAGTACTTAAAAAACACTGTCAAACTTCATGTTTAATGTTAAGGAGAGCATCATTAGTCTTGCTTAAGTGAACATATTCTACTGCGGTGTGAAAAACTCTGAAAAAAATTATTTCTACCCTACTACTTTCATTACTTAGAAAAAATATGGCGCCGTTGGCTCTTTTTCCTTTGTTCCATCATAATACATATTGTGCCTTATCGCATACCAGGGAAATTTCTCAAAATATTGTGACAAGAAATTTTGCCATATCGCCCACCACTATGTACATGTATCATGAAGTGTATCAACATGTTAATCACATTGTCCAATCCTACTGGACAATATCCTTTACAGAAACTGGGCAAAAGCAGCGCTTAAGAGTACATAAGTATAGAGCCAGCGTTTTTACAGTGCTGTCTCAGTGGTCTCATCAAAAGCTGTCAAGCTTTGCTTGTAGACGCGAGGTCAGGGAGTGTTATGCCTGTACGAGGAGGCTGCTCTAGATTTTTTGACAGGGCAAAACATGTGGGGAGGGCCCTTCAGGATCGATGCTGTACTTGTTGCCGACGTTTCCTTGTGATAAGCGTCAAAGAGCAGGAAAATGTGGCATAATTTCTTGTTTCTGTGGTTGTTGTTTTTGTTGTTTTTCCACTTAATTATTGATGTGGACTGTTTCTTATTCCTACTAAATTCCCATCAAAGAATGGGCTCTAATTACAGGGGAGAAAAAAAGTCTCTTTGATTTCTGTAGAGAGGCGTCTCAGTCCCTGCCTTTCAGATGCAATTTGTGTGTGGAAAGTATAGGCTAGAGAGAAAAAAGCCTCTATAGAGTAGGCAGTATATCAATCATATGCAGAAACAATGCCAGTGTTTGCGAGGAATGTACAGACTATTGTTATGATGGCGAAAGCTGGTTAGCATAACCCAGTCGCTACAATCCTGCCGATATAATGTTTATGATGTATATTTATGATTGTGTGCATTATGTATATTTATGATTTCTGTGGCAAGTTCAAAGAAAAGGCACAGTCACTTTTTGATGCATGTTCTGATGTTTATGTATAGTTTTACGTTCTGCAGTAAGAAATGTGAACACAAGCTGTGCCTGCATTGAATTCTTAGAATCACTTCAAAGCACTTGTGCACATGAAGTCAATTACTCCTTGCAAATGAGTTTTTCAGCAAATTAAATCTTGCAGAAATTCAACCTAATCTCTCTTAGGAGCAATGTATGTAGCTATCATTATATGTAGGACTGCTCATGGGAAAAACACCCCCCCCCCACACACACACACACACTTTGCAGTAGATCCAGGTGTAACTGGTGGAATGGTACAGCTGTGTGTGATGGAAGGTACAAAAAATCTTTCTAATGACTGGTTCATCAAATCCTGGAGATTTTTCTAAAAGCTTATTTTTGATCTCCCTATTGGAAAGCTTAGTTGAAACATTTGTTTCATCACTCCTCCCTTTCCTCATCTCTCTGTTTGAATGGGAAAACCTTGAAAGAACTGCATCAGACGTGCCAAAGAAAGGCTTTGATACACTGTCTTTTATTCTATGACTTTTCTTTTATTGAGCATCATAAGACATTCACTGTGTTGTGTCAGTCTCGCTGAGCCTCTGTTGCTCACTCCCAGGTGGAGACCTCCTTTGTCTCTGGAGAGACAGCCAGAAACAATGTTTACACACACACACACGCTGAACAATATTTTTCTAATACTTTTCACAAATGCATTTTTGTCCCCTTTCCCTTGTTTTACTGGGCTGACGGATCACACGGTCAGTGACCTGGCAGTGAAACCTCTCCTCAGAAGAGGCAGGACTTCACTCGACTGAAAGAGGATGAGGTAGCCACTCAGTTCAGGCTTTAATTCCAAAAGGCTTTGCTTGCACACAGGGTGGCTTTGAGAATGAACCTTAGAGAAAAAAAGGAAGAGGAAGAAGCAACATGGAAGTTGGTGTTATTGCTGTTTGAGTGGACAGGCTTGGTGGGAAATATGCTGAACTTTTGTAGAGGCTCTGTTCACCTCATTATTATTCTCTTTAATTTTATAGAATGTTACTCTGCTTTTACATATACTGCAGGCAAATCACCCCTTTTAGGTACCAGGTGTAACAACCCATGCATTGAAATTTCTAGGAAAAAATAGTGCCATTGTGGTGTAGTGGTGGAGTCATGCAGTATGGACAAAATTCCATATTCCAGGCAAATATTGTGATTTAAGGTGCAGTTTACATTATACAGTTGTATGCAAAAGATTAAACCCCCCTTAATCGAATTATGTTTTGTTGATTTTTGAAGTATAAGTATAAGTATAAGTAAGTTGCCACATCCTACAACAAAAAGCCTCAAATATGGCATTATTATGGAATTTTAATGCAGATTGGAATTGGAATACATATTGGAATAAAAATGAAACATAAAATAGCTGCATGGCCATGGAAACCCATTTCATGAAGCACAATTCTTGTGCTCATTTCTCTTTTTTTCATTTGGAACAGCTGTATGGAGTGATACAAATGAGGATATGCACTTTCTTTTGCTTTAGCACTGGGTAGTCTCACTCACTAAGGCTGTTACACAATGACACTTTGTGCTTAAACTGTTTTTACTTTGTAGATGCTTCCATTTGATATTAATAGCACTTACAGTTGACTGGGGCAGACCTAACAGGGCTGTTAGCAGAAGGTGTGGCTGAAACAGCTGAATGCAGTAATAAGAGGGCATGTCCATATACTTTTGTAAGATGTTTTCCTCCCTCAGATTTGAATGAGGGTGTGAAGTGTGTGGCACATGGCCCATAAACCATGCTTGTGCACCACACTTAGCATGCAATTTTCACTTGACAGTGCAAATGTACTTTAAAAAGCTAATATCGCAAAAACAGGTAATAATCTATATATTGTGCTGCCATAGTGGGCTGTAGTTGGTGTTTCTAGCTGAGTTGCTGTAGTTGTAATTTAATTATGGTTATTCCAGTGGAGCATACTGTAGTCTACACACATCCAATGTAATTAAAAGTCCAGTCACTCATTGCACTTACAGGCTACAAATCTTTAATGTGCACGTGCAGGAAAGAAGCCTCTTTAGGATCTCTGTTGCTGGGAGAGGCTTGCACTGAGGCCCATTTTGAAAAGATTCCCTCTCTAATAAGAAAGGCCTGGAATTGCTTTCTGTTCTGGAGTTTGAGATGGGGTAGAAGTTGCGGTGCAATTTCAGTAGCATTTGCATTGAATTGTAGCTGTGTAATGACCCAAGCCCCATTCTCTGTAATGATAAAAAAAAGCGCTACTGCAGACAAATATAGCACATAGGTAAGTTCACAAGAGAGACTGCGAGAGAGGGAAAGAATGAGGTAGAAGAAGAGAAAAGCCTCTACAATAACACACAATCTGCAACCACAACACTTTTTCTGCCTCACAGGGGCAGCAGCTGCTCTAGCTAAGCTATTCCCAGGAGAATTTGATGGATTCTCCCTCTCAGGAGGAGGCAGCCACTCCTGGGCTTAAACACAGTACGAGCCGCGCTACATTTACACAGAAATGAGCTGCACACATACACTGAACGTACAGCAGGACTCGCCCTAGACAGATTTATTTTTGCCCTCCGCAATGCGAGCTTACTCTTAATTGTCCTGGATGGCTGTTTGTGAATGTTGTCGATAAAAGTGATTGGTTTGCACATTTTCGATACCACACCCTGTTCCTCTAACTGATGCCAAGTGCTGCAGCATATATTTTGCCTTCTTTTTTGCTCACTCCTGCATGGTATGGAATGTGTTGTAAGACTTGACCTCTATGAGTCCCTATGAATCAGTTTTCTTGCAATGACTCATTGGTTATCCAGGTGAATAAGGTGTTCCTGTTTTGATACCTCTGCTTAAGTGCTTAAGAGGGCACACTATGCGATTGCTTAGGTGTGTCACTTCATTTACCATCCTCACCCTATTAAGGCTTACTGTCACACTGTGGTGGCCACTGTGAATCGAAATGCTCAAAAACTGGCAAGAGCAGAGATAAACACTCACTACAGAGTGTTTATCAAAAACAAAATTATCTGCGAAACCCTGAAAGCTTGTCTGTTATTGCACTGGCAGATGCTGTTAAACAAATACGTAGGGCTGTCTAAATTGCTTGTTTAAACTCAATTAATACATAGTCAATTAAAAAGTACCTTCTCAGTGAAAGAGCAATTACTGGATGGCAGTTTGTGGGATGATGATGATGAGGCATATTTTAAACTCACATGCTGGTCCCTCTTATTGTAAGAAATAGCACTTTAAGAGCTTGCTTGTGTATCTTTTTTGCAGTATTTTCGAAAGCCTATACAGATTTTTGTTATTGTTCAGTTGTACATTTTTGCTATTTGAGACAATTCTCAGTTTTCTGACAGCGTGTGCATTATTTAAATGTGTTTCAATGTTCTCAGACCCAATGTAAGTAAGTCCATGAGAAATAAAAATAAACCAAGGTTTGCTATATGAAGAAGTGGTTTGTAGCAGATACTTAATAATGCATGTGACAGTCAAAGACAGACTGACAACTGACACTTAGGGCTGTCTTTGTTCCTGAGATTACAGTGGACCCGCTGACCCTAAATCATGAAAAATTTACAGCGCTGATATTGAGCAGACTTTATGCTTTATTTAGACTTTATTCAAATAATTTCCCACCAAATGTGGAGAGAAAGTGTTCTATAGACAGTTTCTGCCTTAATATGTCTTTTAGCCCATGTGACTTTTTCCTTTAGGTTTACATTTGAATCTGAACAGGAATGTAAAGTCTATAATTTTATATTAAATTACCTATGTGTAAATAAATTATCTGTAATGTAGGGGCATGTGTTATCATTAATTATATGTCCTACATTCAGTAGGGAATTATTAGGGTCATTTAGGTCTCAGAGAAGGCGCTACACATATAACGTCAACTTCATGCTTCACATAGCCTGTCCTATATAGTAGCACAGTTCAAGTGGGAAATATCAAAGCAGTGTGGCTGCACATTTACTTCAAAAAATTCATACTGGGATTTCTGGGTGGTGGTGGTCTAGTTATTAGGATATTGCCCTTGTGAACACAAGGCTACAGGTTCAAGTCCTGACCCGGGCACCACTGAGGTCCCCTTGAGTAAGGTACCGTCCCGCTACACTGTTCTCCGGGCTTTTCACATAGCTGTTTGATGCTTCATGTGTGAACATGTGACTGGATAAATGCAGAGGTCACATTTCTTTGTGATTGAGTGTGTTCACAATGACAAATAAGTTACTTTTACTTTTCAGTTTCACTTTAATGATTGTCTTGGCTTAGGGATTTTGGTACCTGTCTACTTTTGTATTATGAAAAAGAAAATGAACACAATTACTTCTGTCCCCAAATGAGACACAGATGAAAAATATGATATTAAGTGATGATGCTGTCAAGCATCACTGACACCATTTGTCTTATTTTGTCATGGACTTCCCCCATTAGTCCCCCCCATGAACTCCTTCAGCCAAGGGCACTTAGACTCACTTTTAGAGAGAGACACACTCTCTGTGTCACCTGTGTCACTCACTCCATAAAGGAGGGGTGTGTGGTAATAAAGATACAGCAACAGATAGAAGATTTGAGATTTAAGATTTAAGATTTTTTTTCATATTTCTGCACAAATATGACCTAAAACATCTGATGTTCACACAATTCCTAAACGTAGAAGGGCAAAAGGGTTCACAAACTTTCAAACACCTCTGTGTAGAATAAAAAATTGCAAAAATGATTCAAGCAGGAGAAGAAAGATTCAACCATGTGATTAACATTGAGTGATG
The DNA here is from genome assembly GCA_037974385.1 of Arnoldichthys spilopterus. Lineage (NCBI taxonomy): Eukaryota > Metazoa > Chordata > Actinopteri > Characiformes > Lepidarchidae > Arnoldichthys > Arnoldichthys spilopterus. The sequence goes on along the minus strand of JBBPDA010000013.1, from coordinate 12,435,524 downwards.
GTAAAATGTTTTAATCAACAAACTGTCTACCTTATCAAATTAAATGTGTTTGATCTATGTGGCAAACCTGTGCTGACTGCTTCTGAAAACTGTGCCCATATTACTTTGTATTAAGTAAGTGTTCATCTTTCTCTTTTTGTGTGTTATTTTTGGTGAGGTCCTTTTATGAGGTCATATGTTTTTGTGTGTAATTTCTACATATTTTCCAACCTTTCTTTATCAGATCAGGGCTGTTCAGCAGTCCTCAAGGGTTGGTATCTAGCAGAAGTTTGCAGTTTTCCTCCTCAATCAAACCTGATTTAACTGGTCTATGAATTGCATGTTTAGTGGGTGTGTTACAGTAGGAGTATTACCAAATTGTGCTGGACGCTGGGCTTTTTAATTCCTGTGTCTTTAAGAATAATGCATGAAAATGACATTTGTTCTGATTGGCTCTATATTATCTGTTCTGATTGGCTGCCTTGTATTGTGCATTTCAAAAAGTGGTCTGGGCTTGATCACTCATAACATCACAGTGAAAGGGTGAAGCTATTCTACTGTAGGCTGAAAATGAATTCTGAATGTGCTGTTGTTGCATCTTAGCCTGGTATGGGTCATATAGTTTAAACAAATGTTATATAGTACATGAAGCACGTTTAATAAGTGAGAAAACTTTGATTTATGTGGGCAGTGGTGGCTTAGTGGATAGGGACTTGCCCATGTGATTTGAAGGTTGCTGGTTCAAGTCTCGGCCCAGGTACCACTGAGTGAGTGAAAGTGAACATACCACACCACAGCACAAACAACAAAATGTGACCTCTGGATTTAACCCATACGTGTACAAGCAGTGGGCAGCT
>JBBPDA010000013.1:12416996-12432417 GCA_037974385.1 Arnoldichthys spilopterus | reverse complement strand
GTGGGCAGTGGTGGCTTAGTGGATAGGGACTTGCCCATGTGATTTGAAGGTTGCTGGTTCAAGTCTCGGCCCAGGTAACATACCACACCACAGCACAAACAACAAAATGTGACCTCTGGATTTAACCCATACGTGTACAAGCAGTGGGCAGCTGGCATAGGCAGTGCCCGTGGATGGTACCTTGCTCACAGGGACCTGTATTGTAATTGTACCAGTCTGACCAAATCTCAAGTATCTGGTCGGCAACCTTCAGGTCAAAGGGGCAACTCCCAAATGGTTACACCACCACTGCCCCTGAACTGTCCATGACCAAGGTATTGTCCTGCCTCACTGCTCCCCAGGTGATGTTGATAGCTGCCCGCTGCTCCATGTGTAGATGGGTTAAAAAAAGGTCACATTTTGTTGTGGTGTACTTTGTGTGAGGGGGTGTGTTCATAATGACAAATTGTCACTTTTACTTTTAATGTTTATTGTTTTTATTGTTTTATTTTAATAAGAAATATTAAATGTAGTAATACTCACAAGCCTTTGTGTTTAAATGGACTAGGAAGAAGACACTTAGATGGTCATAAAGTAGTCTATACATAGACAAGTTGTTATATTACTTTTCTTTAAGTAGCTCAGATTAGTTCATTGCTTCTGAATGAATCAGTGCTGAGCCGAAGTGCGGCCAATGGAAGTCGAGTTGATTAACCTGGCATTAATGTGCTCTAAATGGACCAATATGTTAGTTTAAGTGTCTGTGTGGGTGTGTTTGTGCATTACTGACGCCAGTGTGTGTGCGTACGGTTAAATAAAGCGTAATGAATCTTATTGATGTGTGTCCCTGAGCGTTGGACGTGGGCCACCCTGGTGCAGTGGCTCTGCTGCACTCACAGATGCCAGGGGCCAGGCACCTGGGAGGGGATTAATTAGCAGACAGCTGCCCAGCAGCTCTCCTCTCGCCCCTGGGAAGACCAGCCCACCTCCAGCCCTCTTACAAAAATACACTTCTATGTATGGCCCTCAGCCCCCACCAAAATGAACACATCAGATTTGCTTTATCTCAACCTTTTACTCAGTTTAGTTTACAAAATGTATAAACACATCACTGACAAACTTAGTGAAAAACTGTTGAGAGAGGAACACCTGTTAGTTGGCATCACATTGGGTATGTTTTGCAGTAGACTCTTTTGACTGGGTTTCCTGTGTACATGTGTCCAGTTTGTATGGCAGTATTAACCCGTCTAATGCAGGCGTATTCTTCACTTGTTAATAGGCTTATTATCCAGTAGCTACTGTAAAGAAGTCTAGCAATCATAATCAGATTTATTTGAGTATGTGAGCACACACAAGGAATTTGGTTTTGACATATGGTGTCTTTCTAGTACTATACATTATATAGACAATGTACATATGAATTACAGACAAACTATACAATACCCACAATACACAATATACCATAGACAGTGCACCATATGGACTATACAATAGACACTACACAATATACAATATACTATACAAAAGAACATACAAGCAATGTACAGATTATATAAGATGAAGTGTGATTGGCAGTGAGAAATGATTTTTAGAGCTGTCCTTCCTGTTCTTCGCAGTTCCTCTACTGTTTTGTGGTTGGCATGAACAATACCATGATGGATGTACACCGCACAGATTCACATATCTCATATCAGAGAATTAAGTTTCTTCATGTTTCACGGACTTGTCCAATGACCTATTTGCCTAGTAGACCAAATGAAGAGGGCCCAGCATGTGTTCTATGACCTTCTTCAGATGGGCCAACACCAGTTGTTAAAAAGACATCAGAGCAGCAGGTCTGTGGTCATTCATACCTGTGATGGAGGGTTTCTTGGGCACTGGGATGAGGGTGGAGCGTTTGAAGCAGGAATTGACTTAACAGCTCCAGAGTTCTGTAGACACTGAAGTTCTTGACGTTGGAGGTAAAGATTGTTGCATGTTGGTCAGCACAGTGTTTACAACAGAATGAAGACACCATCTAGATTAAATACTTACTTGTAATTCTGTCTCAGGAAAAGCTGGCACTCATCCTCTATACATATCTCAAGAGCAGCATGAGTATCAGGGGGGGAGGCTTAAGGGGTTAAGGGGTGTGGATTGTCCCTTTTCAAACCTGCAGTAAAAGACATCCAGATCATCAGCCAGGTTTTTGTTTGCCTCGGCAGGGGGGATTGATTTTGTAGTTTGTCATGTCTTGCAGGCTTCTCCATGCTGATGCAGCTTTTGAGTGTAGATTCTTTGAGCCACACTGATGTCTTTTGCAAATTCCTGGCCTACTTGTACAATACACTGTCCCCACATCTGTAGGGATCTGCCTTGGCATGACAAAGCTGTCTTAGTCTGGCAATAAACCATGACTTGTTGTATATGTGGAAGGTCTTTGTTGGCACGCATGTCTTTACAAAACCTGATATAAGATGTCACAGTGTCATTCATATCATCCAGGTTGTCAGTTGCAGTTGCTGCAAAAACACTCCAATCCGTGCAGTCAAAACAGCCTTGTGTCAGGATTGTGCTGTGATGATAAGGAAGCAAATGCAGTGCTGGTACAATGTAAAACGAAGATTAATTCACAAATTAACACAAAACAAGAAACAAAGCTAGAACACAAAACAGGAATTTCAAAAAGTGGCAGGTGGGACGACATAAAGTGACATTAACAAAACACGACTATGACTTGAAACACAGGGGTATATATACTGAACATAGATTGACAACACCTGGGGAGGAGGAGAACTGGAGGACACGAGACAGCTGACGGGGGCGTGGCCTAGACAAACACACGGACAACCAAAACACAGACACATGGAAAACAGTTCAGTTTAAGCATTTCAGTTCAAGCAGTTCATGCTTTGCCTCACTGGTCCTTTTCTTCACAGTTTTAACAACAGGCTTTCCAGATATTCATTTCTGCCTGCAGTTTAAAAAAAAAACAAAAAAAAGCAAGCAGTGATCAGAGAGCCCCAAAGATGCAAGGGGAACAGAGGGATATTTATTTTTAAGTGAAGTGAAAAAGTGAAGTGAATGTAACTATTTGTCATTGTGAACACACTCAAGCACAACAACTAAATGTGCCAGCGTGCACATGTTGAGCAGTGGGCAGCTATCAACAGCACCCAGGGAGCAGTGTAGCGGAACACTACCTTGCTCAAGGGTACCTAAGTGGTGAACGGGCCAGGCCATGAATTTTTGACCTTCAGGTCCCAAGGGCAATATCCTAACCACTAGGCCTCCACTGCCCACAAGTTAAGCTAAGAATTGTATAGCAGTGGTCCTTTTTAAAATTTATTATTATTGTTTATTGTTTATTATTATTATTCAGACATGTTTATTATTAGTAAGATTTAGTAAGAGTACATATTAATTTTTACAATAGACAGTTTAGATTTTATTCATAATAAAAATTTAAGAAAACATATATAGCTTCAAAGGTATTATTTTTAATGGTGGAGAAAAGTTTTCCTCACCTTTACATGTGAACTTTGTCAAAATACTGTGTCATCTTTGAATAATTAAGCATAAACCTAAGAGCAATTAATTATTTGGCATTTGTCAGTAGTTAAAAGGTGAAGAATTGATATCTGGAGGGTCCTAAAGCGGTTAATACACAATAATACTGGAGTTTGGAATCTCTGTATGTGACATTTTTGAGTGTGTGGTTGATAATATATAATGTGAACTCAAAAAGCAAATTGTACAAACGTGCATCATAATGTTATAGTGTCCAAAGCTAGTATTTTTTTGTCCGTCTTTTGCTTGAGCGGGCATGAGGTGGGTGAGGTATGGGAGAAAATTTAGGTCAGCCTTGGGAGGAAAGGCAGGCAATGGCTCAAAATATATGTAGGGAATTTTGCTTTTAGGCTAAGAATGTGTTTGGCAAAATTTGTAGACCTTTGAGACTTTGTGCTTCTTGCTATGGGCAAAACAGGGAACTAAAGGTTGTAATTATGTGCCTGTAAAACATTTGGCCCTGGCAAAGGCACGGGCAACAATAATTAAGCACCACAATAAAAATGATTAGAACTGCTTTTGACATTCTCATTGCGAGTAACTTCCCCTTAATTGCAATCACAAATTTTAATGCCAGTTTTATGTGCCATGGCAATAAGCTGTTTAAAGTTCAATCGCTATACTCTTTAAATCTGTCCCATTTCTGCAGATGAACAGGGGAAGACGCAAGGAGCGGTGCTTATGGGTCTCCCTGACCATTAGTAGGCTGGACGCTGAGTGGCTAAGGCCAGGAGGAGGGCTCAGACCCACTCAGCTCCAGGCTACTTAGCTATTCAGCTGCAGCATCTGTTGAGGACTAATGAATGTTATAACCTCATAAACGTCATGAAATTGGACATTATCCCTTAATTAAAAGAACAGAGATGCATTACAATGATTATGGTAGCGCTGCAGTGCATTGCTGCTCAACTGCGACTGCACCAGAGCACTTGTAGCTAGGCTAATGTTCCTCTCCTGTGTAGAGCTGGGATATGTGGGAAGGCGTTGCTCAAAGGGAGGGTTAAGCAGTTGTAAAGAATGGGAATTTCTCCTAAGAAATTCTGACCTAGACCTTTCTAAACTTTCTGGGTCCTGGCTTAGAGCACTGATCAAATTAAGGGATGAAGTTTTCTTCTAAGTTCTATGTCATATGAATTCTTTGAATTAACCTTCTAGGTGATCCCATTTTGGATTATCCTCTTCTGGTACAGTTAACTTACCTATGTCATACTTCTGTTGGGTTGTTTTTATTTTAATTTGAGTGTAAAGCACTTTGGTTGACACTAGTGGTCTTTTAAATGTGCTTTAAAAATAAAGCTGACTTGACTAAAACCGTAATTTAAAGAAAGAACCATAATGAACCTTTATTGTTAAGAGTGTACTGACTGCTGTGGTTATGCCATGCTGTACAGGATTTAATGTCCCTCTCTGGCTTTGTGCTCCAGCTTTCTGGAAGCCATGATGATTATGGTAGCCACACTCACTTGGTGGATGATTATACCACAGTGTCAGCCTGTGGAACAGCTGTGCAATAAAGGCCATATAAAAACAAAAGCGAGGTGCTTGGCTTTCACAGCACCTGCACCGGGCATGGCTAGAAATACTGAGCCCCTATGGGCCTGCCTAGGAAAGAAACGTGAGCTTCTGGGCCTCTCAAGGCACATCCAGAATTTTAGATGTGTGCATTGTTAGAGGTCACTTGGATTGAATGTATGCTGATGTTTGCCACATACTAAAATGCGTTGAAGTTCAACCAGAAATAGATGGCTTTTATATATTTTAGCGTCAGGGACTGGTGGCAGATAGCAGTTGGTGCTGGAAAATATAGGTGATGTTTTGCATAATTTTTGATTGGAACAAACTTACTTGCCTAGTTCCATGCCACAAAACACTGAACCTATATGCAAATTATCACTGTGAAAAATGCTAATTTGCTAAAACACAGCGTACTGTACATTTTTAAGGCATAACGTAAATCCTTTAAACTAGTGGGGCAACAAATCAAAATCCAAGATGCCTTCTGCAATACAGTCATCTGCTTGAGGCCTTACATGGTCATACAAGTTGGCATAAAAACTTAACCGGGGAGTGGCTTATCTCTCCAACAGCTCTGCTGCTATTGCTTACCTACCATTAGTTATATGACACCAACTGCACTTTGGAAAAAGCTAGCCCCTCCCATTTATTTTTGGTCCTTTTTATCCTGTGACCTTGCATACTGATGTAATGCACCCCCCCCCCCCAATAATTCCTATAAATAATTGCCAACTGGAGATCAGTTGGATCAAAGGTATAGAATGACTTAACAGTTATAATCACACTGTAGCCAAGCCATGTGTATGGATCCCTCTTAGGCCTTTAACTAATGCATTTTACATTGAAAAGCACTGCAAATCTTTTGTTATTTTTTTTGTCAATATTTGGTGAAGCGTAGGACACATGTGAATGAAGAGATGAACAGAAAACTTTGGCAGACTGAAAAATACAAAAATGGCCTTTGATATTTGCAAATCTCCTGACCTAAGAACAAAATGAATGAAAAGTGCAGCTCACTGGCAATGTATCAACATAAAATATTAATATATACCCGTCAGGGGCTAGAAGCATGTAATTTAAACGTGGAGACAGCCCAAATGAGGCTGGGGGTCCCCTCCTTTTACTTTTGGCAGAAGGTCTTTCAAAAGACATTTGTTTCAGGTTTCCACTGCCGGTTAATTGCCTTTTTTTGTCACAAATTTGCGATGGCAGGGTTTGGTTTCTGCTGGCTTATTATTTATAACCCTTAGTTTTTGACAGGAAGTTGCACCCCCCCCCCCCCACACACACACACACACACACACACACCTCCCTCCTCTTTTCTCACTCTCCCTTTGCCCCATGGAGGATGATTGATTTATTCCGTTTAACCTTGATAAGGGAGGCAATAGAAAAACAAATTGCCATATTGACACAGGCGTGATGGGCCGCTCGGCTCCGGTGACTGGGGAGGTGAGGCGGAGGTCGCTGCGCTCCGAGAGGAAGAGAGGAAGAGAGTTGTGCTTCACAAAATCAGCACCTCTGCCTCTGCCAATCTTGCCATGTACACACTGCAACTACAGATACTATGCTATCTCTTCTTAGAGAAGAAAGACACTTACTATGCTAGTGTTTCTGTTATGGTGGAATTGGTGTTGGAATGGACTGTTTTTTTTTTAAATAAAGGTGGTTCTGTGGAGTGATGTCATGGCAGACGTCATACACTGTCATGGGTTGTTCATTAATATAATAGTGTCATGTTCGCATTACCAGTAATTATCATGACAGATTTAACAGTGTTTAATGTCATGACCTTAAATTAGCATGTGGCAAACTGTTACAGCATAAAACATTGTGCTGTCAATCATGACAATTACTAGTAATGGCAACATGACACTGTTATATTAAGAGACATAATCTGTCATGACAGCTTATGACATCTGACATCAGTTTATGTAAAGGTTATATCGTTGTTATGTAGGGTCAAAATATTAGCTGGTATTCTGATCACATTTCAACAAATGGTTCTATAAAGAGCCATTTTCATAAAAAAGATGTAAGTAGAAAGCACCTTATAAAAGTTTAAAGAACCTACATGCATGTAAAGGTTCTTTTGTAACTGAAGGTTTTCCTAGATCTCCAGTCACCTAGTTTTAACCACCTCTTGCTAAACTTTGTAATTTTTAATACATTGTAGCTCAACTGTCCAGTGAAGTTAAGCAATGTCATACTACAGAATACACCATCACACACATTTAGTTATTTATGTAGTAGTTCAACACCAATTTGTTTTTTATCTGTCCATCTGTTTGAGCTAAGAACAATTTATGCCTTTATTTGTTTTTTTAATGTACAAAACACCCTTTTTAAGGGTAGTTTGTCTAAACCAGGCATTTCCCATAGTAACACGCCTCTAAATTTGATACAGCATCGGTGTGTTTATCTTGCATCCATTAATTAAAAAAATGATGGTTTGAATATGATTGATGAAGACCACTCTCACTATAAATTGTATGTTATGACCGACTTAAGCTCCTTATTTCAAAGCAGCGAAGATCATTATTCATTCATCCTTCATCAACACAATCACTGCAGTACTTCATCAACCAACAAGAAATAACAGATTATTATAGCCAGTTGCTAGCTCATTCGTACAAGGCCAAGGGATGGTGTGGTGCAGTCCTCCACACTTTGCCTTGCATATGAATGCGCTATGTCCATTAGCTTTCCTGTGTAGTGTGTGCGCAGGCACATGCATGGGTCACCCCTTCGTCATTCCATCTGGCTGCACTATTAATCTCCCTCAGCGGGCCTGCCCTCCATGTCACTCTGCCTCTCTCTTTTCTCCATCTTTTCAAGGGTTCCTCTGTCATTTTTTTGTCATTATGTTCCTCGGGCATATGCTGATTTTACTTATCACACTTGACCTGTGCTTTAGATGTCCTGGCTGCTCTGTCAACATTTGCCTTTTTTCTGTCATACCACATGGCTTCTTCTTAAGGAGTATGGCTGGAAAAGAAGCTGCTCCCCCCTTTGAATGTCATATGGGATATAAAGATCTCTTCATCAATGACTGACAGCCATGTACAGTAAGCACTAAGGCTGTTAGAAGGAGCGCTTGGCTGATCTAAAATGTTCTGGTGTCATTTTGATGGAACCATACTATATCTAACATCTCATTCATGTTTGGCTTTGTCTACTTTGAACTGTTGAAATATAACTTTTTTGAAGAAATGCCATGCTGCCTTTGTTGTTGGAAGCACTGTGATAGTTTCTGTGCAAAAGAATTCAGAATTCGACTAATGGGGGGTGTTCATTCAGGGCTGTTTTTTAATGTTTCACCAGAGTAACAACAGCAGGCTGCTGAGTGCTTATTCATATATCTGCATGTTCAGCATAGTAGTGCCAAAATCTAAAATTAAAATCAGGTTTCAGGCTAACTCATTTAACCCATGACTACATATCAAAATATTGAATATCAATGAGGAATTATGTCAAATGTGACTACCAAATTATCAAATGTCTTAGCAGAATCTCTTAATTTAATAATATTAATGCAGGCATTGAGCTAATTGAGGTTTTATTGGTTTCTTTTAACTTATTTTTTAAATAAAATATTCATATTTTTTTTCACAGAAAGATTTTCTTTCTGTTATCACTAGCATTTTATTATTATGATAAAGGCAAAATTTGGATTCATTTTGCATGTTCTTGTCATATAACCATCACGGTGTGTGTTATGTGTATATTACGTTACTAGAAGCAATTTAGCAATTTCTATAAAATGTTAATTGTTAATCAGTGGTGGGTGTCTATTGCAAGACATTCTACTAAATATTGTTGCTTGATCAGCATTTTTGCAGATCCTGATAAATTCACAGGACTTTAGCATCAGTATAATTTTACCAGCTAACAGGTATATTGGTTGGGCACTACAATAGGATAGCATTTGGTGAGGAGCATTGGGCAGGTCCCATTGGCCTGCTGTTGGTTCTGCAGAGGAGTGCTTATCAAAAAAAAGTTATGGAAGATGGGACTGTTAGCCATCCTGGTCAGGTCTTGAAGCACAACCAAAACCAATAAATGTCAGATGATTCTTTATTCTGCACCATGTCCTGCATTAGAGAAGACTTCCATTAGGCTCCCAGAGTAAGCGAGATCTAAATGATTTTTTTTTCTTTTGCAGCATTCATGCTTTCCATTGTGCTAGAGAGAATAGCCCCAGCCCTTTTCATATTAGCTAGGAGATGCCCTGCTTTTAAATAACTTGCCTTTTTGGAGTTGTTTAATAAAACATGAATCTGTTTATTGTATTTGTCTAATTGTAAATAAACAAGTGATTCCTAAAGTTAAACCTAATTAAAATAGCTGTAACCGTAGATGATGATTCCATTAAAACTACTCTTTCATGCTTTTAAGAATAACCCATCTGAAAGTTGTACTATACATCATTTTGCTACACTGATATCACAGAAACCTGCAGAAGCCAAACAAATCAAAGAGCAATAACTATAGGCAAGTTTCCCAGACATCCTGGTCTTGGACAGCATTACAAGGCTAATGTCACAATTCCTTTTATTCTAGGCTTAAACTGGCTTCAGCCCTCATGGTGGCAGCAGGTCTTTAGGAATGCTGTGGAAGTGAAAGAAGCTCAGAGAGGTCAACAGGGGAAGGGGCAGGCTGAAGAATTATGAGGAGAGAGAGATGGGTGGGTGGGTGGGTAGGGGGGGTTGGGGGTGTGGGAGTAGGATCCATGGTGGGAAGCTGAGCTCATGGGTACTAAATTAGACATCTCCTTTGGCTGTTCGTTTGATGTCCATTAATCTGTCGTCGGGCAGACTCTATATTAACCGCTAATTAACTGCTGACACAAGGACCAAGAGATGTGGGTAAATCTTGACAAGGGCTGCAAACAGTTTGATGGGATCTACTTTGGAAATGATTAAAACCGATGGGAAAAAATTAAACACCATTCACTGCAGTAATTAGTAACACTTTTACTGTCTGTTTCATTTCGTCTACCTCCCCGGATTCCTCTCTTTTTACGTCCTCTCCTATTACATGTATATGATGTGAACATTAAGATTCATAGACAGATGTAAGCTGGATGGCTGGAAACTGCTTCCTGTCAGTCAGTAAGCTTTGTCCTGCATTGTAGCCAGCATCCAGTTAAAAACCTGTAAGTCTCTGAAATAGCTATAAGTCTGCTCTAAGCCTATGGATTTAAGCCTTCTTTGAGCCTGTGAAATACATACCTTCCTTTGTGAAATACATACCCCACTGTTTGACCACTCAATACCAGCCAGTCCCGAATACATGTTCCAATAACAACAATAACAACATTCCCAGCTCCGATGGTGAAATTCCTCTGTCAGAGAGGCCATTGTGTGTGCTCATAGATTTCCATTCCAGATTTATAGTGGGGCCTCAATTCAGCGTGAAATCCACAGGGATACAAAGGGATCATCTAGAATCAATGGACAAAGGTTATGTGCCAGCCCACCTTCTGGCCCTTGGCTCATGCTCTCATATGTTGGCTCCTGTGTCGGTTGCAGGGCCTTGTTGCTTAATTAAAAATTATGGGCCATGTTTTCAAAAGCATTAATGTGAAATAATACTGCAGTAAGTCATGTTTACGCAGGCTCAGTGTGATTTAGTATCCAAAAACTGGCAAGATTGGATTAGAGGATAAATGGACTTACATGATTGGAGTCTAAGATAATGATGATAAAATCTATTTAGAGTCTGACTTTTTTACTTTGCTTTTCCTCCTTTCCTTTGACTTGACAGTTTTGCTGAACATTGCTTTCACCTTTGAAGGGGCTGCTGTATATACTAGTTTAGGTTTTGTCAGTTTGAAATGTATTAACCTGCTTATGGTTTCTTACCCCCCAAAAATACCCATTTTTCCTGTCTAAGATTCTATGGCCTCCTTCTACCAGTAATGACAGTCATTCACAACATACATGTCGACTGTAAAAGCACACAGAAAAATGTCAACTATAAACTGTTGTTCCTTTTATGTTTATCTGCCTCTCTGGTATCTATGGAAAGGAAAACAACTAATGTACACAGATACTCTAATGCAGACATCTCAGAACCTGTTTTTAGTACTCCAGTGGTAACCTGATATGACATGCTCTTGGAAACTCTTCTCCTCTTTCACCACATCAGCTTATTTGAATGTTGTGATAAACATAAAGTGTACATTAAGACTAGTGATATTGGCGCCACAGGGTGTAGTGGGTGGTGTGCGGGAGAGCATGAGGAACAGCAGAGTTAATTTCTTGCCACAGTAATCTGCATCTTTTATATAGTGTCCCATTACATGGAGTAGGCCATCCAATGGTCCTAGGTGTTAACTATCAAACATTAGTTGCCTGCAATTGTTTATCATGTTGCCTTGTCACTTTCTACAGCTGAAGATGTTGGTGTGTTTAATGATGTAGGCTGGATTCCATACAAGATGAAGTGCAATATGTTTACAGTCATGTTACAATAATATCCCTGACATCCTGTTCCTGCCAGCCATTCACTGGAAGAAGAGAGTTGTGCACCCTCAATAATTTCTTTTGCCTCCTTGTCTAACTGATCCTTTTGCAGAGCCTGATCCAGATAAGTATGATAAACAAACAAGGTGCATCATGGGGTTGCTGGGTTCATTCACAGCTTGGCATATTCACCAGCATGATGCTGAACTGAGTAAGGAGATTGGTATCAGATATATATTCTAGCAGATAAGGCAGGTAAATGCTGAAATTCCCCAAATGTCTGACTTCCTCCTGGGTGATTGTGAAAATGTTTCTAGTGAGTGAAAGGGAAAGGTAGCTCTTTCTTCATGGAGATAAGAAGAATATTCCAAAAATGATGGGCTGTTCTGCATATTGTTTTACAAAAATACTTCATCTTTTATCTCTTTAGCGTTTTCTAAAGACACTAATGGTTTGCAGACAGGGAGCAAATTGGGATCTTTTAATGTCGGATCTTGGTGGAAATTGATCAAACGATCAAAGGTGACGTGAAAAAGGGTGTGGGGGGAGGGGGCTGTGGGATCCTTCTTTTAACTCTTTAATAATTTTTATGGTCCGTCGGGAAAACGTTTTTAAAAAATGTTGCATAAAACTTGGATAGACTGAACTGCATACTAATTAGTATAAGCGTGATATTTAGGGATGTTCAGATACCATTCTTTATCTAGTTGTTATGCATTTACTGATAACACAACTGATACCAGTACCAATTTTCTAGCTGTAAACACTTGATATTGTAATACATACCCTGTGCATAGAATCTAAAACCAGTATAGCCAGATTACATTAAGTAGTTATATTTCTGTTATCTGTATTACTGATAACTGTTTCTTTTCATACTGTTTACCATTTTGAGTGAGCAATCTGAACTTCAGGAGCAAATTGTAAAAGTTGGAACTTTCATTATTTGTTCCAATCATTTGTGTAGTATAACAACCTCATCAGCCCTTTGACATCAGCAAGTTTCTGCCACTGGAGTCATATTCATTACTGATATTCAGTAATAATGGTTTGCAGTCTACTTTGACAGCTGGCTGTGCTACCATCTACCATAATATGCTAAAAGACCACACATGCATTTGGAATAACGTGTAAGCTGTCCTGTGGGCTTCAAAGGCTCTGATACGCATCTAGCAGGAGGGTCTGATATGACTACTGCATTCCTATAGGATGACCCCTTTAGCTTGGTCTGGCAAGCAAAACAATGGAAGCTTGTAATGTTTTGGACACTTGTAGTGGGTGGTTTGTTTTGAGACTTTGTTCTGCTATTGTATTTGTGATATATATTTCTAAATTAAGTCATATGTCCTGAGTCCTTCAACTCTGTTTATGGGAGAAGAAGTAGAATCACTGGAACATTTAATAAAATGAATGATCTTCCAGGCAACACTCATTTGAAGGGTGAACTAGGTCTCAGAACCAAGAAGCAAGTGTTTTTCAGCTGTGCTTTACCTCATTCAAAAGCATCTGCTGCTGTAAACCCAAAATGACCTCTATACACTCATGGAACAGGCCCAAATGACAAGAAGTCAATGAATCTTCAGAGTCGATGGGTTTTAGATGTCTCTTTCCCTGCAGAATAGTGTCATTTGGTATTAGCTTTTTCAGAGAGAGAGAGAGAAAGAGAGAGAGAGAGAGAGAGAGAGAGAGAGAGAGATAGAGTGAGGGAGGGGATGGAGCAGGAGCAAGGCCCTGATCAGTGAAGTGGTATGAGTTGGAGAGCAGTGAGCTCGGGGAAACAGATCAGTGCTCAGGAAAAGAGAAGGTAATGCTGATGTGAACACACTCACCTGGGGACGACATAAATCACTGATCGTCCAGAAGAGCAGACAGCAGGCTGAATCCACAGGAAGAGAGTGAGGGAGGGAGAGTGGGGACTAGGAGGGTTGTATTTGTATGTATCTGAGTTGTGAAAGAGGGAAAAATGATCACTGGGAAAACAAAAAGGTTGGAAAAGAGTGTGAACACAGGTGATGAATGTCTGCAGTGAAAAAAGGTAGTGCACAGAATTGACTTGAACATCACTTCTACATCAACTAAAGATCCTCACCTTCAAAAAACAAAAATGTATATAACTTTACATTGAGGTGTATGCATTTTGTTTTGTACTGTAATAATACTAATAATAATACTGTAATGTATGTTCAGTGTAACAATTTTTATTACTTGTTTTTTTATCATTTCAGTTGGTTTATCTGTCAGAAAAACGTAAAGATATAAAGATGAATATTTAGCCTGAAGAGATGAAAGTGCTAAGTGACGATGTTTCACATGGTAATACATAAACAAAACATTAAATTAAAAATAGTTGCATGTGGTGATCATTGGGGTCTAAGCAAAATACATCCCACACATCCCAACATTTAAAAATGCAGTTAAGTTTGAATTTGAGTTCAAAACCTTGCATTAATATAGACAAGCATGCTACCACTTAACCACATCCAGTGTTTTATATAAGGACTTCTAGCTTTACTAGCAAAATTGTTTCTTGACCGGCCTTGAGATGATATGATAAATTTCCAAAGACTAACTCCAACGGGGCATATTTCAAAAATCCATTATATAAACACAACAAGACATTTTTGTTCAGTTTGAATAGCATCACTTTGTGACCAGTTTATGTGAAAGTTTATAAGGTGGTAGAGAATCCCTATATGTATATACTGTTAAAATTTCATAACAATGGACCAATATAAGCCACCCATATAACTTATATTTCCTTAATGTCCTTAATTATTGATCTGTCCTTAACACATCATACAGATTAGCT
This sequence comes from Arnoldichthys spilopterus, assembly GCA_037974385.1. Taxonomy (NCBI): domain Eukaryota; kingdom Metazoa; phylum Chordata; class Actinopteri; order Characiformes; family Lepidarchidae; genus Arnoldichthys; species Arnoldichthys spilopterus. Next base: position 12,418,095 of record JBBPDA010000013.1, on the reverse strand, counting down.
CAAGGAGGCAGCATGCAAAGTTTCAGCTTAATTGGTCAAGTAAAGAGAAATAATATTTGCATTTTACAGTGCCTACTGTGAACTCATTGGCTCCAAACTTATTGGACTATCTTAAAATCACATCATGTACACACAAGTTTCAATCAAATTGGGCATTGAGCCATTTTTTTTTGCCAATTTTAATTTTTGTGTCCTCCAGACTCTTGCTTAGAGTGATGACACTCCACTCTCTGCCAGTAATCAAACTATTGTTTCCTACATGCAGGGTGGATGTGTTATCCACTGTGCAATCTACCCCACACTGTTCAGAGCATTCACAATGTATCTTTTGAAGCAAGTAATTATCCAAGTAAAAAATGATAAATAATTGACATCTAGCAGTCTTCATTGGAATTTATTAATTGGCATTTATTTATGATTAATGGTTCTTATTGCCTTTTTGGATTAAGACAAGGACTAACATACAACAAAAGCTTTGGCTTTAGGTCTCATGGTTTAGGAGCTTACGATCAAAAGGCAAAAAAAGGTAAATACATAAAATAAAAAATCAGCTCAGTCAGACAACATATAATTACATCTTATAGTGATGTCTTAAATTAGCATAATGTATTACTATATATTTCTAAATACATGAAAATCAGACATAGTGTTCAGAGGTTTTTGTTGTTTTAGTCAACTTTAAGTTAAAAGTATTAATTAGCATATGGTGGCCAAATTATTAATTAATTTCAGTTTTTAATATTTATTAATATTCATTCTCATGTATGTTTTGACACCAATGCCTTGACAATCATGCAACAAATGAGAGATAAGCATAAGATTCAAAAATGAGCTTTGTGGAAGAGCTTAATTGTCTAAACTGAATTTTAGTTTGTTTTTCATTAGTGAGCAAAATGACGATGTCACGTACTGTAGTGAAGCAGGAGACAAACGCAGGTAAAATTGAAGATGTTTAATGAGAATTCCATGTAGCCAAAGGAAGGTCACGCACCGAAGCAAACAGACTGTGTCACAGGCAATCCGACTCAGAAACGTAGTCCAGGCAGGTAGGTCAAAACACACGGCAAACAGGTACATCAAAGAATAGGCAGGGCAAAGT
>JBBPDA010000013.1:12378393-12416896 GCA_037974385.1 Arnoldichthys spilopterus | reverse complement strand
TCAGGCCCGTACCCCTCCCAGTCTATCAAATACTCAAGGCCCCTCCTCCGTCTCCGGCTATCCAAGATGGACCGGACTTGATGGAGATGGAGTCTCAGGGGGTACATCACTGGCCATGGGACCACTCAGGACAGGCTTCAAAAGGGACACATGAAAAACAGGGTGAATTCGGTAAGTCGCAGGTAACAACAATTTGTATGAAACTTTATTTATTCTGCTCAAAACTTTAAATGGACCAACGTACCTTGGGTTCAGTTTTTTGCAACTTTGCTTTAACTTTAAATCTCTGGTGGACAGCCAGACCCTATCCCCTGGCCAATACTCTGGAGTCTCCCTACGGTTTTGGTCCGCTTGTTCTTTTTGTCTCTGAATAGCCTCCGTGAGGCTTGTATGTGTCACTCCCCAAACCTGCTCCGCCCTCTCAAACCATTCGTTTAACCGCGGGAACCTCCGTCCTTTGAGCATTCCAAGGGATTAGGGCTGGCTGATACCCCAATATGCACTGACACGGAGTTAGACCTGTAGACGCGCTCCGAAGGGAATTCTGTGCATACTCTGCCCATGGCAAGAAATTAACCCACCTGAACTGCTGGTTGTAACAATAGCTTCGCAAGAATCTTCCTAAGTCCTAATTTACCCTCTCCACCTGGCCATTGGACTGTGGATGGTACCCTGACGTTAAGCTCACTTGAACCCCTAATTTCTCCATAAATGTTCTCCACACCATGGACGTGAATTGAGGCCCCCGATCCGAAACAATGTCCTCTGGTATTCCAAAATATCTAAAAACTTGGTTAAACATAACCTCTGCTAGTTGAAACACAGACGGCAATTTAGGCATTGATTCAAAACAACATGACTTGGAAAATCGATCTACAATTACCAGTACACATGTGTTACCCTGAGACGGTGGTAAATCAGTTATGAAGTCCACAGCTAAATGTGACCACGGACGTTGTGGAATGGGAAGAGGCTTCAGCTTTTCCACCGGCAGTTGTCGTGGCGTCTTGGTGATCGCACACGTAGAGCAGGACTTGACATACAGTTCCACTTCCCTTCTTAAGTTGGGCCACCAGAATCTCTCTGATACCAGATCCATAGTTCTGGTTATTCCTGGGTGTCCCGTGGCCATACTGGAGTGTACCCACTGGAGAATTTTGTCGTGCACCACTGTTAGAACATACATTTTACCTGTTGGGCATTCAGAGGGAGTAGGTTTCGATTTCGATTTCCCACCGAATCAGAGCTAGGAAGAGCGTCTCCGGAAGAATCATTTGTGATTCCTCCTCCACCTGTTTGGATTCATACATTCTAGAAAATTAATCAGCCTTGACATTCTTTGACCCGGGACTATAAGAGACGCTGAACTGAAAACGAGTAAAAAAAAGTGCCCATCGGGCCTGTCTGGGGTTTAGTCTCTTGGCTGTTGTCAAAAATTCCAGATTTTTGTGATCAGTAAGCATGATAAACGGCTCCTGAGCTCCCTCCAGCCAATGTCTCCATTCTTCTAGAGCCATCTTAATTGCGAGCAATTCTCTATTTCCCACATCATAATTTCTTTCGGCTGGCATTAATTTCTTCGAAAAGAAAGCACATGGGTACAGTTTCTCGAGCTCACCTTGATGCTGTGAAAGGATGGCACCTACCCCAATGTTGGATGCATCCACTTCCACTACAAATTGCTTAGTGGGATCTGGGTGCTTGAGGATTGGTGCAGTGGTGAACCTCCTCTTGAGCTGCTGGAAAGCCTCCCATGCTCTGTGGCTCCACTGGAGTCGCTGTTGTCCTCCCCTGGGGTTTTTAAGCATGGCGGTCAGGGGTGCTGCAATAGAACTAAAATCTCTGATGAATCGACGATAAAAGTTTGCAAAACCTAAGAATCTTTGCAGTCCTTTTACGTTCTTTGGCTCCTCCCACTCCTGAACGGCGCTGACTTTCTCAGGATCCATCTTTACTCCTTGAGCTCTGATGATGTAATCTAAAAATTGCACCACTTCTCTGTGAAATTCACATTTTTCAGCTTTCACAAACAACTGGTTCTCTAATAACCGGTGCAACACAGACCTTACGTGTCTCACATGACTCTCTCTGTCTGAGGAAAAAATCAGAATGTCATCAATGTACGAAATGACAAAACATCCTAACATATCTTTTAATACATATCTCTTAATACATCATTCAGAAATGACTGAAACACCGAAGGAGCCAATGAAAGTCCATAGGGAACTACCAGATACTCGTAATGTCCATTAGTCGTGGAAAAAGCCGTTTTCCATTCCTCGCCTGGCTTCACGTGAAGCAAGTTGTACACGCTACGTAAGTCTAGGTTTGTAAATATCTTTGCTCCACGTATTTGCTCCAAAGCCAATGGTACGAGGGTCAGTGGATAAGTGAATGGCTTGATTATTGCATTCAGACCTCTGTAGTCAATGCAAGGTCTCAAACCTCCATCCTTCTTCTTCACAAAAAAAATCCTGCTAAAGCTTCGGATTTCGACTTTCGAATATAACCATGTTCTAAGGCTTCCTTGATGTACTGCTCCATAGCTTGAGTCTCGGCTCTGGACAGTGGATAAATCCGACTCCTAGGTGGAGAGCAACCTGGAAGTAATTCGATGGTGCAATCAGTATCTCTGTTCGGTGGTAATTTGGTGGCCCTTTGTTTGCTGAATACCTCTCTTAGATCCTGGTATTCTGGAGGAATTTTGCACTCCTCCTCCAACTCCGGGCTTTCGATACTGGTACTAGCGCACGGAAGCCTCATGCAATTCTTAACACATTCCTCTGACCAAGACACTATTTCAGAAGTTTCCCAAGATATCGTGGGGTTATGTTTTCTCAACCAAGGAAGTCCAAGTATTATCTTGTGTGAACTGGATCTTATTACCAAAACACTATGGTCTCCCAGTGAATCGCACCAATATTAATTTGCAGAGGCTTGGTGACATGATTTACTTTACCCGTTCCAACAGGCTTGCCGTCGATGGCCAGTACTGAGAGTGAGGACTCCAACTTCTCAAAACGTAGATTAAGCTCCTCATCAATAAAATGTCCGGCCGCTCCCGAGTCTATGAGTGCTGAAAAGATATGATCAGAGCATGCGCTGGCAAAACGAACAGGCACTAACACCGGTTTTGAAAAGACTGATGTTACCAACTTTCTCACCTCAGGGAATGTGGACTCCTTGCTTCTTTGTGGTCGCAACGGACACTCGGCGACTCGATGTCCTGGTTCTCCACAATACAAACAGAGTCCCTTTCTTCTTCTTCGCTCCTTTTCTTGATAATTTTATGCCGTCAAACCCAGCTGCATCTGCTCTTCCTCCCTGTTCTGGCTTGCTGTGAAGCCGAGCCACCTCCTGCTCTTGGCACTCTTTCTCTCCTGCAATAACTGATCTAGCTTTATTGCCACCTCAATCAGAGAATTTAAACTCTTTCCTTCGTCCCGACATGCCAACTCCGTCTTTACATCGTCGCTCAATCCCTCTCGGAACATCATCAATAGTGCAGCCTCATTGAAACCGCTCATCGCGGCCAAAGTTCGAAAATTTATCGAGTACTCCAGGGTTGAGCGTTTTCCCTGCTTGAGGTGCATTAAACGCTCTCCAGCCTCTTTTCCCCGATGTGGGTGATCAAATACCACTTTTATCTGCTTCACAAATGCTTCGTGGCTCATACCTCTCATCTGCTCCTCATTCCATACAGCGGTCACCCACTCCAACGCGCTTCCGGTAAGTAGCGATATAACAATCGCAATATTTTGTCTCTCCGACTCCTCTGGAAACTGGGATAAATACTGCCACCTAATACTCAGGAGAGGCCGACCTTGCACGCCCTCTAGGGGGAGCCTCAGCTCGCCTTACAGACGAAAGAAAAAAAATGTCTCTAAGCTTTAAATTTCACAAACAAAAACAACTTCGCTTTAGTGCCAGCATCATGCCTGGGTGGGTCATTTCATGAGCATGAGTTGTGGCTGCGTATTTCCTCCAAATATGATGTCTACAACTTAGGATCTTTGCTCCACATACTGTTTTTAGGAAAATATTAAGATCAAGAACAAGGAAAAGAAGAAATTTGTAACAATTTCAATAGAGTTGGACTCCAGACTTCACCCTTTTGTGAGCACACATAGGTTTTATAATGCTGCGCTTAAATTATTGATCTGGAGGTGCAGTAGCACCCTCACTTTCTTAGTTTGTCTGTAATGTATAATTATAATGAGAGTTTGTCTTAATGAGGATTTCTGTACGGTGTATTTGATCACTGCAAAACTGGAGGAAACACTTTAAAGCAATGCTGTGCACAGGGATGGTAAAAGCTGAGATGAGCCGATTACTCCACATGTGTTTGTTTTGTTAGCACTTACCACTGCTGTGAGCCAAAAGACAACTCAAAAGGATTGAGGTGTTTAACACGTTCTGCTTAACAACATATTTCTCCATGTGAGGCTAAAAGAGAAAAGCTGCTGCTTGAGTACAAATGGATCATAAATAGCTTTCAGAAGGAACTTACTCAGTGGGAAACACTGCTTTTAGTCCTTTGGCCCAATAAACAGTCAGTGGTACTATGGGCTTTCATTACTACATTGTCAGTTACTCCCTTGCACACAAGCTTTAATGAATGCAGGCTGTAGCTGTCCACACTTAAAATACATGAGACCATTTTCCAAATTTAATTCAGGAAAGCATCAGTTTGGATTTGTTTATTTATGGCTGATCTGATTATGCATTATATGGTCATGCAAATTTCATTTATAGCTTAAAGCACAGAACATAGAATGATGATGCTCTCACTATCGATATATGAATTGTGTGGGCCATGTAATTAAAAATTGAAAAAGGACACTCCCCGTTTTTCAAAGAAGCATTCTTCAGTGGGAGAATTTATGGTTTATAAATCATGCTAATGAGGACAATTAGCTTGCACTTCCTTTCAGTAGTTAGATTTCTTTTACGTGGTCTTGAATCCCCCACTGCTTTAATAGGGAATAAATGGAAGCTGAGTGGCTAATCTGAATCTGCTTCAATGTCACTGTGCTTGTGCCTGCATTTCCAATACTGGGGGCAAAGTGATGGCCATTCGTTATTAATCCACCAAGCTTTATTTTCTTAAAGCAGTGCTACTGGAGATGGATCTTTAGTTTTCTATATGTTTTTATATTACAAATTCAGCTGGAATTGGCTAGATCAGGTAGATTGGGTGTTAGCTGCGTTGTTTTGGTCCTAGCAAATATGTCGGGTTTTTTTTTTCTTCCTAAATTTTGATTAGTATGTGCCATTGATTATTTGAAAACTGCCTGCTGCACTCACTACTAAAAGCTGTAGCATAGTTAATTAGGACTAATAACTAATTCACTAATAATTTCTTGTTTTTGATATAATGTTTTAATGGATGTTATTTTAAAAACACTACTGATTTTTAGTTTAAATTTTAAATTTCACTCATTAAATAGCAAATGATGTTATTTAGGTTGTAACTTTAGCTAGTGGTCAGTATTGGAAATGTGCTTGCCTATTTCATGTGCTCCTTTAGGCCAGATGGTCTGAGCTTTAGGTTTTAAAAAACAGCTAGGCTGTCCATGAAAAACTTTTTCTAGGTTGCTGATTAAATTTGTGGTATTGACCACAATAAATTAAATAAAAGTATGATTTCTGTGATTCTTATTATTTTTGTTGAAATGCATGTTCAACGCAAGGCATTTATATCAGAATGTTATACACTTCTGTATGTATGTAATATATACACTGATCAGCCACGACACTGAAGCCACGAACAGGTAAAGTGAATAACATTGATTAGGCAGCAAGCAAACAGGTAGGATAACTGGTAAATTGGTGACAGGGCCATAGGTGCCCAAGACTCACCGATGCACATGGAGTGTACGTGTGGTTGAATCCCACTGAAAAGCAGCTGTAGCACAAATTGTAAAAAACAAAGTTCATGCTATGATAGAAAGGTGTCAGAGCACAGAGTGCATTGCAGCTGACTGCATATTAGGGCTATATAGCTGCAGATTGGCCAGAGAGCCCATGCTGACCCCTATCCACCTTCGGAAGCATCTACAATGGGCACATGAGCATCAGAACTGGACCCTGGAAGAAAACTGGCAATGGATCAAGATGGCCCGCTTTGATGAATCACATTTTCTTTTAAATCGTGTGGACGGCTGGGTGCGTGCACATCACTCACTTGGGCAAAAGATGAAGGCAAGCTGTTGGAGGCAGTGTTATGCTCTGGGCAATGTTCTGCTGGAAAACTTTGGGTCCTGGGATTTCTGTGGTTGTTGCTTTGACACATTCCACCTACCTAAACATCATTGCATAGTAATGGTGTTCCTAAATGACTGTGCCCTCTTTCAGCGGGACAATTGTACTGACACATTGTAAAAGAAAATGTTCACACATATTTGAGAAACATGACAGTGGTGTTGGCTTTGCCTCCAAATTCTCCAGATCTCAATCCGATCGAGTGACTGTGGGATGTGCTAAACAAACTAGTCTGATCCATGGAGGCCCTATGTTGAGACTGTGTGTGTGTATGTGTGTGTGTACATATTCCCCTAGCCATTCTTAGGTCAGCTGCTCCAGAATGACCAATTCTATTGGTGCTACTTTTCTTTGGCAATTATACAACCTATGAGTGCACAACTGAATGGATCTGTCAGTAATAGGTGCAGCCTTTCATTAATTAGAAGGGGTTTCTGAATAAGGAAATATTGTGCATACACACACATTCACACACACAAGCACACACTCAAATACACACATTCATGTGTAAGAACGCAGTGTGTCCGTGTTAGAGGTCAGATGTACATTGCGGTTAAGGTCGTAGGTTGCCTGGAGGCTGCTGTTGTAGATAAGAGGCAGAGAAGACATGTGAAATAATGCTTCACTGATAACTCCAGCTGCTTACATTTCACTGAAGCACCAGTGATAAATGTGTTCATGAGATCCATACCAAAACATCCACATCTACTTAGTAGCCTTCCAAAATTACAGTGTCTGCTTTCTGTATCAAAACACACAAGCTGATATTTCATTATATGCAGAAGAGAAAACTGAAAATGATTTGACTAAATATAAGCATTGCCTGCTATCTGTTGGCCTCTGATGGCTTTTCTGCAGTCTCTTATAAACAGGCATTTTCCACTAGAAGAGCGATAAGGTAAAATTTGAATATTTTTGTATTTTAATGGATTACATTTTAGACCTTTTGGCAGTGTGTTTCTACTTTTGAACCTCATGCCAGTAAAAAGCATTTGAAGTTGCAGAAGGGTAGAGATAGAGGGGGAAGAAAGATAAAGATGGAAGAAAAACAGGGGAGAGAAAAGGAAGGGGAGGAGGTGGGGGTGGGAGTATAGATGAAGGAAGCTCTGCTTTTAGCTGAGGTTTTGGGTGCTAGCTGAAAGTGCTGAGATGGGATATATTGATTGTCACTGAAGGGGCGGCAGAACAATCAGCATGAATTAAACTTCTCAAGGTCTTAGGCAAACTGGGATTAGCTCAATTATCTGGCAACACTTTGGCCGCCCACCGTTGCTGTTTTTTTTTTTTTTAAGACAAAGACTGTTAAAGACAAAAAAGGCCAAAGACAGGTTGAGAATAAAGCTAAAACCAATTAAGAGGAAAAAAGGCTTCTGCATGCTCTATTGAATATAGATAGCTTGCATTGTTTGTAGGCCCGCTTCAAGTTGTGTGGTATTGTTTATTGACGCACTTGTTGCATGGAATGGTGAAAAATGAGCCACCCAGTGTGTTCCCTCATTAATGCATTTGTACGCATTTCGATAGAAGCAAAGCGCTCTGTCAAAAAAATCAACTGTGACAAAACCTCGAATTATCATTAGCCTGTCTGCTTTGTTTTGGTCACAAACAGTGCTTGGAATGAAATGGCTGTTGTCTGTGGTGATTTAGGTCTTATTTTCGATCCTTCCTCTTGCCTGGTGTACACTCTATTTGCAGCTAATTAATTTGCAAATTTTATTCTCAATAAAGTGCTTACAAAAAGATAATTGTGACTTTATTAACAGTTTTTTGAGCAGCAGATGGTCTTCTGCAGGCCTGCCATGTTGAATTAGTGATGATGGTGTCTCTTTATGTGCTCTCTGCTGTGGCAACCCATAAAAATCCTCATTAGGCCACTAATTAATAGTTAATTTTTTTCTAATATTAAGACCAGTTATTTTAACCAAAATTATTTAAAGCTGAATTTATATATATATTTACAGTGAAGTGTACTCAAGTTCATCTGGTATAGAAATAGTAATTGCATTAGTTGTTTTAATCTCTCTTATTATGTTAATTTGTGTACTATTAAGGCTAATTAAATACCTATTTAAGATGCCAAAATATCTTTGGCCTCATTTGTGTTCAGCATGCATGAGAAACCAAGGGATCCTGGGTTTTTAAATCGCAATAAAAATCATTTCGTTCATTTAATCCTCACAATGTTTTTTTTTTTAAACAAATTATGTCCTACTGTGCCTCCGGTAATCCAGCGCATCAAGTATCAGTAACTGCATAAAGCAAAAGCATGGGGGTTTTAATTAATTGCACAAATAGCAAGCCAGCAAAGTGTGTGGATTAACGTGTTTGCTTGGAAATGTTGGTTTTGTTTTTCAATTTGGAAGTGTTCCAGTGCTTAGAGACTTAACATTCATTGGCAGAGATACAGAGTTCCCTGTGGATGTGTCTGGATTGAGTAAAGGAATGTATTAGAATGGGCAGATGCATGACAGACATGTTAGGGCATAGAACTTTGCCCACAGAACATTTTCAGTTATCTGTAAAAGTCCTGGTAAATATTGGACAAAGTCCAAACAGGAGGTGATTTCACAAAGCAGATTTTCCCAGTTAGCGAAGTAACTTAAGCCAAAAGTGCACATGGTCAAATAGGAATGTCCCTTTTCTCCCAATGGCAGCACTTGACTTAAAGGAACGTTTTTCAACCCAATCTTCATCTATTGCATCTCTAGATCTCTCAAGACATGAGGCCTTGTAATCACAATACAGTTTTAGAGACTCTTAAAGTTTTCGTGCTGGATTTTAGCAAACAAGGGTACACCCTTGACTTAAACCAGCACCAAAATATTTGTATTCTGGGTTTATTTAAAGTTTGAAGTAATATTGACTAAAAAAAACAGTAAACCAAAAGCTGTTATTAGCTAATGTTCATTCAGTGTGAGTTGTGAACATCAGACATCACATAAATCACATAAAAGTTTTATCACTAACCCAGTGACATTCTCTAAAGCTAACGTTTAGTGGGACTACTTTCCTGCTCAATAATTAATGTTTTTTACAGCATGTAATTTTTGTTGTTACATACACACAACTGGAGGGTTTTTTTGGAGGGGGGGCTTACTTAACTGACTAACCAAGCTTAAATCACAACCTTTCAATAACAGGGTCAGATTTCCATTTGTGTTGACAATCCCGCCATCACTACCTGTAAGTATAACGTCTATGGCACAGAAAAGTAATAGTGCACTTGAGTAAATGTCTAAGTACAAGGAATCATGTCAAAATGATTGTCTATAGTAAGTGAGCATATAAAACAGATGCAGCAGATAGAGATTAGGTTGAAACCTGCTTGATTATTCATTTAAGCTATCTGGCTAACTAGTGCTACATAAATAAATCACTGAGAGAGATTCAGATTTCACTCACTGGAGCAGTGTCTTGCGAAAGCCATTTTCTTCAGAGTCACATTTCTGAAGCATCTGTCACTCAGACTACAATCTGATCTTTGGTGGCACCCAGAGACTTTGCTCATTGCGTAACTCTAATTGTTGAGTTGTTATACTTTCAGCACTCATAAACTTTCTTATTTACAGCAAACATTTCCATTTTGGGCCCTTTTGTATGGTGAGTGTTCTATACACTTGGTTCTTTATCACCCTATGGCCGGCATTCACTTGACGTTCATAAAAACAGCAGAAACCCTTCCTATTGTGGGCCTCAGCGTTGCTGTCCTCTCAAACTCAAAATAACAAGAAAAGCTGTAATTAGACTTTAGAGCTCGCTTCGGAAAATGAACTCTGCACAAAACCCCCCCCCCCCCCCCCCCCCATTAATGGAAAATATGGTAATTAGCTTTTCATATACATGTATGGCAGGGCTGATATGACTTATTCATAACGGGGAATCAGTAGCTGTTTTCCACGTCCATGTCTGAGAGAGAGAAAAAGAGAGAGAGAGAGATGGGGGCCGATTCTCTTCAGCAATCGAGCTGCACTTCTTCTCCCCTCTGATCTCCAAACGGTATAAATCAGCGGCATCATTAAGCACCCGCCGTTTCATCAAAGCAGGAGTCAAGCCGAAAGATTCGGAGGGCACGCAATCACTTTGAGGGATGAGCCTTTTATTTATTCCAAACAAAATGAAATTATGCCAGAGCACTCTGACTGAACGTTTATGGGTGCGCTGGATCCTTGCTGTGCCGCCATGTTTACAAAATAACATTGCTTGAAAACAGCCCTCGGCCTGTGCCCCCGAAACCAAGTCCAACCGCACATGCACGCAAATGCATCCGGCCCTTCTCTGTTCACTTTCCGTTCATTAGATTGTTTCACTGCCACTGTCGGATTATGTAGCGAGTTTTTTTTTCCCCCATGTCCAACTCTTAAATCCTCCCCAGTGTGCCCATGGATGGCCCATTTGGTGCCACGGCTCAGCAGAAATTGTCTTACGGTGTCAACGGACAAATTGGTCATTATCTGTTGTGCCCGGATCCAATTCGTAGGGACTAATCCCCCAATTATAGGCTATTATGTGCCTTACTGGAGGTAGCGTGGCCTCCATTTGAACCCGAGCCAACGTGCAGTGGTGAACGTGTGACCTGCACCCTGTGGAGGATAAAAAAAATAAAGAAAATCCCTCTGTTTGCTTCCCTCAGCATTCAAAGGATAACTGTTTTATAAAAGCTCAAAATACTAGTGTGTTAGCTCTATAAATGTGAGTTTGATACTGTAGAAAGCAATAAAATGCCTGGGGAGATATCTGGGTGACCTGAGAGGACGAGAGATTCTGATGTAGTTTTTCCATAGAGGAATGTTGTTCTCACTCAACAGAGTGAGATCAAACTGGTAAAAATTTCACAACTGAATGGCATTTTTATTATCGGCACTTTCACCTGGATGTCAGTGCCATACCCAGTATACTCATAACATGATGTTTCACAAGCTTCTTATTAAAAAATTGAAGCAATTGACCTACTCTTGTTCTGCCCACAGCTTCATCCTTATGTTCCAGTGTTGGACAAGGCAGATCAAAACACTCATTCATCATCGTGGGAACTTGTAGTGCTCAGCATTATCATTTTTGTCAAAAGTTCTAACTTTAGAATGTGTGATTAATTGTTTTGGAGGGCTCTCGGTTCAGGCTTAAATTTTGTATAAAGTATTATACATTGTGCTCCGGTTTCCTTCCACTGTCCAAAGGCTTGCCATAGGTGTGAATGTGTGTGAATGATTGTCCGTCTGTGTTGCCCTGCAATGGGTTGGCCTCCTGTACGTAGTTGGTATAGAAGTTTAGAAAATGGATGGATGGACTGAATAATACACTGTGTTATGCAATGTATAAAATGCCATAGCTTTTGCACAGACCACAAGTCTGTTCTCTGTAGATGACACTTCAAAAAGAAAATAAAAAAACATATCATTTGATCAAGACATTAAAACTGTTGTAACTGTGTGTGTGTGAAAGATAGCACTGTTTTTATAGTAGCAAATTTAATGTGGCTGTTAATTCACATCTACATTTACATTTACATTTATTCATTTGGCTGATGCTTTTATCCAAATCGACTTCCAGGACAGAGGAAACAATGAAGCGTTCGCATTGCATAAATCAACACTGAGAGTGATGCTACACGGAGACCAACACATTGCTGGTGGTTGTAAAATAAATAACAGACGCAATCTTTTTAGTGCATATATACTCCAAGTGCTTATACAACAACAGAGAGCAACTACTGCAATAAATAAACACGCCAAGATCCTAAACTACTGCAATAAATAAACACGCCAAGTTCTTATCCTACTAAAGAGAGCAACTACAGCAATAGATACATCTGCCTATTTGGATTCATGACAACATGGTGCAAGCATTGTAGCGCATATTTTTAACCTGAATAATTAAAGTATTCATGCATTTGTTGAAATGAGAGGGGTATGGGAGTATGGAGAGGTCAATTACAGTGAGGGAATCAGGGTCATGCTGATGTTAGAACACATAGACACTGAGAAACATGCACACACATTTCAGGAGCATACAAAATTACTTGCTCCCCCTTGCACCCTCCCTCACCCTCCACCACCCTCTCCCAGTTCTCTGGAATACACACAGAGACATGCACTCAAACACTCCCCAAACGGCCCATTTCTCACTCTTTCTTTCCCCTGTTTGTGTGTGTGTGTGTGTGTGTGTGTGTGTGTGTGTGGGTGTGGGTGTGGGTGTGTGGGGGGGTAAATATCCTCATAATAGAACAGGCTTTCTCTCGATGCATTTTGAACAGTTCACTGCTTCGATTACATGTATTTACTTACAAGTCAGAATTTATTTTCTGCCTGGTGTGGTCCTGGTTGTTTACGTGGATACACGTAAAGGTCATCTGTGCTATTGTGCAGACCTTATTGTAATGTGCTACAGCTGGTGTCAATTGCCTCTTTTTTAAACACACTACTGCCACATTAAATTATTGTTCTGGGCACATGTATTTATACATTACCAGCCTTAACCGTTACACACAAATATGCATAATATTATATGCAACAGTGTCTGCTGAACTATGACTAATGATTGCATGGAACAAAATGCTAATGTCATAGCATAGTTATATCTTCCTTGCATCTAGTATGAATGAAGTTAAGACAATAAGATACTAATCCTTAGAAGTCAGAAGTCTCTCAGATCTCATTGAAATAAATTAGATGTTTTGTTGTTACAATCCCTATTTCCAGAGATGTTGGGATTTTTCATAAAATGCCATCAAATCAAGAACGTGTGATTTGTTAACTCTCTTGAACTTTTATTTAACTCATAAAAGTACAAAAGTACAAAGAAAGGAATTTCTGTGTTTTCACTGATCAACTGAAATACTGAAATATATTATGTAAATATATACATTTAGAATTTTTAATTTGACACTTGCAACGCAATCAAAAAAGTTGGAATGGAGCAAAATAAGATGACGTCTGTCTTCATTGAAAAGCTTAATGGAGCTTCATGAAGAGAACAATCAGACAATGGCCACCTTGGATTGTTGAGCAGCTGGAGTCTTGTATAAGGCAAGAATGGGCAAAAATTCCAGTTGCAGAAATGCAACAGAACTCCTTAGTTCCCAAGTGACTAAAATGTAATTAAAAGGAAAGGTGAAGTGAAACCAGTAAGCACGCCTCCAGTCCAACTTGTTTTTATTGTGTAACAGGCATCAAATTTGAAATTCACAAAATACATTTAAGTTGATCAGTGAAATATTAAAAACCTTTTCTTTTAACTTTTATCAGCTGTATGCAATTTCAAGGGAGTTAAGAAATCAAAATGTTCTTGTTTTATTGCATTTTTAATTTTTTGGAAATGGGGTTTGTGGGTTTGTTTGTGTTTAAAATTTTTGTCAAAATGTAATTTTTAACTGATTTTTATTTTTTTAATTTTTAGACTAAACTGATGGATAAAAGTCAAGAGTGTGTTCTCAGAACAAAATTCTAATCATGTGCAAATGATTGCAGAACAATTCCTAATATTTCCCACTTCTTTAATTTTTATAATAATAATTATAATAACAACACTACTACTACTACTACTACTACTACTACTACTACTACTAATAATAATAATAATAATAATAATTATTATTATTATTATTGTTATTATTTGTTTTACATAATTTTAAATGTCCTCTGCTGTTTGCACCATGTTTAAAATGTTATCATTTGGGCATGATCCAAAATAACTTCAATTAACTGTAACTATCATGCCCTTGTGTTCCATGTGTTCATGTTTTTGTTTTCGTTTAGCCACATGTCTTGTTTTCGTGTTTAGTTGTAGCCACGCCCCCCACCTGTGTCCCATATGTAATAATTCATTGTCCTTCTTCTGTGAAGTTACTCTATTGGATTACGAGTTGTAATTATATTTAAATAGTATAGCAAAACTAAATTAGCGGCTCTCATTTCCTAACAGTTACAACTGGTCTTTAGTAGTATAATTGCTAATACACATGCTGTGGTGCTATATTTCATACAATAGCACTGAGCCCAGTACTACTCCAATACTATTTAAACTTTTACTAAAAATGGTTTTCTGGCTGGGGAAACACTGACAGTATTAACCATATAGCTAAACCACTACTTTAACCAGCATCAATTGTCTCTTTAACCGTAAAGACTATTTCATTTAGTGAGCCAATTTGTTTTATTTTATCATTAATCTTGTAATTTATCTTTAATCTTGTAACTGCAATCACAGCAGTCCTTTCACTCTGTGCTGAACACTACTTTCAAAATACTGAATCTGCTTACCTTTAGTTCAGCTCTCCGTGAATGACAATGTATTTAGAGCTTTAAGATCGATTAGCTGTCTATTGGTTTTTAGGCCACTTTGTTTAATTGTGTGACTCGATTTGGGTGAGGGAAATGGGGAAAAAATAGAAATAGGGGAATGAGGTGGGGCTGTGGATGCTGCTGCTAAATCGAGAATGTTAAATATTGAAGTAGTTGCCAGAGGGCTAATGGAATTAACAATGCAAGTAAACAGCCCTGCATGTGCTAGAGAATCGTAGCCCACCCCTGCCTTGCAGACACATTCAAAGAACCTCATTACAGTGGAGGGCTTTGGGGAGCTAGTGGGGTAAAAGGGAAATAGAGGGAAAAAGGGGGCAGGGGGTATGCCATTCCAAGGTCAGCGATGGAATTGCTGCACTTTAGCTGTAATATGGTATCAGTGGTGAACCTTGACTATTATAGCTAGGTTTTCAGTTCAGGCCATTAATATCAAAACATGATACAAACCAAGCAAAAAATTCATCTCTATAATAATGCATATTTCTGTGTAACGATTCTTGGTTGTCTGGCAGCATATGCAGGCAGGACTTGGGTTTGATCAACGATTTATTCCAACACATTTAAAATTTCAAGTGACGCACAAGCATACAAAAACACTAACACACGAACTCAAGAACAGGGTTCACGAAAACCTATTTACCGATAATCACCCACAGCTGAGACTGAGATTTGGCTCAGCTGTGGAGGGGGGGCTAAGACCCAGCTTTCTGACATGCCTCCCCTCCAAGGAACACCGCCCCGGTGTGACAATATACAAAGCCAACGGCCGATGTCCCTAGCGGAGGGACAGAGGAAAAACCTTAGGATACATAACTATGAAGACCAGAAACATAACACATGACTCTACGGAAAACTACGGGTAAAACATGACAAGGCACGAAACATACTATTAAACATGACAAACACTGTGGGAAACACACCCGGGGGCAAAAACAGAGTCCAACATAACAGGGGGTGCAAAGTCCATGGATGTGAAAACAATGGGCCGGGCTGTGGAAACGGTAGCCCAGGCCACGAAAACAACGTCCCGGCATTACGTTTGATCCGGAGACTGCGGTTCTCCCCTGCGTCCACCTCTTCGTTCTCGGAAGAGTAGGGGCTTCTGGCATCAGTCTCGGTGACCCGAAAGTGACGTTTCTCTCCGGCGACGAATCCGTCGTCCTGGAGTGGGCAGGAGTTTCTGGCGTCCGCCGCGGTGACCCGGCAGTGACGTTTCTCTCTTCGGTGACGAATCCATCCTCCCGGAGCGGGCGGGAGCCTCCGACGTCAGCCGTGGTGACCCGGAAGTGACTGCGTGCAGGCTGGGCACAGCTGCTCCAGTGGCTTGCAGGCTTGGCTCAGCTCTCCTCGTGGCGCCGTGATCCCGCTTGGGAAAGGAGGCCTTTGAGGGTGGCAGCGGCAACGTCAGCAGCCCGGAACCGCAGCCTCAATCAACGAGCTGCGGCCTAACTGACGCCTGTATGGCTATGCCGCGCCTACCCCTCGGAGAAACTTCGTCTGTTTGTGTGAAGACCTCCCTCATTACCCTCGCCCTTCAAGGCATGGTCTCCAAGGGGGTCTCCACGGATTTTTCTGGCCTGACGACTGACTCGCCACAGTCCCGAGTGACCGGGATGAGCGAGCTGTGGTTAGGGACGATCCCGCTGGTGCACGGAGCTGGGCACTTGTCACTTGGGACCTTACCGAATGACTCACCATCGGCGGTCCTCCCGCCACGCTCCTTCTTGCGCCTTCTGTGTTGGAAGATCCTCCAACGGCTTTGTAGAAGGGAATGGACTCCCCCTCCGATGTGCTCATCCAAGCCAGGCCCAGCGTCAAGTGCCCCTCGGGGAGGAGGCCCAAGTCCGGGTCGCCCCCCCCCAGGAATTTCCTCCTCCTGGAGGGATTGCTCCCCATGCCGGATGACGGCGCACACCAGCGAGACCATTCTCTCCAGCCTTTTATCGCTGACGATATCCTGGGCCAGCACTCGCCACCACGGCAAAGCCAGCCATCTACCATACCTTCGCCCAACTCGTACTAGTCCGCCGCTGCCGCCATTTGGGGTCTGGCAGCATACGCAGGCAGGACTTGGGTTTGATCGACGATTTATTCCAACACAAGACGTTTCAAGTGACGCACAAGCATACAAAAACACTAACACACGAACTCAAGAACAGGGACTTAGGAACTAGAAAACACAGAGCTAAGAGATAAACTGAGACTACATAGAATCGCTCAGAGTCATACAGTCAAACATAGATCACGGAAACCTTAGATAGATAATCACCCATAGCTGAGACTGAGATTTGGCTCATTGTGGGGGCGGGGCTAAGACCCAGCTTTCTGACATTCTGCTAGACACTAGAAGCAAATCCTTTTAGTTGTGTACTGTAAGTTGTTAGGTAGGTCATCCATGTATTAGACAACTTTGTTCAGCATAGACCCTAGATCGATTGGATAAAGATCTTGGGAATGTGGAGGCCAAGTTTTTTTGTCATTTTCCTTAAAACCATTCCTGAACAATTTTTGTGTGGCAGGGTGCAATATCCTACAGAAAGAAGCCAACCTGTCCCACAGTTGCCATGAAAAGGGTGCAATTGATATGCAACAGTGTTTTGGTAGGTGGTAGGTATCACAGTAAAATCCAGTAAAACAGTAAAAGCACCTACATTTTCCTAGCAGAACTTTGCACAGGCCATCACATTGCTACTGCTGCTTTGCCTTTTTTCCTTGGTGGATCCTGTTGCCATCTCTTCCCCAGTGATACACACGCACTCAGCTGTCCACATAATGTCACACCAGGCCACCTTCTTCCATTCCTCCACAATTCAGTTGCACAAGTGCTCAAACTTTTGGCAATAGTCAGGAATCATTATGGGCACTCTGACAGGTCAGTAGCTGCATAGCTCCTTACACAGCTAGCTGCAATGCATTGTGTGTTCTGATACTTTGGCATCATAGCCAGCATAGCTATAATCAGAACTTAGTAAAGTAGCAGTTAGCAGCAGCAGTTAGTGCTACAGTAATTCCACTATGAGATCAGTGGGCTAGCCTTTGCTCTAAATGGACATCAGTGAGCCTTAGACACCCATGACCCTTTTACTGGTTCACTTTGACTTTTGGTAGGTACTAACCACAGCACGCTAGACCACACTAGATCTGCTGTTTTGAAGATGTTACGACCCAGCCATTTAGCCATCACAATATGTCTTGTCAAAGTCCCTTAAATCCTTTTGCTTGCCCATTTTTCTGCTTCCAGCACATCAACTTTAAGAACTAATTGTTCACTTGCTGCCTAATATATACCAACCCCCTTGACAGGTGCAACTGTAACGAGATAAAAAATGTTGTACACTTCACTGGTCACTGAATTTACCACATCACCTGCCCAGGACTTTGTCCAAAGTGTGAAAATGTCTGTGCCCTGGTGTAACATTCCTAAAATGACTCATTTAATGAAGAATCCTGTCATAGAGCTGCTGCATTTTCTTCATTTCTGCATAAAACATGATCAGATTTTCAGAGCAGTGACTTCCTCCTTTTAATTACCTGACTAAAATTAACTGCTAATCCTAAACCCACTTACTTTTGCCATCCACAAATAAATGACTAAGTAATATATTTGTGTCTTATTTGTTCAGTCAGGTTCTATTTATCTACTTTCAGCAAATATCTGATGTTTTAGATTATATTAATGGAGAAATATAGGAAATTAGGAATCTATAGGAAAGGGTCCACAAAGCTGAGCTGAGCATCAAATGGCCTTGTTGACACACCTAAGGTGGAAGTGTACTTAAATTTAACTCCTCATGAGGTAGTTGTCGTGTCTTTGTTAATTGGACCTAGCAGTGTTATAAATTATGCATGAGACAATCTCATGTTTTATGTAGCAGGCCCAATTTGGCAAATTATGTTTTTTCCTCCACATTTGGCTAAGTGTCTCAATTACATGTGTGCTCTGTCCGTAATTTAGAAGATGAGCCTTTTTATGAAGCAGCATTCAGTTTTGCTTCATTTGACAGGATGACAAGATGGTGCAATAGGTCGTCTTGGCTCTATAAGAGGGTTCATATATTTTCACTCTTGATGGTACAATAACAATGCTTATTGTTGGGCCCTGAATACCAAGCCCACAGTTTAAGGAGATATTCCCAACTTCTCAATCACTTTTGTGTGTGTGCGTGTGTGTGTGTGTTGATGCATTTACATTTTATGGCTAGCTTAAGCCTTAGAAAAGCACATTGAATGACCGTCGTGTATGAAAATGCCACACTTATTAACAAATCACTTAACTCTCTCTTAGCTCAATGATACAAGTGAAGATCTTTGCAATGAGAAGATTTTTCATTATGATTAGAATTAGCTGAAAAGTTACTTTGTGCCTATAATATAGTTTTGTGGAAAGAAACATAACATTCTTTAACAATAAAGATTTTTAAATGGTAATTGTCTTAGTTGTATGGTACTAGGCCTTGAGGAATACAATCTTTACATTATGTGGAGTTTTTTAAAGGATCTACTGTACATCAAAACTATCTGCTTAAACTATTTACTTAAAGGTTCTTTAGTGATCCAAAATAGTTCTTCTGTGACATTACATCAATGAACCCATGACCTCTGAGGGTTAAATCTTTAACACCTTGCTTTGTTATGAGACTGCATTGAACCATGATGTTTTCAAAGCCATGCAATTATTCTCTACGTGTACTCAAAGACATCATTTATAGAAACACCTACTGAAGCAGCATCATTATGAATGAGCTGGGGGGCTAACACTTCATTTATCTCCACCAAAGACGAGCTCCTCGCAACTGCTTGTGACAGATTGGAATAAACCCCTCCCCATCCTCCCACACACCTCCACTCACAGATGCAGACATTTACACGTACACAGAAGACATTTACAAATACTCTAATCATCGCACACATGTATTCTGATGAAGGAGATCTTTCCAGCCCAATCATCAAGACACATACAAGTCACTTCAGACAAGGGCCGTTGTTCTGTGTATGCAAACAGTATGCAACTAGACATTTACATATGCACACAAGGCACCCATAGCATGACAGACAAACACACACACACACACACACACACACACACACCTACACACACATACACACAGCTCCTGCTACAGCTCTTGGAAACATATCTGGTCCAGTTGGTGGAGAAAGCACTGGTTTGTGCAAGTCAAAGAGAACATGCTGGTCTTCAATAGGACAGATTCTTAACAGATGGGCATCTCAGGACGCTAAATCCTGTTTGACTGGCTCTTTGCTGAACGGAGAGAAGCTTAAGAAATCAATTTCAGCCCTATTAATCTCCTCTCTTCTGCTTTTGTCATTTCTGCCTCCTGTCCTGCCTGTTTTACTTAATGCAGAGATAGACATAAGCCAAAGGCAGACTTTAAAATGCTTTGTTTTGATTGGCCATACCAAGTGCATCCAGACAATAAAAATAGACAAGGACAAGCAATTATAGTAGGGATGCACCGTTCATGAATTTCTATGATCCATTCTGATATTGTCTGATTGTTGTGAATCTTGAGTCTGTATTCTTTTTAACTCACTGGATGTAGTGTTATATTTTGCTAAAACAAATATCTCTACATTATTTAATTATTAAATTAACATAAAGGCTTGACTTGAAAACACATATACATTCAAAGAGGCATTTAATGAACGGATAGAATGTTCTTCTTTCTGCAGGACAGAAAATACATTTCTTTATCTCCAATTTTATTGTTCTGCCTACATTCTTACACTAAGCTAGGTCATTTTTTAAACAGTTCTGTATTTGCTCCCAGGTTATTGGCATGATTGTGCAGGACTGTGTCACGATTCAGGGGTGGTCGGAAGCAGGCACAGGCTTGCAGTATTTTCAGGGGTTTGATTAAATAAAGTAATATAAGGAAACATAGAGTAAGAAACAAACAAGACTTTGAAAAACAAAACACAGAACTATTACCGAGGTAAATACAACAGAGTTAGGTAACACAGGGTTGGGTACAACAGCACGGTAAGATAACAGTAAACAGACAAAGATTGAGACAAACACAGGAGGTTAAGTAGAGACACAAACAAGGAACACCTGACAAAGGAGGTGATTAGGGAAACAAGGGGCAGGTATGCGAGGCAGGAACATGAGCGTGGCTAAACACAAACACGAGACCAGGGAAGCACATGGAAAAATCAAAACAAAACACAGACAGGAACACATGGCATGTACAGACGTCAAAGACTGATGCTGGGGAAAAACTTAGGATGCTGTACTGTTAAAATAACCAAACATTTGAATGTATGATACACGAGATACAACATCACAAAAATACTTTAAATATAGCATATGAAGGTACAGTGTGAGCAGACTGTCCTTTTCTCCCCCTTATCCATGTTCAGTTTTAAGCTATTCCCACAGTTTCACCAGCAAAGATTCTGATTGGTCGGTTGTTCTAAAAAGATCAAAACTCAAGCAGCTACACATGGGGAGGGAATAATCCCATACACACAGATACACCAAACTATGTACACAAAAAACTGTCAGTAACTGCATCATAGATACTGTAGGTTATAATGACTGTGATATTTTGGTTCATGTTGTCTGACAGTAAACATCATTATAAAGCATGAGACTTGCTTCAGCATTAGCTTGGGAATTGGTATTCCCTGCTATCATTTTCCAAGTCGGTTGTGCACGTGAATATTCATATTTTGAGACTTGTGAGCATTGATGCATTGCAGTTAAGGCTTTATGTTGATGTGGGTAACTTCTTAAGTACATATCCCTTAAGAACATAGAGGAAATAACTAGGCAAGGCAACTGGGAAATGTAAAAAAGGGGGTCTGTGTCTTTCACCTGCTGTTTCTTAATGAAAGATGTAGTGTCTGCAGTAGTGCCAGGACTTTTTTGATCTTAAGATTTTTTGGAAGCACATATCTAGCAGAATATCAGTGGCTTAATGTAAAAGAACGTTGAGTTGATAAACGTATGGAAGTACATTTAGCTGTTGTTGCAGTCCTTCTTAACCTCTAGGTTTAGGGTTAGGTAAGCTATTTAGTTTAATCATAGTTACTCAGTAGTTCTTAAAAATGACAGTGCCAAATGGAGCCAAAAAGTGTTCTCTGAAGTGATAACATTAAAAGTGTGGTGCCATAAATATGGATATATTATATTGTAGGGACCATTTTTGTAAATGTTATTTGTGACCTTTTCAAGGTTTCAAGAACCTTGACAATATGTGAAGTTACTATATCAACTTCAAGTTTCTCTTTAGTTTAACAAATAGTGTTAAACCCAACTTAATCCCATATTCTAGTAAAAGTACTCTTACTTCTGTGAAATGATGACTCCAGTAAAAGTACTTTTCCAAATAAAACAAACACAAAAAAACCAAACAACAGACTTTTTAAGCTTTGAGTAACCTATAATAACTGCATTGGAATGTGTATCTAGCATCTTTTAGCAGAGGAACTGAGATTACACTTTTGGTCTAAAATAACACCAAAGCTGAAAAGTCAGAGGTTTTACCCACAGTAAAACAGTAAAGATGGCTACACAACTGAAAACTAAACACAAAAGGATTTAGTAGATCAGTGCTGATGTCTAAAATATAACTTTGTGAACAGTAGATTACTTTCTTATTACTTTCTTTCATGTACTTGAGTAAAGGTATTTGAAAATACAAATCCATAATAATTTTACATGACTATGTAAACAGCAAAGTAAACTGAGAAAACATAAGCAGTTTCTATACATATCTGGTAGTTTCAGAATAATATGTTTTAAGGTTAATACATCAGTAATAAAATGTTAGGGCAGGCATAAAACTGGCAGTCTGTAATATAGATTGTGAACAGTTGTTAAGAGGGAAAGATGGTTGGACTGTTCCTTCCCAGTCACTAACTGAATGTAGTGATAGCATATCAGTTAGAGCTAATGATTACCTAACATGAGGGGTAAAGACAAATCTTTCCTGATATTCAAAAAGTCCTTCAAACTACACCTACAACTGAATCTAAATAACTGAGAAAACTGAAAACAAGACAAAAGCATTTCTACAAAAAATAAAATACAACTAGAGAACCACCCTGTAAATTAATTTAAAAGAAATCTTTATGTGTGAATTAAACATAACCATGGTCCATATTTTTGCACTGTTCTCCATTCAAAGGAAACTAAAAAACAAAGCAAAAAACCCTCTTATTGTAGTCTAAGCCATTGCAGTTTGCCCCAAAAATGAGGACCATTCATTGGTTACTGCATAGCATATCCATCATCCTTTTATTTTTGCTCAAATCTCTATAGGGGTGGAATTTCTGCAGCCCCATCATCTATACAGGCAAAGCCAATCTGCCAAATGAGGTCAGGCTCTGTTGGAGGAGCACTGAAACACAAGCTGTTGCTGTAATAAGGTGAAGGCTTGAAGCATGGAGCTGAAGAACCTTCCAGCACTTGCTCTCCATCTGGAACTTCAGGTGTCTGGGGATAGTAGGTGAAAGGTCACCACCAGTTTTCAAACGTGTGGCGGAGCTTAAGCCCTGTGGCCCAGAAAGAGCCGCATATTCACAAGAAGAGCAGAACAATTTGCCCCACAGTCTGAAATTGCTTTTTTAATTGGCCACACAGAGTTCACCAGAAGTCTATCCCATTTATTTTGATAAGAAATTCAGTAGCTCTGAATTTGGAATGGCCATTACATTGTGCTTTAGTGAACTGATACTTGAACGTAGTTGCACAACTCCCATCATAAGTCCACAATTGTTCAAATCAGTAAATGCACATAAAACTGCTGCATTTGTTTTAAATGAGTGTGGTCTAAGTACATATACAAACTCCATGAAATTTTTGTGTCCTCAGTGGAACACTGCATGCTGGCCTGCAGACAGCAGTTAGTTTTTGAGCTTTCAAACTTTTCTAAAAGCAGAGGCTCACTATTTGGTGTTAATTGTAGAATAACATCTGTAGCTGTACATTATAACTACTCTATTATCACTTTATTTAGAAATATAAATGCTCTTATTACTACAAAACTATTTGTAAGCCAGGAACTGCACATTAGGCCCACTTACAGGCCACTGAATGTTAAAAAGTGGCATAAACAAATGGTCACAAGCCACTCGATGGCCCCCCAAACTGTATACATTTATAAAATGTTAGCAGTCACTTTTTTCACAAATCAAGCTTTCAGTAAATGAGAGAATCTATGTCATGAGCAGATTAAAACATAGTCGTGGAATTTGAAATAAATTTTTCAGTGTTTGGAAAATATTGTCATGTAGTACTGTATCTCTAACTGCTAAATATATATCAGTATAATCCTAAACATGAAAAGCAAGTTATTCCATAAGCCACAGCTCTAAATTGGTGTGTGGTAAAAATATAATATTAGATGGTAATAATAGGCTATAACAGAAAATAGTGCAGGATGTGGGTAAGAGGTGAACAGTGATAAGGGGATGGTTGCTCTGTGGGGCTCTTTGTTCAAGAATGTCCTAATCCATTTTAATCTGTCCATGAGTTTAAGGGGTTAAAAGTCCTTGAACAGAAATGTAGTTTTAACCATAGAAGGCAGCCCAATTCCAGTACTGCTGTCAGTTGGCAAATGTTTATTTCCTGCCATGTAGGTCTGATTGGATACTGTTGCACTGTATCTTACCCCATTCACTCTTTTCTATCCAAGTATATTAGTAGACTACAAAGATGGCACACCTCCAGGTCAAGGAGATCAATAAATGCCTATAAGAAATATAAATTCTACTGCAGCAGTCTTCTTTTTTTTGCTCCACACAATCTTCTTTTCAAGTGAGACACAGCCACAGATGCAAGGTTTTTACCCTTAGCTGTTTGCAGCTTAGGGTAAGTTCAGCACATGTTTTATTTCTCCATCTGATAGCTTTCACATGTCTTGTATCGAAATGGAGGATTGGATTTTCATGCTACATTAGAGCACAGTCAAAATGAAGATACCGCTGCTACAGCGCTGGAGTCTCTGGGGCCAACCAGGCCTAGGCTTTCCTGTCAGAGAAAAACAGAGAGATGGGTCTTCAGTTGTTGATTTTGATTTAACCATGTAGCGTCATTTATTCCCAGTTGTTCCCTCCCTCAATCCAGCTAAAGTGTTCTTGAATTCGTTTAGCAGGCTGAAAAAACAAACGGGGAGAAACACTTTCACTGACGGAAAATGGATGGAATTTCATAGAGATATCAGCATTCATTTCCCTTTGAGAAGAATGAAGAAAGGAAATTGGAGCATGATATACAGTATTAATTACAAGCATGCATCATACAAGGAAGACAAGATGTCTGAGATGCATAAGAAGTTGATACAACACAGGGTTTGTCTTTGCCTTCTACTGAAAGGTCCAAAAGGTCTTAAAACAGAGCTTACAGCATCCACCCCCAAAATTCTCTCTCTAAAAAAACATTACTTTACTAGAGACATTCTTAACCTTCAGTGAAAGTTCATGCAACAAAGTGCTATTCCAAGTCATTTAGACCATTTCTAGTAATCCATTTGTCATGAAATTTTGACTGTGTTAACAGTAGCCAACATTCCCCTCCCAAAAGAAAAGCAATGATGACCCAAAGGGCTTCTGCAACTGTGGTGCAACTGCCTTAGTGTTGGCCTTAGAAGCAAGAGATCGCAAGTTTGATCCCTGGCGATGTCACAGCCATCTGTGGCCGGGAGTCCAATAGTAGCATAATTGGCCTGGATCTCTCTGGGTGGGCGGCCCATCACTCAGCTCAGTGCTAGCCAACGCAGGCATCTGTTAGCATAGCATTCTCCTCCAAGCACACACTGAGCTGTCTGATGATGTTGCATTGGCATCAGTTAAAAAAAAAGATGCTGTGACTTTCTTCAGGAAGCATGTGCTAGACATCACACTCCCTCTTTGGTTGCATCATATGATAGGAGGAGACCTAGCTATATTTTAGTCAAGATTAAAACTGGGGTAGAAGAAAAAAGAGATACAAGGTTCTGACAGTGAAAATAGTTTACTTCACCCATGCAGTACTATAGCAAACCATCACTGGCATAACATAACCTTGGATCTCCAATAAAATAGCAATAAGGAAGGGAAAAAATCCTATTATAAGTACATTAATATAACTAGATTTTATTCTAAGTAAAATTGGACTGTTTCTTTTAATTCAAGCGTGAAATGTTCACATCATGCAAAGGGCCACTGGCTGTTTCAAACAGTTTTAAAAACAAATACTTTAAACATTTTTTATAAGGGTTTGCAGTGACAGGCACTAACTGAAGAATATTAGTACATTCTTGGATTTATCTAGCTTTGGCTATTAAAGCCTAGACTCTAGATAACTGGATGTCTCAATCTGAATGCTACCGCGGTCCATTACTCAGAGAATCTGTTATGATAGAGCACAATATTCTTTGTTCTTCATTAATCCACCAATATACATGGTTTTTACTGTCTGAAAATACTAGCTGTTCTATGCATTAGGCATTTCATGATGAATAGACCAATAAAATTGTCCAAAATGACTTTATTGACTTTAATGATTTTATTTTACTATTTTTACTATGTAACAGGGCATCAGATTGTGACCACATCCATGTTGATGAAAATAATGAGGAACAATAAGAACCCTAGTGGCTGTTACTCACAATCACTTACTTTGATTGATTCATGTACCTCAAAAAGCAGTAGTGCATAAATCCTGTCCCACTTTACCTGATGTTCCATTTTTACTGAACCATATGTACAGTTTTGTAGTGTTAAGCATTGGAAATAAAAATGTGAACCCACATACAAGCGACTGCAGTTTGAAGAGTTAATATATTTATGGGATCATTTTTATGATGCTTGCAAATTAATGCTCTGGAAAAGTTATGTCCCTTGATTCTAAAACATGCTTCATGTGGAAGGCCACCATAAGTCACATGTATGCATTCTATCTAGTTACAGTCTCTGCATTTATTTGAACTGTGCTCTAATGGTGTGTATGGCCATGCACTTGTACTGAATGCCTGCTTGACAGAACAGACATTTAGCCTACTGCACTTCACCGGCCCACGGAGGTCAGAAATCCCAGCAAGTGCCTGCTCTCTGCTGCCCTGAGTAAAGGTTCAAGGCTTATGCCAAATCATCATCCTTGACCCCAGCGGGAGAGGCCCACTGTTATCTCACAGGTCAAGAGGTCAGTGGAGCTCTAGCCTTAGTGAACAATTTAGCCTTGGCCTAAGTGATTCTGTGGTTCAGTACCATAAGGGGACTTGCTATAGTTTAGTGAATCCTTCACTCTTAGACAGTAGTTACTAGTAACATTTACTGAGTTACATGTTCTAAACCCTAAGGATATGTAGGCCAACACTTTGTCCTCTTTATTATAACTAACATATTTATCTTTAGTATTCCATGGTAGTTACCAAAAATTTTATATAAATGACTGATTAATATGTATTAAATGTGTAACTGTACAATAATTAGGGGTGTAAATCATGAGCTTAATCACCATTTGATCTGATCTGATTATTTTAGCCAACGAGCCAATACTTTCCAGTATCTCAAAGTTTGTAGCAATGTGATTGGGTTTGTTGTGATTCGGTTGATTCTGTTTAATATGATTAAATTTCACATGATCTGCTACATTTCCATTATCTCACACATGTAAAAAAATTATAATGTGAGCATTTTATTATTTAAGATCAAATGCAGCAGTGCAGTCATAAGCAAAAGCAACTTCTCAGTACAAAACACTGCTCACAGTAAAACTTTTTTTTTGACTACATCAATACATCGAATTATGTGCTATTTTGGTTGATGCATCTATACAGAAAAATCCATTCAATAATAATAATGATAATAATCATAATTATAAGATTTAAATTTTAAGGATTTTGAAAGAATTGTACTTCCTATTTATTAATTTATGCTTACTTTTTATTTATCTTTTGCTAATACTCAAGTATATTCATGAGTGAATTAATCTACTTTTCAAACAGTTCCACTTTAATAATTTACATGTTCTTAATTCCTAATTTTGCGCTTAATTTCATTCTGTTCTATTGGTTTCCCTGGACTGCTATCTCTTGCTCACACCTCTCACTTTCAAGCCATAGCATTTTATTTAAAAAAAAGCTTGTACTCAATAAAAAGGAATAGAGCGTAATAAACCCCAGCTTCTCTTCTGATAGATGCTGGATATAGTAGAAAGTTCCACTGTCATTCTTTAGGCGATGTTTTTGTTTGTTTGTTTGTTTTTTTACCTGTCACATGTTTTTCACTCTTACTCTTGCTGGTTTTTGCCAGACTTTTTCACTTTCACTTGAGTCATTATTTCAATGAAATTGCAACACTTTTACTTGAACATGGGTTTACGCTAGCCTACTTATCTCTGGCTTTACCTACACTATCTATCTTTGTTGTCAGGGAGACCACATCACTGTATGGGTGCATGTATGTGTCTCCAAAGCAAGTGCATACACTTTTGTGTGTACATGCATTTCAACAAGTAAATAGATCCTGCTATTGATAGTGATTGTGTAGTCATTATGGACTGCCTGACTTATGGGACCTTTATGGATGTGGAGCTTTTGTGCAGCGAGCTGCAGGCTATACTAATGCTATCGCTCTGAATGAGACGTCTTTATCATTCAACACATGGAGGTTTTGTATGTGTGTATGCATGCAAGGGGGAATGGAGTAGTGAGTATGGCATGAAATGAAACATCTGTCATCCATTGCATGTTTCTTGAGGGCTATGGGAGACATTTATAGCACATGGCCAACCAGTGGTTTTGTTTGTCATGTAAGTTACACAAATGCATAACAATACAGTCGTTACTTGTTATGTTCCTTCTCGTCGAAAAGGTGTGCAGCACAGACTGTGCAAATTGCCACATTATGGGACTAGTGCTGAAATGCTGTCTGAATTGTCATACCATAATCGATGTCGCGTAGCAACTTTGATTGTTAGATTTAGAGTTATGGGAACATAACATAACTTGGATAACTGCAGTGTATGCCATTTGCTGAGTGCTTCAAATTGGGTGCAAAGAGCTTTAAATACATAAAATCTAAATAAATATTCAGTAAGCAGTAAGCATGCGATACAGTGTTAGCTTCCCTTTGGTGTAATGGACCCTTGTCGCACTTCTGCATTAGACACGACAGAAATCCACATATGCTCATGTTTACAAATAACTCAATTATTTTTACATCTTCAGTAAGATATTTATATGATTTTTTTTTCTTCATTTGTTTGGAGGAGCTTTTTTTGTCAAGGAGGTACATGCTTGACAAGCCTAAAAAAAAGGCTGTGGATGCCTGCTGTTGATGAGTGAGTGGTATAGATTTAAAGTATAGAGAATTACAATAGTGTAGTAAATTAAACAGTAGTATGTGTGGCAGTTGTGCTAATCAGAATAACAGCTATACTGCACAGTAAATAGGCAGTGGTGGTCAGTGGTGGCCTAGTGATAAGGGACTTGCCCATGTGATTGGAGGGTCACAGGTTGAAGTCCCAGTCCAGGTACCACTAAGGTACCCTTTAACAAAGTACTGTCCTGCTACACTGCTGCCTAGGTGCTGTTGATAGTTGCCTGCTGCTCCACGTGTAGATGGGTTAAATGCAGAGGTCACATTTGGTTGTGGTGCACTTTATGTGAATGGGTGTGTTCACAATGACAGTTACTTTCATATATAAACTACATTTTTCATATATATGTATATTTATATGTTAAAGTGATATCAACATTAACAGTTATTATTAACAGTTATAACTGCATGATTAAATTGTGAAAGTGACTGTCATTTGTGAACACCCTCAAGCACCACAACAAAACCTGGCCTCTGCATTTAACCCAGCACACATGGAGCAGCTGGCAGCTATGAGAAGTGCTGGGGAGCAGTGTAGTGGAACAGTACTTTCCTCAAGGGAACCTCAGTGGTGCCTGAGCCGGGACTTGAACCGGTGACCTTCAGGTACCAAGGGCAATGTCCTAACCACTAGGCCACCACTAATTAAAATAAAATAAAATAGAAATGAAAACACTGACCACAACATTTAATAGTTTGCAGTACATACATGAAAACACTGACTACAGCATTTGATGGTTTGCAGTACATTGTTAGTAGACAGAAAAGATGTGAAAATATAAACTTAAATCGCATAATGATCGAAAGACCATGGGCCACAACAGAGAGTGCTAACTTTACTCCTTGTAGAGCACTCACTATGCTCTATTACAGCGGATCCCATTATCTGTACTGACCCCACCTTTTGTAGATATGATTATTTTCTAGCTACTTAATCACTCTACTGCCCCAGAAGAAGAAATACACAGCTAATAATGTGACGTCAAGCAAAGGGAGTGTGTGCTATTGCAGGCTAGATTTCAATACCAAGATCCATTAACAGTGATATACCATCTGTAAATGAAAACATCTTCTAATAAACCCAGATATATTTGGAAATTGTTATTTAAAATAAGAAATTTTATATCACATTTTTTTTTATATCACAGCACAATATGGAACTTCCCTCTTTATGCCAGTGGACGTCAGGAAATGGTTTCCTCAAGAATTTCATGCTTTCTCTTTCTGTCTTTAGCTCAAATTATAAGTTAGTTTGTTGCCTTTGTCAATCCCTGAGGACGGCTGAACATATCACATCATCTGTAATTGTTCTGGACGCAGAAAATACCCCTGCAGCTAGGACACAAATGCATCCTAGCTGTCCCCTTCCTTTCTGCATCTCATTCCACTGCCACCTTGCATAAAGGCAAAGAAAAAGCTGCTGTCTGGCTGTGCTAGGCTAAGCGGACGCCATTTTGGCTCTGTTTTTGACAGCTTACAAGTTTTACATAACAAGGAATTCGCAGCAGGCTCTTGGTTGTCGGAGCTGATGGGATGAGATAAGAAGTAATGAGAAAACACCCCCACGGCTCTCCCACCGGCACTGAGAGTTTCCTGCGGCCTAGACTGAGAGCCTGTGTGTGGAGGGGTCTACAGGAAGGGAAGGCAGGTAGCAGAGGTCCATGTCAGTCCACAGGAGCCCATGTCACCAGTGAGGTGCCTTTCCACGCTTTTTAATTAAACATGTAGGAAATTGAACAGAGCTGGGGGCCCAATGCCCTTAACAAATCCCTATAAGGTCACCCTC
Organism: Arnoldichthys spilopterus; assembly: GCA_037974385.1. Classification (NCBI taxonomy): domain Eukaryota; kingdom Metazoa; phylum Chordata; class Actinopteri; order Characiformes; family Lepidarchidae; genus Arnoldichthys; species Arnoldichthys spilopterus. The sequence goes on along the minus strand of JBBPDA010000013.1, from coordinate 12,386,221 downwards.
ACTCTTCCTAAAACCCAGCCAGAAACAAGCTCCATGGTACAATTGGTTATTTCTTATCAAAAAAAGAAAAAATTAAACAGAAGACAGGCAAATAAGAACAAGGGGAAAAGCCTTAAAGAGAACAAGGCTTCCCTCTGTTAGCTGTCCTCTGCTGTTACCCTACACAAGTACATGTAATATCAGTGGTGCTGGATCAGGTCTACAGAATCAGGCCTTATGATGCTCACATACACTCATGCCATGCAGATCCCTTTAGAGCTTCATCTATGGGAGATTATGCAAGACACAATATTTATTTACAGAAGAGATGCCTTTTATTTTTCTAGAAGATTCCTTGTATAAGAGAATCCCATTATAATTTATTCCACTTGCATGGTTGTTACCTTTTCCTCTATTCATTGATAACGTGGTACACTTAACTCTCTCAAACTGCAGTTACTGCCAACAATAACAAAAGTATGTTATAATTAGATATTAATTATTTTGCACTAACAGTCAATTCAAATGTTTTTTTTTGTGGAAAGAAAAATCATAATTTCCATTTTTGCTACAATTTGATCATTTCTTGACATCAGAGCAAAGGGAAAACGTGCAAACCCAATGTTCCTTGATACAGAATGTAAATTGAATGTAAATCATATTCATTTAATTCATAACTCACTGTGTAATTAAATATAAAATTGCATAATTCAATTTAAATAGTGAAGCAAAACAGAAGTATTACATCTTCACTCCAGTGATTAAATATAAATGGTAGATTAGAAAGAGGAGACTGTCCTGTAGCCCAACTGATACTCTCTGAATTGACTACAGACCACGTTTCTAACACCTACCAAATATGTTATAAATGGCCAAGAAGCGAATAAAATGGAATTCCCCTTCAAAGGGGCAGTGCCTCTCAGGCAGAACAAGATTGCAGAAGATGAGCAGCATTGGCAAGGGAAGCACGCTGCTCTGGAAAATAAAACTGTCCAGAATCCTGCCATAAAGCATCTAGAGACGGCTACTACCTTGCACTGAATGGGAAGCAAGGGTATAGTGGGGGCTGCCAGAGGCAAGCCAATGATTTATAGCTGTTGTGGAGGTCAGCAACAAGTCAGATGTTAGTATTTTGACCAGGTGGTTGGGGGCAAAAAGGGCATTCCCCTGCCTTCTTGAAAGGCCTGGAATCAAGGGGGATATGTATAGGTGTATGTTTAATTTATCCACTTCTCTCCCTTTACTCACATGAACACTTGGACTTCAGCTTGTCAATGGGTTGTATTGTGGTTTGTCCATTGTGGACCCATATTCTATGTATGTGCAAGGTAAATATCACGTTTTTGGCTAATGCTTCAACAGCATGCCACTCTCATAAACTAGAGGTCCGCAAGCAAGATTGATAATGAAGGACTGGCTCATTAACAGAGCCTATTAGCCATGTCCGTGTGTTCAGTCCCAAGAGCAGCATGGGGGCAAACTGGATGGACATGCTGCAATATGAAGACTAATTACCTTTGAAGAGCTTGTGTGCATTCCCACACTGAAAGCCTCCAAGAAGCTGTTGGCACAACTTAAGTCACCGATTGCGCAATTGTATGCCTATTGAATCGTTTGCATGTGTGTAATGACTTGCACCGAGGATCTCCGGCTTCCAAGTTCCCCCCCTCGTCTCATCTACTAGGAAAAGTGTGGTCTAATGTGATTTCACAGTGCTGCACCTGCTCATATACAGCTCCACTTTGAAATCTACATGAAGAGAGGGAGAGAGGAAATCTTACCATGCACTATAGTGCTACAAGAGCTCATGACAAGAGCACTGTGTTCCAAGAGAGTGTATCAACTTTATGTAATGGGTAGACTAAATAAGTGTAAAAGTCTTAAAATGTGCTACAAGGCATTTCATGCATCACCACTGGATGAAGGTTCTTGCAAAAGAAACATGTGCTGTAATCTGTGTTTTCTGATTGTGTTGCAGAGTAGTTTTGTGGAAAAAAATATCTCAAATGACCGCTAAAGAATATTGCATCAAAATTTTAAGTGTCAGTCTTTGTTCAGTTGTGTATAAGAATAATAATGCTTAACTTTTGCATGTGTATGTCAAACAAACTTGGTTTAGTGCTCAGATGCTAAAACTCTGATGGATGATGACTGTGGAGAGACTGTGAAAGCTGGAGCTTTGTTAGAATGTAGCTTGTGTGTTTTTATAGCAGCATATGGCCTCAAAGCTGTAAATCCTTGGAGCCAGAAACGGACAGGTGGCTCACGCTCTCTCAGCTTCTTCAGGGTCACCATGTTGTTTTAGTGTCGCTCACTGAGGGTTAACAGAAGAAACTATCCAAGAAGCAGATCAGTGGATGCTCTCACAAGCAGCATAGCACTTTCTAAGCAATATAGATATTAATATTATTGACCTTGTTTAAAACTGCACGAGATCCAACAGCTACCCTAACAAATTCTATTTACCCTCTTTTAGTCATTATCTCTTGTAAACCAGTAACACATGTTTTATTTATTTATTTATTTTAGAACCTGTCATTTGTCTAAGGCTTTTTTTTTAAGTCACCAAGCAATCGATAATTTATTAAAGAATATGAATTAAAGACCAATAATTGTAAAAGATCAATGAGCTAACTTACCCCTCACTCTCCAAGATATGCTCAGCCCTTGCCTGATTCCAGTGAGCACCAAGTGAACTATGGGGAACCTACGAATCAATTCCAAATCAATAAATCCAGTTGGACAGGCTTGCCTATTTAAAACCCATTTTCCTTTGATGGTCTTTGTCCTGTTTTCTGTAAACCACCCTTAAATGCTCATGTCCATGCTCTAGCTCCTGAAAAGGCATGCATCTTAGAAAGAGCTGGCTCTTAAACATGGGATCCAGCCCGATTAAACACAAAGGCCCTCTTAAAATTCTATGTTCTTCACTCCACTGATCTAGATGTGTAGTGTGAGTGCATTAATGATGGTTTCAGTCTTGAAGCTAAGGTTTACTGCAGGAGCTAGGCTTAGTCTTTGAGATGTGTGTGAAAGATACACAGGAGTTCTTTTGATGTTAATGACGTCAGATTTAGAATCTGAGGGAAACTGCCGTACTTCCAAGAGAATCATACGCTGCCTTATTCTTTTCAGCTTCTTCAGATTTGACTTCAGAAAACTATTCTGTACTGCGGGAAATTTCCCCACAAGTTGGTGAAACGTTAAAACCCAGATCACTATAAATGGACTAAAATACATTTTCAGAAAATGATGAGCACTGCTTGCATATACAATTATTGGTTAAATCCTCTGTATGAAAAAAGAAGTGTAGAATTCCACTGAATGACCAAACATTTGGTCCTCCTGCTTGTTCATCTGATGAATCACTAAAAAGAAAGAGACGACAACTAAGCCACTTCACTCCAGGAACAAACACTCATTGCCTAGTCAAGAGCTTGCCACTCTGCTTTGTATGAGAGGACCTCTACATGAGAAGATGCCCCCCTCCTCCCTTCGGGTAATTTACGACACTCTCATGACTGTCATTACCTCACTGTCATTTCGGTTGTCCACCATGCCACATGTGGATAATTAATACGTTTTTGAGTCCTCACACCTTTCTGACACACTTGACTCCATTTAATAAATGATGGCCCGTATATCCCCATTCATTATAATGTCATTAAGACATATTAATTCTTCCTGCTGCTTTAACCTTTCGCTTGAGCTATACAGCAAGGGCCCTTTGCACCTGGGCCCTAAACATTCACATTATCTACAGGCAAAATACTCATGAAGAAGATGTACAAAAATAGAATTTTAACTGAATAGCTTTGTTCATTGAACAGTTAAGCACCATAGTCACACATAATAGGCATATTCTACATTTTGTGAACTCATCCTAAATCCAGTCACTGATGCTTTTCTGGTATAGCTGTAGGCCAGAATGCAGCTTTTTTTGCATGGAGATGTGAAAGACAGAAATATGTGAAGTAGTAATTTATCAACGTTTATGCCTTTAGCAGCTCTAGTGCTGCTGTAGGTGCAGTAAAGTCAGTCCATTCATCTTTCTACTGTGATAAATGTCTTTTTAGGATTCTGTAGGTGATCCCCCTGACATCAAGTGGTCTATGTCTACATACCCAATGCTGATCTCACCACTACCTTAACATAATGAGCACAAGACCTCCTGGGGGAGAGGGGATAATGCTTAACCCTTAAGTCTTTCTTCTTTGTCAAAATGCAGAAAATGCTTAATAAATGCACTTTATGGATTAACCCACTTTTTTTGCCATGCACTAGGCCCAGCGTAATCACGTTAGTCCTGATCAGCCGCTCTTTTCTTGTCCCTCATATCTGGAAGTGGACTGTTCGCTGCCTAGTCCTTGCAGTTTCTCACCAACAGTAGGAAACCAGCCATCTTTCCACAGTCCTCATCCTCAAAAAATGCTTTCTTTCATATTCTTGTCCAAAGCGGAGGTTCATAATGAATTACATGTGTTCCAGCAGGCTTTGTTAAAGGCATAGCTGTATGAGGCAGGACCCGTTTCAAAAGCCCAGGCTGTGCGCTTCCCTAAAAGATGACCAAATCCAATTTAATGCGAGCTGAATGAGCACTGTCGGGCTCATGTATCAACTTTCTTCTCAATGCCAGCTTCCACAAGAGAGTCGTAGCTTGGGGAGCAGAGTTGCTGCAGCTTCTCCCTAATGCGCTGGCAGGAATTTGCATCCCCAATATGCCCTCAATAGAAACCCTATCCCTCTCCGTTCTTTGGATGGCTGAAAGGTACAGCCTATCCTCTCCTTCACTCCCTAGTACGGGCTGTTCTTACAATGGAAGCTGTCAGTCCAGCTTATAGCACACACATTCTTCTCTATTCCTCCCTCTCCTTGACTGAGTTTTCACTCTTCTTTTAACTCCAAAAATGCAGCATTTCTGGGCTTGCTGTAAATGTACTCTAAGCCATAGTTGTCACCATCTGTTGATGAATTGGGTGATGTTTTGATGTGCACTGCTTGTTTTTAGCGGTGGTTTTAAGTAGCTGTAATTAGAGCACATCATAATAGCATATTTGGTCTTTATGGTAAAATACTGATAAAAATATAATGGAAACTTGCTTGTGCTGTTTGGGATTTGTAGAAAACAGCAATTGTCAAATGACTGGCCAAACAATTAAAAATGATGTTCGAATATAATTACCCCTTATTCATCAAAGCAAAAGTTCTCGATGTCAATGTGCTTCTCTTTCAGGAGCATTCCAGCATCTGTTTTCATGGTCCAAATTTGGCTGCCTCTAAAAAACCATTAGTTTTGGTGGAATCCCACACATCTCGTAATCATGGAAGCCAATCTGTTTCTGGGGCTGTGCCTGGGTTATTTACAAATAGTCCCATATGTCAGGCCTTTTTTGTGGATCATGACAGAACTGAAAAATCTTGTCCATATTTCTCAGTTTCTCTGACGTCTGGGTGTAATTCTGCTTAAGCTTACCAGCAGCTGTCACTCAGTCAGTTCCCCTAGGTCCACAGATAGGCTTTATTCTGTATTTCACACATACACCAGGCATTACCAGCGTTAATCACATATACTAGTCTGTAGCTAATTTTCTCCCATTTTAACATGGTGCGTTGTTGAGTTCTAACAGTGATACAGTTTATTCACACAGAATATGTTGCTGTAACAATAATGGAATTGGTTTAAAAATCTAAGTCTTTTTACGTCCACCAGTAAGCCCTGCTACTCTTCCATAGCAAATACAGTTTAAGTTACATTTTAATTTATTAAAATAGCACATTTTACAACTAATGTCACAAAGCAAGTTTAAGGCACTAAAAACAAGCTAGGAAAATCTTCTTAAGCTGGAGGAAGAAACCTTTGGAGGAGCCAAGACTCTTAGAAGGAAACCTGTCTTTGTCTGGTCCACACTGAATAGCAATGACAAACCATAATACAGAGTAAAGTAGTGCAAAACAGGACTGTGGAATAGACCTTGCTATAACAGCCTGGCTAGAGATTGCGTAGGAGTGGTGGGGCAACAGCATCAGTATCACAGTTTACTCCAGGTCTCTATGTTTATGAAATCCCAACTCTATGCCCTTCTGGAAAATTAATTACCAAATGTGTGGCTAAACAAGTAGGTTTTCTGACTAAAATTATTATTATTATTATTATTATTATTATTAATAATAATAATAATATTAAACAATAATAATAATATTTGCACTCATGAAGCACCTTTCACAATCCCAAGATCACTTGCAAGCAGAAAAGCAGAACCTAAGCAGAAAAGTAATCATGGAAAAGATTGGTCTTTAGTTTGGATTTAAAGGTGGAAAGGGAAGAGCAATCATGGAGAGACTGAAATAGAGAATTTTGAAGAAGATCATTAACAACACGCAGAAGAGCTGTTTCAGTGCTGTGCTGTGAATGGAAATCAGAGTGAAAGAGCTTGTAAAGTGTATTTATATTAAGAAAAGTATAAAGCTGTACACTACGCTTTCTAGAACAGGAAGATTTGAGACAATTCTGTAACTAGAGAGAAAAAAAGGGATCAGCCTCTTAAGGATAAGGGTAGAAGCGGCAGTTTTAAGAGCAGAGCAATTCTAAATTTAGGGGTGAACCATAGACAAGAACGAGATGCTGGCATTCTTTAAAAAGGCGATTTTATTACACTTTTCTGAGATGTCATTATAATGAAAAAACCATACTGTCAGTGGAAGAGAGATCATGTACGTAGGGGAAGAGGACTGAAGAGGCAACAAACAGATCAGGGGTGACAGACTTAGTGCCACATAAGAAACAGAAGTTTGCTCCAAGGCAGGAGGAGTAGAAATACTGATGGTACTGTAGATTATAGTCATAGATACAAGCAACAGAGATATGATTTAAACCAGTAGAGCAAAGCAAACTGAGAATATGACCATGAGTATGAGTCAGAAATTCAACATATGTAACAGATTTCAGAACATTCTAATGGTGAGCTGAATTCAGATGTGTGAGAACAGTTGATGTCAACATGAATATTGAAATCACCAAGCATAATCATGGCAATTATGGCTCATTCATTTCTGACAGGAAGCTTGTCGTGGCTTTAGGAGGGCAGTAAACTGACAGGAACAACAGTGGAGGGGGGGAGACAACCTTCAGAGCAACATTATTAAAGGAAAACAGACTTGAAAACAGAGTCCTGAACCTGAACTGGAAGATTATTCCAGAGCTTGAGAGTGATGTATGTAAAGGCCTTTCCCCTGCTGTAGTTTTCAACATTCTGAGAACTAGTAAATAGCCAGCATCTTGTGATCTGCGTGAGTGTGGAGGTTTGCAATGAGAGATATGTTTGTGAGGCTGTTTCAGCAGACTACATTCATAAAACTAATAGTCCTTAAATTAATTTTGGCTTGGATGCATTGCTCTAGTTAAAAAAACAAAAACAAAATTGATTGGATAATTGCTAGATTGTTTAGAAGATCTTTACACACATGGCTCTTTAAAGAACAATCAGTTGCAAGGTTTTACCTTTTGGCATCAATTATGTAAAGACCCTTCACTTCATTTTCACCTTCTGATGCTACTGTACCAGCTCCTAGTTGCTGCCTGCACATGACAGTTTAGTGCAGTTAAGCATGCACTAGCTGTCTGCAGAAAATACAAAACACTCATCATGTATTTTAGTGACATGCAGCATGCGATGCAGGCCTTGTGGCAGAGGGCTCCTGACAGAAACACACACAAAACAAAAGCACACCTGTTTCTTTGCGAATAGTAATCTAATCTAACCTTCACACACCCTCACCAGCTTTCACCAGGTGTCACATTCTGTCTAGTCTTCACCAGACCCTAGGAGTAGAGGGGACATTGTTTATATAT
>JBBPDA010000013.1:12356656-12367155 GCA_037974385.1 Arnoldichthys spilopterus | reverse complement strand
TCTCTCTCTCTCTCTCTCTCTCTCTCTCTCTCTCTCTCTCTCTCTCTCTCTCTCTCTCTCTCTCTCACTCACACACAAACACACACATAATCATTTACTTACAGACTCCTCTAACACACAAACAAGCAAAGCCTGCATTTCGTGGCTCAGATCATCAACTTTCTCTTAAACACCCAAGCACTGTCCTGTGTTTCACCTTCATTTGTTTCTCCTTAGCCGCCGTGATGTACAAAAACAATACCGTCACCTTGGGCGATGCACAGCTTTGTAGTACAATGAAGAACTTGGGAGCTGGAGCAGAACAAACTTTGCGAGGCTGCCGCATGGGGAATTGGAGGATATTGAACGAGGAATCTGCCGTGGTTTATTTTAAGGCTACAAAACACAGTGGATGACATGAAACATAATACTATGAAACGATGCGTGAAGTTTTTGGGGAGAGCTTTCAGAAATTGTGCTGGAGAGTGAGGAGGATCATATTGGTGTTCTAATCCCCTGGAATGCACAATACAGCAAAAGTCTCTCTATTAACCTCAAGTGAGCAGAAGGGCCATACTCTGGAGATGCAGACAGATGACCATACGCTGAGAGGGAATCTGTCATCGCTAGCCAATGAGGTGCTGTCGCTGCTGCGTGACCGGACGCTCTGCTTGTTGGAGCCAAGCTGGGGCTCAAACATGAAGATAGAAGAAGAAGAAAAAAAGGCTTTCTCCTTGAGGACGGATGATATACAGTACACTACATGCTTGATTAGGCGTGAGTGGACTATTACTCCAGGGATGATGGAGATTTACAGCAGCTGCTTTTATTATTTTTATACATTCAAAACAGCTAGTGTTGTAGTAAAAAGTTAACATGAAAGTAGCATAAAACAATTTTTGGTTTTATTTTGGAGCAAACAAAAAAGGCAATTAAAGGAAGTATCTTGTCATTGCTGTGATTTGCCAAAGATCATTGCTGATATATAACCTCCACAATTATATATCTCTTTCATACAACAGTTCTGCACAATACAGAAAAGAAGCCCTGAGATTGTGTCCAATGTATTTAAATATCTCCAATTCCATTTGCCAAATATGTTGTTTTTCTGTTTTTTGAACACCAGGACCTACTGATGTTGTAAGGTTCACCTTTTGTGTTGTGAATAGAGCCATGTCATACTATTGGGATCAGCTCAGCCTTTTCAGTATTTCTCAGGTTATACTGAATTTGTTTTTGCATTTTGTGAGCCATTTCTTATATGGATTTTATAGTCATTGTGGGAACAATCTGTAACTGTTATTTTCAGGAGGCTTATCAAGGATTGTGGATAGGAACAAAATAGAATGGTCTAATGTGTAATGATGACAACAGAATAGTGTTAAAGCTCTAGTCAAGACTGCTTTTGTTGATTACAAGACAAGTCCATGACCAGGACTAGAACAGAAATATCCATATGGAGACCACTTTCTGACCTATTTCTAATGTTTGTTTGATGTCAGATTATCTCCTATTTAAAGATGATCACTTTGCACTATTAATAATGATCAATATGCATGTGCAGTGTAATAACACTGTAGGTTCAAATTCAGATCAGCTCAGTTAATAAATGGTTTTGTGCCGGCAAAGATTCTGGCATGGCTGATCACCACTGTTACTAATGCAACTGGACTTGATTGAGGTCAGCTAGAGCATATTGCAAACAAGTCTGAGTCCAAGAACCAGTGAGTCAAACTGTGAGACCACTGAAAACCAAGACCACTTGAGTCCAAACCCTGATTTACTGATCAGGGCTCTGAATAATGACTGTTGCACTAATTAGATGGCTAGCTGTTAGCTTGGCTACCTGTTCTGTTTATCTGTCACTCTTAGTTATTAATTTGTACCAGAATTTTTATGAAACAGCTGTAACAAGTAGTTGACTAACAAGAAGTGTAGCTACCTGTACTGCTCTAAGACTAACACGCTCCACTTTCTCTACTATGTCAGAAAATAAATGCTCAAGTAAATAAATAGCTGTTGCATTTATATTGCTTTTAGTAAAAGTTCATGACAAGCTCATTCAAAATCAGCTATTTATCGTAATTTGTCTGATGTGATTTTGTTCTCATACCTTCCCGTGGCAACACAGAAGATTAAAACCTATTGAAGTGCAGCTTTAATGGACTCATATGGCACAGCACAGAATAGCTTTTTTTCACTGCAGAGAAGACGTTTATTGGATAAGTGTAGCAAAATTGTCACTTCCAAGGAAGCTCAGTGTCTCTGGGAGTGAATGAAGCAGTGGGCCAGCCAGGCTGTGAGCTGGTGCATGCAAGAACCCTTTTTTGATAGACAGCATTTTTTTAAATATACACTGACATTGACAATTTCGAGCTCAGTCACATTCGGATTTGCACGTGAAGTAGTGAAACAAACTGCTGCATGTCATGTGTTATTTGCTGGTAATATAAACCATTTCCTTTTGTACATATCATACTTAAAAGAATTTTAAATAACATGATTATAGTGTTCTTGAGGTCGTTCCTTGTTTTAGCTTTGTAAAGTTTGTTATTTTATTCATATCATTAAAGAAGCTTGTGGAAGGGGGGAAACTAGCCAGCTAGCAAGCTGTGCATAATGGCAGACAGTGCTAATGTTGTTGACTTGCTTTTGGCAAAGTCATTTAATAGTCATCCTTACGAGGAGAGACTCAGAATTAGGCTGATTTGGTGGAAAAATCAGGGAAAAATAACAGGTCTTTTCAGCTCAACAATTGGGGCTACATCGGCAGGTGTGGAGAGGAGCTTCTTCTGTTTAAAATGGGTCAAGTCATACATACATACAATCGCAACACCGTGGGCCAAGATTGTTTGAGCAACCTTGCTCTCCTAACCATTGAAAGGAAACTGGTTAAGTCGCTGGTAGACAATTGGTACGACAGGGTCACAGATCGTTTTCTGTAGAAGGAAGGGAGGGCAGAATTTATGTACAAATAATGTGGGGAATGTTAAGATGTAGGCCTAAAATAAGCTTCCCTTGTTTAAAACACTAGCAGCCGCCACTGGTATACATAATATGCTTTATTGGCTTCAGTCTTCTAGCTGTTAATGGTTTAACAAACTAGTCAGTTCTAACGATTCCTGACTGCAAATTCTCTAATAGTACAAAGTAAGCATGTTCACACCAATACAGGAAATACACATTACATTGGCGAGATTTGACTTCTCAGGGTAACAAACCTTTCATCAGAGAACCTCAAACAAATACCCTTAACAGATGTGTATTTAATGTATATGAATATTTTATTAAATACAGACTGCATGCTTTTTGATATTCTACAGCGAGTGGAATCCAGCCTATTTTGGTTGACCATTTGATAGTCAGCACAGCATGGGGTCAAAGTTAAATTTGTATTAAGCAGCTATGTTTCTCATAGCTCCATGCAGTTCAGCACAGGGTGACAAACCACAGGTCCTATTAAAAGAGAATGGTTAAGGTGAATGTAAAACCTTGTTGCCACAATAATGTGATTGAAAGAGCTCCTCTGCTTGAGCATGAAAGAGCTTTTTCTTTTCAAATCTACTTTACATGTGTGCTATTCATGTGTGCAGGAGGGTGGGGGTTTCTTTGGTCACTACCATTAGCTAATCAGCATTGGTTAACTGTGCCTTAATGCATTTCTACAAATGCTTTTCTTTCCCTGAAAACTGCTTCCTTGTGCTTCTTGACACTTACGCAATAGTTCTATTGCCATAAGAACATAAATGGCTTCACTGTCAGGACTGAACGAAGCTCTAGCCTCAAGAGCTAAAACCCATTAGCATAATTTATTGCGTACAAGCGGATCATTAACAGAGCTTCAATCTTACTGTGAGATGGATGTTTCCTAGCACCTGCCCTCTCCAGGAACTTAAGTGACACCCCTTTGTAATCGATGGGATACCTGCACCACACACACACACTCACACAAAACGTTAACATCACCAACCAGGTGGTTCTATTTTTTTAAGAGGACCTGTGTAGTTAAGGCCTAAAAAGAAAGTAATTAAAACTGTGGCAGCTGAAAACTTATTATGCTTGGGTGAAAGAGGAGCTGCCTATACATTGAGCAAGGGATCGTTCAAAACTTATCTTTAATCCCCCATAACATTAAAGGCTAGCCATTCATCACGTCACCTGGCTGCCTGCTCCTCTCAAAGGGCCCTGTCGCCTGCCTCTCCCAGAACATAATTGAAATTTTTTAGCGATGCTCTTGGAGGCCAGGGCTTAAATCGAAAACAAACCAGTGTCAATAAATTAAGGGCCATGTTTCAAGAACAGTAAATAACCTTTTCTAACCTTTTAAGCCTTTTTTTTTTTTTTTACGTCTTTGCAGACGAAAAACTGCTCACATATCTTTTATGTCTGTGTATGTGTTGTAGGTTTTCTCTAATGAGAGTCTTTTTCTCCTCCTTTCCATCTTGATATCATTATTATTGTTCGTAATTGCAGAGATGCCCAGATATTTTATAGTAAGAGTTAACAGAGATGACTGAAAGGCTGCTTATTAATGGCCCACATTACCTAAAGTCTTTTATAGCAGTGACTAGACCCTTTATTCTATTATTCTCTTTAACAAGGTCCCAATAGACTGTTCTATATGCAAAACGGCATCTCTCTTAATAAATATTTAAGGTACCAAATTCTTATTTTTAGCTAGACCAGTGTTTTTCAACCTGTGAACAGTGGTGATACAAAGTAGATATGATATAGGTAGAGAGAAATTATGTATTTAAATAAATGCAACATTTAAATATAAGATTTTTTTGTTGTAAATATTTTTTCCTCTGGGTGCTGTGGTTTCCTCCTTCCTCGCGCTAGGTTGATTGGATACTCTAAATTGCCTGTAGCTGTAAGTGCATATGTGATTGGCTATCTCTCTCTGTGTTGCCCGGCGATGGGTTAGCCTCCTGTCCTGGGTGAACCAGGCCTTGGGCCCGTAGTCTGCTGGGATTGGCTCCAGCGTCTCTGCTACCTGAAATAGAAGTGGTTTAAATGGATGGATGTTATTATATTTATAACTATCTGTGACCATAACCATTATATTTATGTAATAGTTATGTATATATTTATGTTCATTGTTCTAGGAAAACCCTCACAAGATATGTTTTGATTGGAATTCATCCACTATAGGTAAATTGCTCAAAACAAAGATACATTCATAAGTAAAGATCTCAAAACTGGGCCATCTTAGTGAAGCGGCTTCTGTATCTCGGAGTAAGAAAACCGATAAATCCAAGCACAGACTAGAGTGATACAAATATAGCAGTGAATACCTAGCGGTAGGCTTCAGGTGCACAAAAACTAAAAATGAGTCTACTGCCCAGTGCTTTAGTCTTTTCATAGAAAGCTTTGGAGCAGAACAATGTCTGCTGTCACTAATTAAGGAAAGTATGCATCTGAACCTATTGAATTAACCCAGACCACCATTTGCAATTTTCTTTTATGAAATCTTACTTCCTCACAGGCAGAAGAAATGAACAGATCAGTTAAATATTCTAATAGTCAGTTGGGAGTTAAGTTGCTAAATGTTATTTAACCCCAGGGCTAAATAATACATTGCTACTTATCACTATGGAGAGAATAATTTGACACAACCAACTGTGGGTATATGCCATTAGATTTTTTAGTATTTTGACAGTGATTTTTGGAACAGTTTATGCCAAAAGTATGTGTTTTAATAGATATCCTGTTAAGATAAAAAGTTACACAGTGTTATAAATGTTATCTTGACAAAAAACTTGCTTCCATAAAGTGTTTATATGATTGGAACCAGGTGTATAATTAGGATTCCATTGGAAAGAAAATGTAGAAGAGATCTTGTAAGTTTTTCCATGACAACAATGAGATCAAATTGAGAAACAAATGAGACAATCACTTAAGTCTACTGCTAATCGAACTGTATAGTGTTGGCACTTTAGTTTCCACAGCGATATCAATCCATATGTGCTGATGATGTGAATAACTAGTATCATTTTATTTGCCACAAGTATCTCATTCCTTTTTGTCTAATGCTTTTTCTCCTAAGTAATTTTAGACGTATCACCATTAAGGCTCCTGAGTCATCAAAGATAAAAATTTAAGAGATAGAATTTTCCTCTTCATCTTATGGGCCCCATGGGCCCCTATGTAAAAGAAAAAAATTGCCTTTCATGAATAAAATGTAATTTGCTTATTTACCCACAGTCTCTATGTCTAATAAAGGCTATTAAATGAAGTACATTATTAAGTTAATCCATCTACTCCTTAGTGAAAAAATACAGAAGGGGTTGAATAAAGATTTTAGGATACACAATCTCCATTGTGATGATTCGGGCCCCAATAATGTACCATCCAGCACTAGCCCATCGTGGCTTTACTTGGTTGATTAGTGAGAGTTCGCTAGCCACTTTAATCTGGCAGGTCACCCCTTCTGCGCTTCACACTGGCCAATTCCTGAGCGCTCAACCTCGATCCACACCACCAGACACATCTTCACTCGTTCATTTCCTTCCCTCGTCCTCCTACCCTGCTTTTATTGCCCAGAGTTTTTCAGCATCATGCTTGGAGTGTCCATATCATAGTTCAGCTGGGGCATATCAGCAGCAGCAGTCATAAATACAGCCCTCGTCGTTATGGTAGCTGTAAAAAAGAGATACATAAAAACAAAACCAGAGAGAGTGACATTCCTATTTATGGTTGAAGCTATCAGAGTGTTAATCAGAGTTAGAGGGCAGGGAAGCCCTGTATCAGTGCTGATCTTTTCTTCTTTATGTTAGGATGCATCTGTAGTGCTGCTTTATGCACTGGATCTGACTGAATGGCTTTTTTCTCTTGTAGAACATATTTTTAACATGTGCCTGGTTGACTGTAAAGTGTATTTGACCCCAGGGATGTGCATGAACAGGTGATACTATTGGTTTACTCTGCAAATACAAAAAATATTACATTCCTCTGGTTCTTCATTGTAACAACTGTTTATGATTATAAACATGCAGATATACTTGTTTACAAGTGCTGCATGTTGACATGAGTCTGATGTCACAGTTATTGCTCGCAAAGCCTGTTGTAACTGACATAGTTCTCACTTCTGTTTAATTAAAACAACCCTAAATATTCTGCTAAAACTTCCTCAGTGGCACTTTTGTAGGTAGAAAATTAGGTAGGTATTTTAGTATGATTTGAATTTGAAAACCATCCTTTAGATTTTCGCCATGCTTTTGTAGTCACTAGAAATGAAAGGAAAGAAAAAGGACATAAGCACCTCAGTACAGAATGAAATTAACTGTAAATGTAACTCATGTATTTAAATATGAACATTTGTAATTATTATTTGAATTGTATAGCAACATGAAAGCAAAGGTTAATGGAACAAATTTTTGTTTAATTGCAGAGTGCCTCTCTCTCAGGCCTGCACACATTTTAACCATGCGTTTGGTATTCAGCAGTACTCACAAGCAAGTGTTAGGTCACATAAGAGGCTGTGGAGCTCCACCTGTTTAGGTTTTAGGCCTGTCTGTTCTCCAGGTGGGGGTGCTAAAGGTGTGTTGGAGTATGTTATGTGGGTGTGGGTGCACAGAAGTGGGGACTCCAGTTTCCAACAAATGTGCAAATGTTTCAATATCACTGCGCCTTTGGACATCTTTCACAGCTGAGAGCCTCACTTTCCTCTATCTGTCTCTCTCTCTCTATCTCGTTCTTTCTCTCTCTCTCTTACATACACTCTCTCACATGCAAACATGTACAAAGTGTCATCTGCCTCAATCTCATTTCTCTTTTTTTTCCAGTAGGCGTCTGCAAGCCATTGCCTTCAAATACTTACCTAGCCTCAAACCCTCCCTCCTCCTTGTCTCTTTCTGTCTCTGTCTGTCTCTCTCTCACTACCTCTCTGCCTCTCTCTCTGCCTTTGGGGCTTGAACTAATTAGAATCTAATGTAGCAAAAGTGATTTGCGCACTTCAGGAAAATGAAAAAAAAAAGAGAAAAGATGGCATTTATATGTAAAGCAAACAAACACTAGTTTATGTCGAAATAATGCTGTAGCATATCTAACTGATGCCACAATGGGCTAAAAAACAGTGAAGGCTAAAAAGCATATTTAAATGCATGAGTTTTTCTTTTACCACTCTTATTAAGGAGGCGAGGCATAATCTTAGGCAATTGAATGTGTGTGTACGCATGGGTCTATATATATATATAATTTAAATTTATCAAGTAGTGTATTTTACCACAAAATACTTGCTCCCACATTGTTACTCTCCTTGACTGAGAGAGCATGTGTATGTGTGTGTTTGTGCGTGAGTGTGTAGTGTAGGTTTGTCTGTGTGTGTGTGTAGACACTTGAAGAAATCATCATTATGCAATGATAAGCAACATGCCTCATCGACTCCCATGAGAATTAAGCACGCCACATTTTCCATGCACACTATTCTTTACTCTCTTTCTCTCTCTTTCTCTTCTCCTGTCTTTCACTCTGTGTCTCTTGTTCTTTTCATCCCCATACCCAGTCCCTTCTTTCTCTGTCTCTCTTCTCTCTTTTTTAATGTTCCTAAATAACCAATGGGCACAATTTAGATCACTAAAGGAGTACAATTCATAAAGGGCACTTAAGGCAAGAGCGGGAACGGATCTAAAATGTAACCTGCATTATCCACATGCCCTCTTTTGCAGGGACACCGGCTCCACTCTGACAGGCAGAAGATGCCATTGGAATTCAAATGTGCATCTCTGTGCTTCTCTGCACATGTTTTTCTAACATCAATAATTATATGCAGGAGACACAACAATTATAGTGAAATGGCATGCAGAAGGAGCGACTGCATGCACATTACAGTAGATGGAGATGTGTTCAGAGTCCATAATAATATCATACCACATAATGCAGGGAGTCCACTATTAAAGAATCAAGATGAAATGATAATGCTTTCCATGTGTGCAATGCATAATTGAAGAATAATAGAAATTTGGATTATGGCTTCAGAAATCTATTATTAATGTCCACTCTCTAACCCACCTCTGTCGAGTGCAGGACATAAAAGGTCTTAACTGCCCAAGGGCGGCAACACTCCTGTAATCAGAAGCAAT
Source organism: Arnoldichthys spilopterus (assembly GCA_037974385.1). Classification (NCBI taxonomy): domain Eukaryota; kingdom Metazoa; phylum Chordata; class Actinopteri; order Characiformes; family Lepidarchidae; genus Arnoldichthys; species Arnoldichthys spilopterus. Next base: position 12,358,093 of record JBBPDA010000013.1, on the reverse strand, counting down.
ACACAGCATTCCAAAGACGTATCATCAACAGCAGACATCAAATATTCCATTTGTTTGTATTTTACCAGTTGTTTTTGCCTTTATGAACAGGCAATACAAACTTTAAACAAAAAAAATAATGTGTGCACAATTTGTGGTAAACTTCTTTGTTTGGTAAAATAAAACCTTTTTGCAATGATGTCATTATGTAAATATTATTGATCAAGTTATTATTGATTATTATTTAAGTTGATAAGTCCATTAGATGGAAACAACATTTTTAACATGTACATATTTACATTTTTCACTTGTTAAATGTACATAAATTCTTGTTTTCCTGTTACTGCTTTACTGCTTAAGACAAACTACCCAAACTGGAATGGATTTCTGAGGCAGCCAATTAAATTTGGTTAAAAAGAAAAAAAACATGGTGGGGACCAGCAACATCTGACAAACTTTGTACAATAAAATAACCAACATGAACAAATACAGAAGATAAAGATACCAGAGTAAAACCTTTTGGATGGCCAAACTAAAGTTTGAGCTGTCTCTATGTTTGGTAGAGTTATAACTTCACTGTAATTTGCTGAAGGCACATTTCATTGGTTGATGTTTTCTTTAAATCTAAAACAGGACTGAAAATGTTGTTTGATTGAGTATAACTTAATAGTTTTTCTCATTTAGGTGGATATACATGGCTCAGTAACAGGCTAAAGTGATTTCTCTTTGAGTTCTCCTGTCACTCTCCTTGAGGAAAGTTAGCCCTGAAAATGCATAATTTATAGCAAATAATGCAAGTATTGAAATAACCCAGACACAGTAAAGTTTTAAACATCTTACTTCAGTTCGTTGATGAGGTCTTTCCTTTAATGAAGTTTTATACTATTTCATCTTTCCAGCCATTTCTCAGAGTGCACAAGGAGAATAAGACTCCTGCAGCATTGCATTAAAACCTGAAATAAATTCTTACCACAAACCTTTTAAGCAGTTATATTAAACTGTAGCTTAGGTTGTCAGCTTCATGGGGCAGCTGTCACATATATCATCAGTTTCTAGGCTAAGGAACAAAGGCTGAAGTCAAATTTATTTTTAAAATATGAATTGGCCAGCTCAAAAGTCTTGATTCATGAAAAACAGTAGAATTTAACTTTTTTTATTTTTAATTTTGCTGTAATCATCTTGTTAAAATAATTATGCGGTCATGTACAAGCTTGCTCAGACATTTGTTAGACTTGTTAAAGCCTACACTTTGGGAGCAGTTCTACAGTTTCACTAGTAACAGTTAGAATGAAGAATGCAACTGGGGTTTTTTTTGTCCCAGAAGCTGGTTTTAGAATGTGGTTAAAAGCCTGGATTTGTAGTGTGAAAATCTGGCACTACATGTGTTTGCCTTGTTCAGTATAGACTGAGGAGATTTTAAAAAGCAAAAATGTGTAGTACCTTGTAGCAGAACTGAAC
>JBBPDA010000013.1:12315029-12332413 GCA_037974385.1 Arnoldichthys spilopterus | reverse complement strand
GTGTGTGTGTGTGTGTGTGTGTGTGTGTGTGTGTGTGTGTGTGTGTGTGTGTGTGTGTGTGTGTGCATGTACATGTGTGTTTGTGTGTTTTTGAAGACATTCTGTGGCACTTTGACAGACCCAAGCTGGAGACACTTGTCAGTGTTGGCCTCTTTTCAGTCCGCCAATAGACATGACAGCTGTGTTTATAGGAGCAAGGAGATTTCCAGGAACAGACAGGAAAAAAGGGGGAAGAGGAGAACAGGACTTTGACACTAACGCATCCACCACAGGCTCAAAGAGGGCCCAAGAAAAACAGAGGAAAAAACAAGGGCTGTGGGGAGCAGTGATGGATAGAGCTTGCGACAGCACTGATCTGTGAGAGTAAGTCACCCTGGGCATGCTGATGACCACTTCCCTTTGGGCCCCTGCAAGCCCATCTTCAGTGCTTGTCCTTACTGCCCTCATCTCGCCATTGCAACAAAACTTAATGAACGGCCTTAAACCTTTATTGATGAGGCGCTGACATTTAATATAGGACACCTATCAATGCCCCTGCCAGTGGTCTCTGACTCTCACCAAAACGTCATACCCTTATAGGTAAAGCTTGATTCCAGCTTCTTAGAGTTCAGCAAAAACATGATCTAGTGCAGTTTCTCTATGGATGCACATATAGTTTAGTGGGTATTTAGCATATTTTGATATTTTTCCTGCTCTGATCAGAAATTTAATCATTAATCTAATGTCATTTTAAAATGACACATTGAATATCTTACTACTTTGTTCAAAGAGTTTCAGTAACGTTTGATTTGCATTCAGTATTGACAGTATTGGTTTTGCACTGCATTTTTTTTTTTTTGCACTGAACTATGCAAGGCAAGGGGTATTCCAGGTTTAGTTGGAAGTGGAATTTATTTAACTTGGGACCAGGACAGTGTCCAATCGGTATCCATAAATGCTAGAATTCGAATCTGACCTGCTGTTGGGCATGGCCATATTTGTCCCTCAGATATTCCCCTTGAACTCGCTGTTATTTGCCTCAGGCAACATTGGCTCTACTCAACAAAAACAAAGCTCTGCCATTTGCATTCAGGTGACCGATGAAAACAATTCCGCCTGTACTTGAATCAGGACTGGAGCTGCAGGGTTTAGTGGACCAAGGAGGTAGGCAGACTTAATAAATGATCAAGGATGTGTTTTGGATGTGATCAAAAGTATTCCCCTCGTAACTAGTGAAAAGAGAGCTGATCCTCAATCACATCACAAGCACCGAGCAACCAAAGCTGCAGATTTCAAGGTTTTCTGAGGAGTGTAAGAGAAAAGAGGAGAAAAAAGCTCAAGTGCAACCTTGTAAAACAAATGAGTTGTGTCATTTCCTCTGGCGGCTCTGCTCTGTGGGAAAAAAGAAATGAGCCGGCATCGACGATGAATTGTGACGTACCTTATTTCCTGGGGCCTTGCGGCGAGAGTCGATAAAAAGGAATAGGCTTGGAATGACCTACAGTGGGCTGTAATTGACCTATTTTGCATACGCCGTGGAACATTTTGTGCTGTGCGGGACAGCCGTTTTATTTGCCCGGTTATTTATTGGCCAGCAACATGCGGCTAATGTCTGACCAGGGATTTTGCTGGAGTGTGGATATAGATTATCATGATTGCCACTTATTAGCACCAGGCGGCCTGTGTGTGGATGGGTCTTGTGAGTGAGTGAGAAAGCGTTTGTATATGTGTGTGTGGGTGTGTATCTGTATGTGTGTCTGTTGTGTGTCTTTCTGCCAGGCTCTGAGCCTGAGTGACACTCCGCAGAGCAGCCTCATGCATGTCTGCGTGTGTTAATGGAATGGGACGTCATGTTGGGAGCATATTTCTTTCTATTAGAAGTGTAAGAAGTGTAGAGTCAGCAGTGAGGTGATCATATCGTGTTGTGCCGTCCTCCAGCAGTCAAATAGGCTTTAGCAAGATGTTTGTTTGGTATAATTTTGCTCTGAGATCACTGTTGGAGCTGAAGAATGATTGTACTCTACTCTACACTGCCCATGAGGCACAAGTAGAGGTTGCCAAGTGGTTCTTGGCTTGGATGTACAGTTCCTGGAAACCTCTGTTGCTGGCATAGAACTTTTGTATATGAAGTTTAAAAACTTTAAAAAGGCTGTTCACTTACATGTTACATTAAAGTGGTTCTTAACATTTACATATATTTACATTTTTAGTGTTCTTTAAAGGGTTCTTTAAAGAAAGTATACAGTTGAGGCCAAAATTATTAGCCCCCCAGGAATTATGGAACATTTTTCAAGTGATTCACAGTGTCTAGAACTGCTGTACATTGCATCATTGCCAAGTACAAGGAGACAAATTCAAGAAACAAACCTGTCCTTGGCCGTAAGTGCAAAATTTCAAGAACTCTGGAGAGGAAAATGTCAGCAAGGACCCCTGACCATCTGCCAAGATGATTGTTGCTGACCCGGCCTCTTTTGGAGTTGATTTTTCAAGGAACACAGTGAGGTCTCTTCATTGTGGTGGGCTTCAGGGCCATTATCCCAGAAGAACCCCTTTACTCAAAAAGCGGCACATCACAGCCCGACTGAGGTTTGCCTGTGAACATTTGAAAGTTAAAGATGAGTTTTGGAAGTCTTTGCTTTGGTCTGATGAGACTGGAACTGTTTGGGCACATCGATGTTGCTTATGTTTGGTGAAGAAAGGGAGAGGCCTTCAACCCTAGCAACACAGTTCTTATAGTTAAACATGGTGGTGGGAGCATCATGCTGTGGGGCTGTTTTGCAGCCTCAGGCACAGGGAGCCTTGTTTAGGTGCATGGTATCATAAAAAAAGAAAATTATGTTGACATTTTGAGGGAGAATATGCAGAAATCTGCTCGTAGTCTAGGCTTAGGTCATTGCTGCGTCTTCCAACAAGACAATCACCCAAAGCATACATCGAAATTAGTCCAACAGTGCCTCGAGGATACCAAAACCAAGATCCTGGAGTGGCCCGCGCAGAGCAAAGACCTCAATCCTATTGAAAATCGGTGGCGGGTGCTCAAAGTGAATGTCCATGCTTGGAAACCATGCTACTTGGACCAGCTAAAACAATTTGAAATGGAAGAATGGGCCAAAATCCCTCAGGAGACCTGTGCCAACCTAGTAAAGAACTACTCTAAGAAATTAAGAAATACACTATTGACTATTAATGGCCAGGGGTTAATCATTTTGGATCTCTATAGTGTATTTGTTTCCAAAATAACAAACACTTGTTGTTAATGGTCATTTAAATGGAGAAATCAAGAGTGTTGTCTAATTTCATAAGGGGGGGCTAATATTTTGCCTCAACTGTAAATAAAAGTTTCTAAATTAATATTGACTTTTGTATATGGTGGCAGAAAAATCTTCTCAGTTATACAATGCATTTACAAAAGAAACATCATTGAAATATTTGTTAGGAAACCAAAAGTGAATCTTCTATGGTATCAAATCCCCTTTATAATATAATAATGGCATGTTTATAATAAAGCCTCCAATCTCTGCTAAGGTTCATTCATATCTACTGCATTAGGTAGAATCTAATCCTGATACCCCCATTTAGTCCACTGGCCTTAAAGGCTAACCTGTAAACAGTCAGATTCTAATTGATAGTTGAAATAACAGAAACAATTTTGGAACATTGGAGTGTTAGACGTTTAGGCTCAGTAAGTTAAACAGGCTTTCTGTGATTAACTGAAAACCTTTTTTTTCTTGGACATTTAGGAAAAAAAAAATATTTAAAAAATTGACAAAGCGTCACTCATAGCACAGTTACAAATACAGCTAATGGACAACATATTTTAAATGCCATCTAAAACAAGGTCATATTTTTAAGTAGCAATTAAAATTCGCCCTTTTCTTTATTTCTATTTTGTGCTCAACCTGATAATTTGGGTGCAGTTTAGTGCATGAAGCTGGACATCCCTGGCCAAATGTTTTGATTTTAAATGTTCAACTCAAAATGTTAAATTCAGAACATAACCAGTAATGCACTGTAATGATATCGGGTTGAGTAGGCAGCAAGTGCAGGCGATCTTGGGGTCTTTAAATAAATGTTGATTTATTAAATAAACCACAAACAAACACTGAACTTAAACTGAGGAAAACAAAACACGAAGCATGAAACATGGAGCATGACTAACACACAACGAAGTACAACAGACAATCCACAATACTAAGCCAAACCAAGGAAACTAAATAGGACCAGGAAACAAGAGACAGCTGACTAACAATTACTACACATGGGACACAGCTGGGGGGCGTGGCTACACACTAAACACAAGGACAGGACACGTGGCTGAAACAAAAACACAACATAGACACATGGAGACGCGAGGGCATGATCGTTCCACAGCCCTCCCCCTAGGAACAACGTCCCGGTGTGACAAAATACCACCACAACCAAGCGCTGACCTAGGAGAAAGGCTACACACTGAACACAAGACAAGGCCTGGAACAAGAAACCTAAACAAAACACAAGGACAACAACCTGGACAGAAGGTCAAACATGGGCACAAGGACAGGGAACACCAGGGAAAACAAGAACTGGGGCTGAGGAAACGAGGTCCTGGGCTGAAGGAATGAGGCCCCGGGCTGAGGGAATGAGGTCCTAGGCCTAAAAGGCATGAAGGCGGGGCCTGACGATGTCCACGATGTCCAGGGGAGCCAGACGGCGCCCATGACATCCAGGTGGAGCCAGGCGGTGCCTGCGATGTCCAGGGGAAGCCAAGCGGTGCCCGCGATGTCCTGGCAGAACCGGGCGTAGCCAGCAACGTCCGAGGTGAGCAAGGCATAGACAGTGACGTATATACGGAATATGGTGTAGACAGCGACATCCAAGCGGAGGTAGGTGCAGCTCGGGATGTCAGGGCGGAGCTAGGCTGTGACGTCGGGGCGGAGCTAGGCGAAGATGGTGACGTCGAGGTGGAGCCAGACGAAGGCAGCAATGCCAAAGCAACCTTTACGGGCTCCTGTGGCGTGGGGGGCGGGACACGGCGGCTTCAGCACTGTGGGGGCAGAACACTGCAGCTCCAGATTCATTGTAGCTCTGGGAAAGCCCTCCGGCTTCCTCAGCGACCCAGAGGCTGGACATGGTGACTCCTGCACCTTGTGGGCAGAGCGGCTCGGCGATATCCGTGACGCGGGGGTGGAGCGGCTCGGCAACTTCCGGTGCGTGCTCTCTGGCGACGTCGCCGACATAGAGGCTTGCGTGGAGCTCGGCGGCTTCCTTGCTGCAGCTTCGCTGACGTTTGCGTGCTACTGTTCCTCGTCGCCCTCAGTGCCCTCAGTGCTGCTGCCATTCTGGATAGATTGTTCTGTAATGATATAGGGCTGAGTAGGCACCATGTGCAGGCGATCTTGGGGTTTTAAAAATAAACGTTGATTTATTAAATGAACCACAAACAAACACTGAACTTAAACTGAAGAAAACAAAACACGAAGCATGAAACATGGAGCTTGACTAACACAAAACGAAGTACAACAGACAATCCACAATACTAAGCCAAACCAAGGAAACTAAATAGGACCAGGAAACAAGAGATTAACAAGAAGCTGATTAACAATTACTACACATGGGACACAGCTGGGGGGCGTGGATACACACTAAGCACAAGGCAAGGCAAGTTTATTTATATAGCACATTATCATACACGATGGTCATTCAATGTGCTTTACATAGATGGGCGTTAAAATAAAAGGCAAGAGAAGTATAAAAAAATATAAGAACATATATATATATATATATGAAACAAATAAGAATAATAAATTAGAATAAAAAAATAAAGTGCATGAGATAAAAAGGTAAAACAGAATACTAAATGAAGTATTTGGTAAATAAGGCTGTTTTTAGTCTCTTTTTGAAGCTGGCCACAGTTGGAGCAGACCTGGTCATCATGGGCAGCTGGTTCCAGCATTGGGCAGCATAATGACTGAAGGCCATTTCACCCTGTTTGCTTGCAACCCTCCGCACCACAAGCTGAGCATCTCCTGCTGATCTAAAAGCTCTTCCAGGCTGATATTTTTCAAACATTTCCAATATGTATTTGGGGCCCAAATCATTGAGTGACTTATAGACAATGAGTAAGATTTTAAACTCAATTCTGGAACTGATTGGAAGCCAGTGTAAGGTCTTGAGGACTGGAGTAATGTGCTCTTTTTTATTGGTTTAATAAGACTTCTTGCAGCAGCATTTTGGATAAGCTGGAGCTGCCTGATGGTTTTTTTAATACAAGACACGTGGCTAAAACAAAAACAGAACACAGACACGTGGAGACAAGAGGGCATGATCGTTACATGCACAAACTGAAATGTGTATATGCATGTTCCCAGTAGTGGTTTTGACATTACTTTTACTTTTTTAAAACATAATTTTGACTAAGGGTGCCTGTATGGCAAAACAACCTAATAAAACAATATTAACATTCCTATTTTAAATATAGCTAGATGTAACAACTTGAAGCCTTCAACTTGTAAACATGTAATGATAGAATTACATACATGATCTTTTAATGATGAATTATCAAAAAATAGCTAGCTAATGTTAATTAATGTTAGCTAATGAACTTGGCAGTTTGTGATATTTAAATTCAGACCAATATTAGGATTCTGTTTTTACGCCTCTTTTTCTCCTAAAAAGTGGATTTAAATTAAGCTTTGGGGCAGAATCAGATTGGTTTGTTGGTGTCAGTTATGCTTTATTTCATTTCAGTTAAAGTAGTATCATGCCAATTTCATAAAATAGCTTTTTGATTCAATATTTAAAAAAGATAAAAGGTTAAAACGCAAAATAAAATGTAATTTTTAAAGATAGGTCCGGCCTACTGTAAGCTTAGCAACAAGCGAAAACAGATTAGCCCTCTATATGAATCTGAGACACAGGGAGCAGCAGAGGGCCTGAATGTGTTACCATGTGCTGGTGGGGTGTGTGGGTTTCTCCCATTGCCAGTGGGAACCTGTTTATCTCTTGCTCAATGAGAGTTAAGCTGAAGGCCTCAGCAGGCAGTAAATGGTCCCTGTAGGTGCTGCTTGGAGATAAATCTGAAAGGGTACAAACAGGCGCTCACGCACTGGACTTGGGTAATGGTGTGGGAAAGGGTGCCAGACAACCCCTGCATAAGCCAGGTTAATATTCCTCTCTCTCTCTCTCTCTCTCTCTCTCTCTCCATCTCCCTGACTTTCACAGCGGCTGGGCTTGTTTTTGATGATTTCCGCCATTAAAGCGCTCGTCCAGCACGGGGCTAATTAGCCACGCCGTGTATTAATCACGACGTTAGCGGCGGTGGCCCGAGGTGGAGCTATGCAGGTCCCCGACCCCCCTCTCCCTGCTAGGCCGGCTCGTCTGGCGGCCCGTGTTCGCCACGTCTTGTGCATTAACCTCCGCTCGGCCTGGGTCGTTTGTCTTCACCGGCTGCCACTGCGCCGACCGCCGTCCACACGGCCATGGCTCTCTCAAGACATGCTAATCGCCGCTAGCAACTACAGGAGTTAGGACAAAAGGACAAACACACTGAGATGAAGAAGTCCAAACTTAAAGCTGCTATGGAGCAGGAGTCTGGCATGAGATACCAAGCCACAAATCATGGGTGTTTCATAAAATTGGATAAGCTTGTGGCCTGTCATCCCTTATAATAAAAATGAGTATAGGTCTGAGCTTCAGGGATGTTCTAATTCTTGTCCAATAATAATATTACTAGTAATACTAATAGTAACTGTGTCCTTCTACAAGGCCATCAGAAAAGAAGAGGTTGTGAGGACATCTCTAAATAGGGGTAGATCTTTTAATGTCCATCTGCTGCAATCTTGATGATAGAAATGTAATTATGATATGGGTTGATTGATAAATTCATCTGAGGTTAGGACGCTGCCTTTGGGACCTGAAACTATACCAGTAATATATACATCAGTGATCTAGACCAATTTCCATGGATATGTTACACCCATTGCCCTGGTTATGCTAGTAACTAGCTATGAGTTTATGTTCACCATTCCTAAAAATGATCAAGACAAAAGGGCAAAAGAGATGTCTTTTGATGACAAGATAATTCAATCTGCATAATGTCCCTTTTGCAGCCAAAAACCAGTTCAGGCCTCAGGGACCCTCTGACGGTTTACATTGATGCTATATCCCTAAATGCTGTGTCACTGAGAACCAGTTCAGTTTGTGCAGGATTACTATGCTGATGTCAAACAGACTTCATCCTTCAAGATTCATCCTTTAAATGTTCTGATTCTGGATCAACACAAATCCAGTGGAGCGGTTTCAATGACATGGGACACATATGGGACAGCAGTTGAATCATGACAAAAATGAAATTCTTGGCAATAGAAGTAAAGGGCAGAGAAAAGACACACTGTATTGTTTCAACTCTCAGTCAATAAGAGTCGCTAATAATATCAGGCACTCTGTAAGTTATGGCAACAATCTCAACTTTAAGAGTCATGTTAGTAATATTTGCAAAACAGTTTTTCATTACCTATATAATATTTCTAAGTTCTGTGGCTCATTTTCAATCTCTGATTGTAAGAAATTGGTGCATGCCTTTGTGTCAGGCAGAGTCGATTACTGTAATTCTTCCTTTTCTGGTTCATCTGGGGACTCTTATTAAACTGCAGCAAGAATGCAACTGACAGGTGCTTGTGTGTACTAGAATTAGAGACAATATAATATCTTAAAGCTTCTTTAAAATATGTCACTGGCCCTTAGCCTCCCTACCTTAGCAATGTGAATATTATATATGCTCCAGCAAGATTTCTATGATCTGTAAGGTTCACACTTACTTACCCTAATTATAACGTTTGCTAGATTTAAGATTTTATGGTCAAAAGCTCTGAAATTCTCTCCCATATTCCATGAGATTAATTGAGAAGCAGCATGTTTACAAAGTAATATGTTAAGTCATATGTTACTTGCTGTTTTTGTATAGAAAGTGTTTTCATGGTCCTCTAAATAACTGTTCTCTTTCATTTTTTCTTCAATTCTTAATTTCTATTATTTGTAATTAAGAATTTTTATTTTATTAATATTTTTATAATTATGGTTCCACTTGTGATTCTGAATTCTGATTATTTTTAAATGTTTTTAACCCTGTATTTGATTTTTATGCAGTCTAAAGATCTTATAATACAATTTAAAAGATTATTGTAGCTAATCTATTAACTATAATAATCTTAACTGATGTTTTATGTTCTGTAATAACCTTTTTTATCATGTTTATTATAGAACCTGGCAGCCCAATTAGGATTGTGCTAAGACTGTAACAAACTAGTCTAGCCATGTATGTTAGAAGGGTATCAGTAATGCTGAGGTGTTTATCAGTCATAAAGCCATATAAGTAAAGGATGGCTTTAACTCCACCATTTTCCAAAGTTTTCACTATTAAGGCATCGCAAAATGGCTGCCATCTCCTCTCCCCAAATGATGTCTTTGTCTGAACTTTGACAAGCCATTAAAAAGTGAGCCTGCATTTTCCCTTCTGTCAATGCATATCAAATCTCTCATTTTTCCCCATCTGCTCACCCCACCAGTTCCACGCTCAACCAACGCACAACCATCCTTAACATTTTGATTTCATTATCGCCATGACTGAATATTCATATCATTTTATGACTCACACCTGGAATGGAGAGCCCTCATGCATTATTCATGAGCAGGGAAGCAATGGGGCGTGGTCTTCATGGTTAGAGTGTAATAGTGGGAGTTGTAAGTCTGCTAGACTTCATGATGACATTAATCATGCATATGGAGCCACAATTTTACAATTTTCATCTACGCCCACATGGACTGGCCAAGGTCCCCCATGACCTAGCGGATCTCCTCATTTAATTGCTCTCTCTCTTCCTCTCTGCCTCTCTCACTCTCTCTGAGTCAGTGGTGAGTTTACTGATGGGAGATGTGTGGGGCTCACTGCTGTTGCGCGGGTTGGAGTTGATATTTGCAGTGGTGGCTCTAGTGCAAATACTCCCACACAAAGTGATATTCATATTGTAGCAAAATATCAGGGACAGTAGCTCAACCCTACACATGCTGTGCTGTGCACTTAGACAATAATACAGATCCACAGTCTAGAGGCACATACTCTGTGCTCTACGTTGTTATTGTACCACAAACTGCATTAATGCAAGTTGGTGGCATGTCTTTGAATGGAGATCCACATTTGTTCCCTTGTAAAATGCTTTCTAACATAAATGTCCAATAGTAAATATGCTGGCTGTTGCTGTTCTTCTGAGAATGAAGCAAAAAATGTCAAGGCTCGTGATGAGCTGTCCTTACAGATCTTTAGAGTTGCATACAGTTCTGGATGTGTGCTGACAGCAGCGATTAGTTTCTCCTCTATCTTGCTCGACACTGATGTCACTGACTTAAGTCCCACCCCATACATCTCCGTTTGGCTGATGCACAGGTTCATTGGAGGATGCTCTGCCAAAAGTTCCATGGACAACATAGTGTAATTTCCATTAATTATCATGTGTTGGTGTTTTCTTTCTGTTAGCACCTGAAATCAGTGTCAGGGAATGCTGAAATGTGAACACATCCGTAAATTAAGCGCACTACTATGATTAACCACAGCATAGCTTTCATAACCAGAAGTGCAGATACTAAAATGTGAACATAGCCAACACAGTCACACTGTCCACCTTGGCCCCTACACTGCAAAAAATAGACATAGACAAAAACAAACAGTTCATATAACTGCTCATATCAAGCAACCAACATCTGCCAATAGGGTAAGGGAAATTGGTCAAATTAATTTCTTAATAAACAATAATTTTGGTTCTTTATATTACTCTATGTATCATACTAGAAAGAAGGAATTCTAATCTAATTTCTCATCATATGAATGACTTTTTTTGCAGTGTATCTCAAAATCCTTCAAATAGGACAGTGTGAAAGGAGGCTATGTCCTGAAACAAGTGAAAAACCCTAATGTAATATCACAACTCTGTACAATAATCCTAATAAGTAGGAAATATGAGTGTACAAATATGATACAGTTTATAAGTGAGATTAATAAAGGAAACTGTTCCTAAACTAAAAATAATTGACACTATACACCTTCTTTTAAAGACAATAATCTTCATAATCTTAACATCAAATCAATCAACATGTCTTGTCTTGAAATGAGATTATTTCACTTGCTTCATTTGAGTTATTTATTTATTTGCAGTGCATTACTCTGTTGACCTGTCAATACCAGTCACCACAACATTGTCACAAAGTTGCTTTAAACCAATTGACTGTTGCATGCACTGTCATCCATCAGTGCATGTTAGGGTCATAATTGCTCCTAGTCCAGGTTTTTGCTCCTTGCTGAAAAGTACCGCAGCCATGACCTTTTGACCCTTTCCTGCCAGAAGCCCCCACGGTACCCTGTGAATCCAGATCCATTAATCCAGCAGGATTTACCAAGCTTTATCCCAAGCATGTGCCGCATTCTCTCATCTCACCAGCCTCAGTGCTGCCTGGGTTGATACATCAATTTCAGATCTACACTTCTGCTTTTTCCATTGGCCTGTTTCAGCAAATGGCTTGTGACCAAGTATATGGACGAAGAAGACCTAAGTTTGCCTACAAATTAACTTATATACATGTTTATCCTGTCGTGTATTTACTTGGTGTGACAAGAGTTTTGGGTTTTGTAGTCCATATAACATATAATCACTTTAGCCTGTAACTTGCCTCTTTGCACCTCAAAATAGTGCTGTACAGTACCCTAAAACCCTTTAGGCTAAATATGTACCTGTCCCTTTGCTATATCTCTCAGAGCACGAACCCTCAGACTCTGTTCTGACATGACCTTTTCTTTCTCCAATGGTCTGATTGCTGACATTGCAGCAACACTTAAAATAATAAAGCTGACAAAAAGGATTCTTTGGAATAATGCCATGGAAGAACCACTTTTGGTTCCCTATAGAACCTTTCAATGGGTAGTTCTTTCTTTTTTTTGTAAATATGATCATTTTAATAAAACTATTAATAATATAAAATGATTATTAATAACCATTAATATCAAATGTCTAGTTCATCAGTATTTTAAAAATTACCAGTCTCTATTAATAACCATTCATGTAGCTGATGTGTTTATCCTTATTTACAGCTTTTTTACACTGCAGCACACACACACACACACACACACACACACATACACACGTACACACACACACACACACACACACCTACACACACACACCACTACCAAGTCAGTGTCATTGCTGTGATGAGAATGATTCACCACCCTGATAATAACGACTGGACCAGATGGACTCTAGTACCTAATAAATCTAATGCACAGTTAATATTTAGCATAAATTATTTTTTATCATGTATACATATTTGATTCAACATAAGGCTTAAAAATGTATATGCAGATGAGGTACAGCTTATAATTTATTACTGAGGATAGTGTTAAATGTACAGCAAAACTACATGAGCCACTTGGTCACCAGGCTCCTTGAAGAGGCCAAAGGAAAAATGTACAAATTCTGATTAACTAGAGCTTTATTTCTAGCTATTAAACTATTATTATGATTATGGCCAGTTAATAACTTATTATGACAGAAACCAAGAACCATTTAAGAACCTTTATGTTTTAAGGAGCATCTTCCATCATCTCTAACTTTCATGGCAAACCACAGTTTAAGTTCTGTAATTTGTGCTTCATCAGTTCAGTAAAGTATTGCAGCATCGTATTAAGTGGACACCATCAGCCGTAGTCGTTTGTTATGCTTTTGTGGCTTCAGTGTTCAATTACGAGCAGTTATTCAGGCCTCCAAAGATGGACCACTGAAGACATGGTTTCACACTGCTAGCTTCGAGTCACCATTTCGCATCAAGTAATGAACAGCAGAGTGTGGGCAGAAATTAATATTGATCAGATTTCATGAGTCCATAGTCAGCTGCGAATGAAAGACAAAAGAGAGATGCTTCTTCTTTGCACCTCTCCAACGATGTACTCTCTGTCCTTGCTTTCCACATCTTTCATCACTCTGTGGAACGTCCAAGGTAGTAATCAATCTATCAATGAAGAAAAACAAACAAAGGAATAACTGAGGCACCCAGCCCCATCACTGACCCCCCCCCCCCACCTTCCCTCCAGAGTGAACCAAAACAGCGTTGACAAAATGAATTGGAACAAGCTGAGACAGAGACTCGGACGGCACCGCACTAAACGCAATTCTGCCTTATCTGCCAGCAGACTTATCCAAGCCTCAAAATGATTGTTTCGCTCAAATAAACAGATTGAATGTATCATGCATCCTTGGCACAGATTGAAATAAATCTTTCAAATCAGATTTTTTTTCCTCAGGTTTTTTTTTTTATTATTTCTAAAAGTAATTTCTTAGCTAGCCTCTCCGTCAGAGTAGCTGCCTCTCATAAATTCTCCTGCGAGAGTGCATAAATCTCCCTTACTGATAACGTCTGGAGAGAGAGTGAGTGAGTGAGGCTGGGTGATCTGTGTGCATTTATCTGGCTTTTTGTGTGCGTGCGTGCATGCGTGCTCATAAATCTGTTTGCAAAATACTCAAGTCTATTCCTGCATTTACGCATTCGCACTGTCTGTGCTCACACACCTATAGCTTTAGCTCAAATGTGCAAATATGCATTTTGTGTCAACACAACTCACTGTACAATTCCATATATCACAGAAATATACATCTATTTGTCTGTCCATCCATCCATTTGTCTGTTTGTCTGCCTTCTTACTTGTCCATTCATCCATCCATTAATTTGTGTGTGTTTGTGTTTGTCTATGTCTGTTTGTCTGTCTGTTTGTCTGTCTCTGACTTCCTGTCAGACAGTCTGTCTGTCTGTGTGTATGTGGCTGACTAAAGGCATGTATCTGGTCCTCTCTTTCACACTGTGCCTGTGTATTGAACACTGCTGAGATACTGCTAGCTCTTAGGTGGGATTCTAATTGCACTTTGCAGCTGGTGTATCAGTGTGTGTATTCCATCCAAACTGATGCAGCTACATTAGCCTCATTGTTTCTCTGCACAGTCTCTGAGACACATCCTAATTTGCCCCATGGCCTCCTCACACACAGATCTACATCAGGAGACATCTAGTCTTTCTATACCTGACTAATTAAATATACTTAAAGAGGTATAATATATATACTATATACTATATGTTAAGTAAATAAAATTCACAAACACACACATACACACTACATATAGTTAATCAGCCAAGTCAGCTTGCAAATAATGGAAGCTTACACTGATCAGTCCCAACATTAATTAAACCACAGACAGGTGAAGTGAGTAGCATTCATTATCTTGTTACAGTGGCCCCTATGAAAGTGTAGGATCTGAGTGACTTTGACAAGGACCAAATTGTGATGGCTAGATGACTGCTTCAGAACAGCAGGTCTTGTTGGGTGTTTAGGTATGAAGTACTAAGTACCTTTCAAAAGTGCTTCAAGGAAAGCTAACCCATCTGATCTGATCTCACAGAAGAGCTCTTGTAGCACAAAAAAGTGGCTTTGATAGAAAGGTGTCAGAACACACAGTGTACCAAAGTCTGGGCTGTTTTGTTGGCAAAATGAGGACCTACTTAATATTAGGCAGGTGGTTTTAATGTTATGGCTAATTGATATATGTACTCTGCATTGTAAATAGTTTGTTGCTTTTATTTTGCACTGAGGTGAAGCTAATGTAGTTATAAAATCATGGAAGTGTACAATCCATAAATTAGTGTCATTCAGCCTTCAGGATAGCTGCTACTATTGTTTGTAGCTATGCAACATAGCTTTGCCCATTTTTTTTGTACAAGACAAAATGTCATGTAGTATCAAAAAGAACACACGCAAGCAAACTTTAGCTTGCTTAACAGATCAGGGTGATGTGAACTAAGCATGTGATGCTCTTTGTGTGATGCTAATTGGAGATTTATAAGCTTTTCACTACTTGTTACATACATCAGCCTCACTTGGGTGGAGAATTAAGGGCACACACTGGCCAGAATGAAACATTTACCCATCCTTACATCTGTTCTGACAATTCCTACTCATATCCAGCAGCTGTGTTTCTTTATCATTAGCTGAGGAGTGCAGAAGTAAGCTAGGTTGCCAATGTTACTGCTAGCAGGCAGAATCTCTTATTGCAGCTGTTTAAGTGCAGTCTGTCTAAAAACCATCTTTTCAGCAGAGAGAATGGATTACTCAAAGGACAGAAATGACTCAGCAGATGAAGTGGATAACAAGCTAAAAGCTAAAGATAGAAAGGTAGCAAGCTGTCTAGATATCTCACCTGAGTTTGGCTCATTTTGTCTGGTTGAAAATAGTACAAACCTGTCTCTGGCATTCATTTTGTGCAGAATAAAGACAAAATCACTGCTTGTGATTATACTGAATGGCAGAGGTAAAATAATGCAAACTGGTAGTGTTCTTTGGTCTGTAGATCAGTGACTAGGTTAACAATCTAGATTTGTTGACACTGAAGGCATTACAAATAAATAAATAATGTACATTTATAATACCTATTGCATACGTACTGTACTGAAAGGTAAGCAATGAAGTGATTTTAGCCTGGAATGTCTATTTAAAGAAGTCACCAAGTGCATTTTGCAGATAAACTACATTTGGATGAGGGAGAAATGTATGTAAGGTACTAGACTTTTTTCCATCATCTTTAAATGTTCTTATAATCACTATGATTAGAGTGTATTTTATGTTCTCAGCAGTATTAGTTTATTTGGGTGTATATCAAGCAAAGCTGTTATATTTGTGCTTAAGGACCTGTATTCATGAGTACACAATGTTGTAGAGAGCAAAAATAAGATTATTCCTTCTTTTATCTCCAATACATTCACACCATGCCTTTCTCTTTCCATTTCCAATGATTACCGACTTGTCTGCAGTTTAATAATCTTCAGGAGCTCGCGCCTAATGAATTAAGTCACTCCACCTAATTGCTTGCCACATTTCAAGATATGCATGTGTCGCCGTGTGTGTCTGTGTGTGTGTTTGAAAGAGAAAGAGAGAGAGAGAGACAGAGAAATCAGAATGGGGGTCTTAATAGGCCTGGTGAATTTTAAAGAGGTAATTAGGAACACTTAGGATGGCCACATTCAGCATGTTTGTTTTGGTGAGTTCAGATAAAATGATAACAAGATGTATCTGAATAGCAAAGTACATTAGACCAGATAAAGTAAATAGGTGAGTAAAACCATTTCCTCTCTTCATAAGTGCTACAGACATGAACATCAATCCAACCATCCATTTTCTAAATCGCTTCTTCCATTTCGGGTCGTGGGGAAGCTGGAGCCAATCCCAGCTGACTATGGGCCTAAAGCGGGGTACATCCAGGAGAGGAGGCAAACCCATTGCAGAGCAGCACACACTCACACCTATGGGCAATTTAGAGTATCCAGTCAACCTATTGCAAGCTCTTGGACAGTAAGAGAAACCCGGAGCACTCAGAGGAAAACCCACGCAAACATGGATAGAGCTTGCAACCTCTGCACAGAAAGGCACCCGTGGCCGACCCAGGGATAGAACCCAGGACCTTCTTGCTGTGAGACGACAGCAGACATGAACATGTTATCATTTATAAGTAATAAAAAGGCTTCAAAAATGCACATGTACTTGGGGACTTTATTTAAAAAATCATCAGTTACAGACATCCAACCTTTCTAACATATTGATAGCAGCTGCATCCTGAAAGCCCAGAGGGGTCAACTGATGGTCCACAATTTTACTAAGTCCATATATTTTGGGATAGAGCAAAAATGCCATCCCTCTATGGGGCACTGAAGACAGCCTTCTTGAAGTAGTGGTCCAATTTCAACCAAAATGCTATGCTAATGTTTGTAAAAATGTGCAAAACTGACCAGTGATGAATTGGGTAGAGGGTGGCCTGCAAACTGTTCATGATAACAGATTACAGTGTGTTATTGTACACACTGTACAGACTGGTTTGCTAAACAGAGCAGGTAAAATGCAGGACCTGTATCTGTTCATTTTTTATTGTACCAGCTCTGTGGTAACATAAACACAAGTACTTTTTTCCTGTTTTTTTCCTCCTTCTTTTTCGAAAGACTGATGGTAAAAAAAAGAGAACCTTCTGTTTCTGATTTTTCTAAGCTTGTCAGAATGCTTCATTTGTTGAAAGTAAAAGGACCCTGTTGGCTGTTTTACTTCAAAATCGTGAAGTGTTATCTCTTCAGAAAAGTATGAAGCAGTTCAACCCATTATTTCTGTCTGACAAAGTGACAGAAAATTGAGTGAAGTTTAAAAAGATTATTTTTATGTGAATTTTTTTCGTTTAAGTATGCTCCAAAGTATGATAACAAGCAATTGTGCACCTTGCCTTTCACACACACACACACACACACACACACACACACACACACACACACACAGACAGACACACACACACACACACACACAC
>JBBPDA010000013.1:12298545-12314929 GCA_037974385.1 Arnoldichthys spilopterus | reverse complement strand
GCACACACACACACACACACACACACACACACACACGCGCACACACACACAGACACACACACACACACACACACACACACACACACACACAAACATGCACACATACACACTTTTTGAGTAAAGTAATTAAGTCATCAGACGTCAATGTCAACATCAAGCTAAATATTTGATTTGTGTCATGGTTGAATGCTTGGACCCCTACTGTTGCTTCAATCAAAGCTATCCCCCCTCCTAGTGCAATCCATATTTGAACCACAGGGTAGAGGGTCTATATGCTACAAGTAATGCAAAGATGATGTAATCATTGCCATATGAGCTGTCATGGGGGTCCTGTGTGTGTGGGTGTTTCTGTGAGTAGGGTTGGGATGCTCACCCTCAGGCAAGAGTTGTGTATGTCTTAAAACTTGGCAGCCATTTCTACTGCATGACCATATGATAACCAAGTTAAGGTCTTCAAATACAGGTGTGTAAGAAAGGGAGATGAACCTTTAGCTTGTTTGCTATGCTGAGTGGTAAAATATATGTCAATTCTAACCCCAAAAAATCAGGGCCACTTTCTTTTACTCTTGCTTACCCCATTGAGGGAGTATGTCACGTTTAACCTAATGTCCATCTGCTGTATCTGTAGCATATGGTTGCCTACCACAGACTGTAATTTTGATGTGCTTATATGTAAAACAACTAGAGGTCTGCTGGTCAGCCCAAGCTCTAGAGGGTCTGACAAAAATTTTCCCATGCAACACTGGGCTTGGATTAGCCCCAGGTTTTTCAAATGACATTTTCTCTTTTTCTCACATGCATCCACACACTCTCTTGTGCTGTGTATTTCCTGTCTTTTTTTAAATGGTTGCTGCATTCAGAATAGGTCCAAAGTCAATAGTGGACGAATGTGCCTCTCACTGAAACCATGGATGATTAGAGGGTTGTGCTGGGCTGATGAACATTTTCATTTGAAGTTCAGTCATAGTGTGTTAACCATTTCTGCAAGTATGAGAAACTTAAATGCAGAGAGGCTCAGTTAGAGAGTGGGTAGAGCTCTTTGCCAGGTATGTCCATCAGTTCCATTCAGGTACACTAAAAAAACAAGCTGAGTTTATTATAGACTTGTAAAATACCAGTTTATCCCAGCAGGACATTTTCAGTTGCTATTCTTAAGTAACTCAGTAACTATGTTAAACTCTGTAAAACTGTCTGATATAACCATCCACGCTTGACATTTGAGAACATTTGAGTTCAGGGATCAGGTTCAGGTTTCAAGCAGTACAGTTGAATCGGTTCAGGTCTTGTCTCAGAGCTGCAGGTATGGATCAAGTTCTAGCTTCAGTTTCATATCTGTACAGACCTCTAAGAAGAACAGAAAATCTGTTGACTTGAATCACACTCTTAATAGAAGCCAATGGGCAGTTTCTGCAACACCTTCTCATTGACTTCTGTGTTTTGAGTCAATAGGTTTGGGTCAATGGATTTTCTGTTCAGGGAAATTATTGTCTGAGGTAATCAATTCTACAGATAGAGCAGATAGAGATTGGGTTAGGAAAAGCTGGAGTATTCTTTCATTGACATCAATATTTTGGGTTGTTTTTGATGCTCAAAAATGCAAATTAAATCAAAATGTCATTTGAAAACTGACAGGTTCACCAGTTCCAGTTCCAGGTTCACCAGTTTCCAGAGTGACATTTTCTTTAGCCTGCTCAATAGGACTATCAAACCATACTGTGTGCCCCTTATTGCTTCACCTCAAACCTTTTCACATACGCCCCCTGGTAATTGAGATGCTGTCATTTCCAGTTTGCTCCACTGTAGTTTGAAGATAATGCTATGATTCTTTCAAAAACGACAGGCCATTGGCTTCATCTGATTGTGTTTCATTTTGGAAATGATATAATATTAAGAGAAAAGGTAATTTTAGTCTTTTGTGCAAGGGGTTAAGAACTTCTTCATGCTTTCCCCCAGTGGCTCCATCTGATCACTTTAAATGCATGCTATTTACCATCTTGCCGTACATCAATTTAATGCCTGGCTGATTTGCATAAAGCAACTTGAAAGTTGTGCGGAGGAGGAAGCACGAAGGTGTGTTGTAATTTTGTGCCGTCGCCTGGTGGATGCGTGTTTGCGTGTCGCCCAAAAGAACTAATCCACACAAATGAAGGTCATTAACGGCTACCAGAGTTGCATCAGAGACTTAGCTGGTGTGGAAAACGGTGTGTGATATTACTAATTAAAGTCAATGATGCAGCAGAAGCTTCTTCGTGCTGTAAGTACAACCCCCCCTCCTCTTCCCCTGTTCGTCCAGGCAGAAAGGCATTGATTCAAAATATCTTGGAATTTGCACATTCACAGTTACAAGTGCACAAAAACAAGTCGCACACATAGAAAATAAGATCTCATTGGCATAGACATTGCAAGTTGGTTTGATGAATCAAAGTCTCCACACAACACTTCCAAGGCCCTGATGGTTCTATGGTGTGAAGGTGGGTGTGTGAGGAGGAAAGAAAGAAAAAAAGGAAATAACTCACTTTGTTGATATCAATTATCACATGACTGTTGATCAATCGTAGCTGTGCCATAATGATTTGTTGTCACATATTTGAGGAATGAGCAATGGTGTTCGCTTCTGTCCCCCCCACCCCACGCTCATTGGTCCCTGAAGCAAGGGATGAAAAGAAAAGCAGATGTTTATTAAACATCAGGATTTGTTTGAGCGGCTCTTTTTCCCTCTGCTCTGTCTTGTTTCCTACAGAGGAGCTCATTTACGGGGAGCCGGTTTTTAACAAGTGTGCCGGCTAATTGTGTTCCTTTCACTGTGTAATCTTCCCACTGATGGGCCCCACTAACCTAGCTCACTATTACAAAATCCCTGTCTGACACTGTGACAATTACCATTACCACAAACACACCACATGGCACTTGCGTTTTTTAGTCACCGGCATGCAAGGAGAAAATGGGGTATACATTCCTTTTTGTAGTCCTTCTAAATGAAGCATTTAGCCTGTGCCTAATGGAAACAAATGTTAGGCTTTTAGTGGGAAACATCTCATGTGCAGGATGGAGTAGTTAAAGCAGATATTCAGCAAATGCTTTGTTAATGAATGGCCAAAAAGATCTGCTTCAGGCTAAGTTTTACTCATGCCTCATATTTTGGTGCATCCTAAAATATCGTTAGAGAACATTCTGCCTGACTCACAAGACCATGTTTTTGTTCCAAACTTGACTATAGCCTGATAAAAAGTCTGACCAAACCAATCTAAACCTTACCTAAGGCTGAATAAAGTTCTCCATTCTTCTTTATTGTGCCTTCTGAATTTCCTTAGCAGTAAGCAGCCACCACTGCATCATTCATAAAAAATGTCAAAACAGTAATCTAATTACCAAGCTATCCAATTTAAATTTAACCTTACACATGTCTTACAGCAAAAGGTTTTAGTCTGGAACAACAAAAACAGGTTACACAGGTCAATGCAATGCTGTAATTTTAGCCTGATAAACATTGCTGAACTTCAGAACCACAGCTCAAGTCGACTTAGCCTCAGATGCTCCAGCCACAGAAGCACACAGACTGTCTGATATCGATTGCACACTAAGGTGCCCGCAACTATCCGGATTTTGTCAGTTCCATTCTGATTTGCTATCAGCACTGTCATGTGTACTCACTTCCGCACATCATTTTTTTTAGCTGTCCAGTGAAACTTTTTCAACCGGTTGTCTGTTCTGTACGCCTTGACAGGTGTGGGCTTTTCAAAGCAGGATACAGTCACCACAAACACTTGAGGGTGAAAGCTCGTACGAGCTTCCTCCATGTTACTCTCCACATCCAGCCAGCACATCTTTTCAAGCTGCCTCCAATGCACTCTTTGGAGAACAAAGTGTATTTGGAAGAGAGCCCTAACTACCAAATCTGTTTTCTCAGCTAGCTGACACCTGCTCTGGCATCATACTTTGAGTGATGGGAGGAGAGGAAGGAGAGGATAGCCATCCTATCTACCCAAAGAGATGAAATCCTGTTGTGCTCTCTTGGACTCCCAGTCACGGATGGCTGCAGCACCACTGGGGATCGAACTCGCATTCTCCTAATGATAGGGCCAGTGCATAGACAGTTGTGCCACTTGACAGCCCTATGGCATCACATCACAGTAACTGAGATATCCTAGTGTTTTGCCACCACATAGCACTTTGTTCCATGTGGTTTCCATGTGTGTTTTTGTTGTAGCATTGATTTGAAAATTGCATGCCCCCACATGCAAGCAAAAACAAGAGTGGTTTGTCATTTTGCTTGACAGTCAGATGGCCCATTTCTGTCAAAAGTAGGTGGATCTTGGCCATGAAATGAACCCACAACACTTCTTGTTGATAGCCAGAAGTCTGGCATGTGAAACTAAAGTATTAGCAACTCCTCTAGACTAGATTCAAATGGATGGATTTTGCAGTGACTGGCAAGGATAAATGTTATTAGCAGCACTAGTCAGTTGCTAGTAACTTTTGTCAGATGTTGTGTAAGCAGCTTTGGTTGATGACAGCTAGAAGTAAAGGATGTACACTGGCTAGAACAGCACAACCATACAGTTAATACTGATGTTTTCTGCTTGGCTAATACGATCATTAAATGTGGTGCTATTGTGATTTTGTGTATTTTAGCATTTGCTCTTATGTAATCAACAACAGCCTTTTGCTAGCCTTGCTGTCATATAGGAAGCAGGTGCAAGCCTCAAATCCTCTTTGAGGGTCTAAGCAGATTCAGGTTTGATGGATGGTTGACACTGGAGGGGGTTTGATGTTGCACATGAGCTACAGGTTTGCTGAAGCATGGTGTCAGGCAAGAGATGAAACAGTTACCGAGATGTTTCTTTGCAAAGACATCAGAAAAGACTCATGATCAGGTAACTTTTCAGTGTCTGGGCCTGTTCGAGATCTTATAGAAAGCAAAAAGATAATTTAGTGTTTGTTAAAAACAGATTACTTTCTATTTCTTGCTGATGCATCATTATCAATTACCTATACATGTATGCCCTAGTTCAGCTATTTTGGGTTGTTTTAGTTGTGAAGAGCATTGTGACTACTTCACTTTTCAATGAATTCAAATAACAGTTAATACTCTGGTTTAATATAATTGAAGTCAATTGTGTGTAGTCAGCATATAGCTAATATTTTGCGAGTATACTTTTTAAATTGGAAGGAAATAACTACATAGATTCCATTCAACAGTTTTATTTTTATTCCAATTTTTGCAACTAACATTGGCACAAAGCAATTTTACAGAATCCAAGAGCCTCAGTGAGCAAGCCAAGAGCAAAAGAGGCAAGTAAAATCTCTCTAAGGCTGGAGGAAGACACTTTGGGAGGAACCAAGAATTAAATAGGGGAACACATCATCCTATGGTCAACACCAGATACGTGGATACATAAGAAATTACATTCCTCTGACATTCTGTTCTGACAGGTTCGAGACTGCATTCTTATTTTCTTATCTTCTCTTATTTTAAACACAACCTCTAGTCCAGCTCTTTTAGGTCTTCTTTCAGATCCACTGTTCTAACCATAATCTAAATTCATCCGCTGTCCTGTGTTTAGTGAGACATACTGACATTTTGCTCAACTGTTTAAAGCAATGGCACAATTCCATAGATGTATAAATAGTTTTGGTTTGTGGATTGTAGAAAGTTCCTGCTGAATTTACTTAATAATCCTCATTACACAAGTGCCTTTTCTTAAGATGGAGGAATGTCACAGAATGTCCTCTGAGTGTTATTACAGTTATCACCCCACAAGCTTCATTCAGACTCTGTACAACTTTCACGAGAAAAAAATGCAGATTTCTGGTGACGAAGATGAGAACAATAAGCTCACTATACGCAGTGACTTCATTGTCTGCAGTTTGTAGGCTTCTGAGCTGCCCACCCAAATCGCCCGTCACCCAAAATTGTCCTCGCGCTCCCTTTCTCTTCCGCCCT
Source organism: Arnoldichthys spilopterus (assembly GCA_037974385.1). Classification (NCBI taxonomy): domain Eukaryota; kingdom Metazoa; phylum Chordata; class Actinopteri; order Characiformes; family Lepidarchidae; genus Arnoldichthys; species Arnoldichthys spilopterus. The sequence continues at coordinate 12,308,985 of JBBPDA010000013.1, read as the reverse complement.
CTGAATGCTAATGATAGCTAATGCTAATCAAAGCTATTTTTTCTCCTCTTGCCATTTCTATCCTGTTTTATATAGGGCCATCCTCCACAATTGACTTAATCCCCCGTCTCCTCTCTCTCTCTCTCCTTCTCTCTCCTTCTCTGCATGGTGTTTGTAATTAACACTCACAGCCTTTTTTCCTCCTTTCAGCCACTCTGTCAGTTTCACTCTCTTCACTCGCTTTTTTTTCCAACTTCCCTCACTTCCCTTCTTCTCCATGAGTGTCGAAGTTGATCTGCCCAACAGGCCCATGGCTGGGTGAGCGGGTGGGCGCCCCTTGGCCTTTTTCACCGATTTTGCTACTCTGCTGACACTGCGTCTGGTGACAAACCTCTCGCTAAAGTTCTAGCTTGTGTGTAGCTCTTGGGAGAGGTTTACTTTGCTGAACAGACTTTGAGCACAGCACTCCTCCATACGGCATTCTTGAAGGCAGTTTGTCCTCCCTTTGAAGCTTGTGCTGCTGATGTGGGATTTAGTAAAGAATTTACAATCTGTGGAATGTAATGAGATGATTTTAATCTCAGTTGTTGTTATAACAAAGCAACTATTAGCCCTTTGTTATCCTTGTTCTATTGCGATGAAGAAACCACCATCAATGAAGACTTTGTACCCGTCAAAAGACACACCTGAATGAATGTTTGTGTACACAAAAGCATTCATGAACTTTACAGAACTTTGCAATGAAATCATGCTATCCATTTGGCGCCATGTCGCTAGATGGTGGCTTTTGTTTATCAGTACAGTCTGTAGGTGTTCTGAATACATTAATTGTTAGTTATTGTTTTTTGGCAAAAGTTTTTTTTTAAGTTATATTTTATTTTCAAAATATATTGTTCTGATCATTGTTAACCAAGATTGCTATGCTAGGCAGCAATTTACTTTGATGCATATTTGTAATAATAATAATAATAATATAATAACAATAGTTATAATAATGTCAATAATAATGATATTAATCAAATTCTTAGCAGTAAAAACAAGAGTTTCACTGCATAGTGACAAAAAGCTGAAGCATACTTTTTTTGCACTTTGTGTTCACATGTTAAAATAATTCATTTAAAAGCTAATGCTTTTTTGAAAAATTTGTAGTAAATTATTGTCAAGAATCAAAATATAAATAAATTAAATAACAGTTGTAGTGTAGTGTAGTGTGGGCAGTTGTAGTATTAGTGCAATGCCAACCTTTCTAGTGCTAAGAGAATAATCAATATTTTGATTATTTTAAAAACCATGTGGTTAACATCATATTTATTTTCCTGAATATTTATTGTAATGTTTTTATGATTGTCAGGAAACCCTAACTAAACATCTAGCTCGTTATTTAAGGAGTATTTTTTAAATGATTATGTAATCGTAATGTACTGTTTATGAATTTGCAATGAATGTACATATAATTACTTTAACAAATAATCACTGGCTTGTCAAGTTCAGAATTTATACAAAAATCAGAAAAGTGACAGAAACCCCTGCTATTATAGAAATCCAGACTTTTGACTGCTACTGTATGATGTAATCAGCCATCATGCAGAATGTCTCCACTAACTGGCGTAAGACCAGTGGGGTCTTTGCTCTCATTACAAGATAGAGCTGTATTTGGGTTAGCTGAAGCTAAACACAGGCTGACGCTCTATCCCCTGTAAGTGTGCCAAGTGTGTGTGGCTACACACATGCATGCATGTACATGTGTGAACGCATGTCCCTGCGACAGGTTGAGGTTACTGTGTTGACTATGAAGGATCTTAAGCAGCGAGGTGTGAAATGAGAGAAGGGGAATGCTCCAGCTACTTCCCTAACACACATACACACACACACACACACACACACAACCCTGCACTCACTTAAAGAACCGTCTGGGAATTGTCACATCAAAATCTGCCCCTGGGACGTGGGCCGATGATGTCACGGGGAGGACAGAATTAGAATGAGGTTAACATAGGGTGGTTAACCTTCATCGTTCTTGCACCGCCAGGGAGGGGGGTGTGCCAGTAGTAATCTGCACAAGCTATTACTTTACTCAACATACAGTCCAGTTGCATTGTGGAAATGCATGGAGGCCAGTGACTGAGACATACACTAAGAGTGTATATTTATTGTAATAATATGGTTTCTTGCATCAAAAATGTATTAATAGGTATAGGCATTACTTACAATATATTAATTGAAACTATTTTAAAATGAATAAAGATTTTGGAATTTGACACTGTGCCACCTAAAAAATTAAATCACATTGAATTCTAATGGAAGAAGAAGGAACATCATGAGTGTTTAATTTAAGAAATAAATACCTAGGAGTCTGGAGTTGTAATTGTACTTACTATTAAAAATTATTAGAGTAATTACTTTATGAACTGGAAGGTTCATAAAGCTTTAAGGTTTAAGCTACTTTAGTGTCAATATTGATTAAAAAAATGCAAAAATGTCTTATCTTTACATAACACAAGTTTATACACTAAGAATTCCCTATATGATACAACTGTTCTTATTTTTTGCTTTCAGAAAAAATAATGTTTTCCAATAAATGTTTGAAAAAGATTCTCTGCTTGTTTCAGTGGGTTTCAAGCATGAAATAATTGATTTGGAATTATACCCCTTTGTCATCACTGACAGTAAGTGTGATTTGTAAAGCTGCATTTACATCACGATGGTAGACAGGCATGGATGTTCCAGATCTTCTAGTGTAGTCAAAAATTAAATTTTCCCATCGGCCACAGCTGAATAAACCGCATCTTGACTTTTCTAGAAACATAGACATTGAAAGCTAACAGCTGAAGCCCGGGTCTTTCCAGTCAGAAATGTTATCCTATGAGGCACAGAACAGTGTTTTTTTTAAACAGCAATTTGTAAAGGCAGCATCTACATGTGCATGATGTAATTGGTATTTGAGCTGTTGTATTTGCACTGCACTTTGTGATCTGTACTTTTCTAGATCCAGTTTTGGTCTAAACTTTTTATCACACACATACATAGGCAACACACAGAATACCAGTTGTTTCCTTCCTTTCCCTGCAACCTGAACAATCTGCTCTTTTTAAGCTTTAAATGAAATAGGGGAAATAACAGCACTGGCAACTCTCTGTCCTTTGCTCATGCAGGAGGCTAGCAGGAGTGAGAAGAAAGGCAGAGTGCTGGGCAAAAGGAGGAGGGTGTGTGTGTTTATCGGGAATGGCAGGCCTGGCGCTGGGCCACTGTGGGCCTGGCGTTGGGCCGTTGGCGACCCACTCTGTCCGTCCATCCCTGGCTTAATGGATGTAAATGATGAGGGCACAGTAAGCACCCAGTGCCCATGTGCAGGGTGCCAGCCTGTATGCAGCTCACTGGCACACACATACACACATGCCGGAGAGAGTGCTGCAGGCACCGGGATATGACAAGGCCCATGGTTGTAGCTCACCAAGAGAGAAGGAGAAGCCTTTGTAGTGTAGCCAGGTAGTGCAGAGGGGTAGTAGATGATGAACACACACACACATACACACACACTTATATAGGAAAACTGAAAGTTGATTTATAGTCCGTAGCATCATTCAAACACATTTTTAATAATGTAACATAACCCAATCATTTATAATAATAAATAAACAGATGCTGCTACTCATGAATAACACCAGCATAAATACGCAGGAGCAAAACATGCTTTGATGTGACTGCAATATGGGCTTCTTGAAAATAGTGTTTGATTTAATAACAGCCTGTCGCACAAAATGCACGTATCACTGTCCCCTAACTGTGCATTTGTGAGGTGCTGCAGTTTAACCATATAGTGAAATGATAGAGTCATGAACCAGGTTGAGAGAAAACAAGAATATGAAACTTCAGTAATGAAAAGATAGCAGTGTTAATAAATTTTTTTTTTCAGACCAAAATATTCTTAAGGAGTGTATTTCTAATCCAGCTAAGAAAACAGTGGAGCATACACTGAACATGCAAATTCTGCCTGCATCACAGTATGTTCTGCCCCTCTGTCTAAAGCAAATTTATGCCTGGTTTTAAAATTGACATAATAACCAGCCACACATATAATATCTCCACTCACCATCTAACATTTTGCATGGCCTTCCCTCAAATGCATATGCCTGAGGAAGGGAAGCCCATTTTGTGAACAGCCCATAAACTGAGCATTTGGGCTTGTGTGGTGGTTTTGTGAATAATGTGCAGACACAATATATCCAATCTGCGAATAGCCTGAAAAGCCTTAGTACATTGTTACCTCTGTATTTCTCATAAGCAGATATCCTGTAAGAATGTGTTTGTAAAGTTTTGTTTGTTTTTTTAATAAAACATCTCAAAATGAGCAACAGTCTTGAAACTGGGCTAAATCCTATCCTGTGGGTGGTCTAGTCTGAAAAAGTGGGCCTACTGTGACTAGCTGACCTGGTAATGATAAGCAAGACTGGCCCACTGCATGCCACTAAAACATCTACGTACATAAAAATCCTACATCTAACCCGTTAGCTTTACATTTATTAAGTATTGCTCTAATATTTTTTCATTGTTCTGAATTTTCTGCCCCACTTAATTCTTCCCCAATCACACAATACTATCAACACTGAAGCAATGAAGTCACACATGTCTCTGAGTCAGGTGAAGCTCCTACAAATGCCTACATTTGTTAGCATCAACCTGCATGACGGGGAGAGGGAGGGTCGTCCTCCCCACTCACACTGTGCTCTCTCTGACTCTGGGCCAAGGATTACTCCACAACTATATTCCAACCATAACTGTAGTTGCTAAGGGTTAAAGTTCTGAACAACCTGACAATATAAGACAGTCAGACACAGAAATAATGTAAATGAGAGATATGGATTTGCTTTATTTGAAATTGTTATGAAATGGAAAATGAAATATTTCACCCTGAAGTACACGCCTACCTCCACACTAACTCTTTTTCCCTTTCTTGTGCTCTCTCTCTCTCTCTTTCTTTTTCTCTCTCTCTCTTCTGCTCCTGAAGTGCTGGCCATTTTTCCTGTCACAACTTAAACAGTTGTTCCCTGGGCCCGTGCAGTTTGTTGTTTCTTTCCTTTTTTTCCCCACTGGCTAGCAGGACATTTCTGAGCAGGCGTCCCCCGAGTTCCCCCTCGGCAGCACTGGGCTTGACAGCCGTTTGTTTGAGGCAATGTCAGCCTGAAATTATACTGTCTGTGAAGCCAAGTAATGAGCCAGGAACATGGCTGAGTGCAGCCTGCAGCCCACCACAGCAGCATGAGGCAACTTCACACTCTGCAGAACTAGATTCAGCTTCTTTACCAAAGCAAACTGGAGCACAATGCAAATGCAGTCAGTGCATCACATTCAAAAAAACAAAGCTTCCTAAATTGTCTCAGCTTTATGAAGAGGTTCTTTAAACTTCTTTAAAAGGTTCTTATCGCCTCAAAAAATTGAGCAAGTAGTTACAGACCCTCATCTTGGAGATCTACTGTCCTGCATTGTCTAGTTTCAAGCAAACTCTTCAAACATTGTCTAGTTTTACCCACATCTGCTCCATATTTAGTCCTTCACATTCCGTATGTAAATCTAAGTAGTGTTTACAGTGTGGACATTTAATGGTCACTTACCATACTCTTACTTTATACACTGAAAAAGCCTTTTTAAACTAAGTGTGATTTTTCTGGGTTTAAAAAAAGCAGGTTCTGAAATGGAACATACTGTGACATATTCTTTTCAGTGATAGCTTAATTTACTGCATTGTACAGACTCATTAAAATTACTCTGACAATCAGAGCTGATTGTTGCAGTTCAAATAATTGGTGGCAGTGGCTCATGGTAAAGCACAGAAACTTGTACAAAATTAACACATGGACTATAAACATGCAGAGGGTAAAATAATATATGAATGGGGTATAGCTGCTAGGCTGGGAATGACATTGAGTACATTGTACAAGATAGAACATAGTAAGTTATGTATTGTTGTCTGTTTACTGTATGTTTAGTCTTTTTGTAGAATGGGGTGTTTCCAGTTTGTGCGTTTGGACAGACATTTTAGCTGCAGTGCTTAAAAGAATGGTAAATTCATTGTTGCTGTTTAGTGTTGGTGGGAAAGTTCCAATGTAACAATTTTTTTAGTTTGTTTATCTAATCTAAAATTTTGCTTTGCATTCTTTCATTCAAATTATTTATTCCAGTTGAATAACCAGTTTAACCAGTTAAATCACTTTTAACCAGAAAAAAAACTGGGGTTGATGGAACTGATGAACGATTTGCTATTGTCTACCTCAATCATCACTGGTCAGTTTCTGATCATAGGACCAGTGTCGATCAGATAATATTTGGGTGGTTGACTGTTGTCAACACTACAGTGATGCTGTAGTGGTAGTAACATGGTGGTGTGTGGCACTACTATGAGTATATTGGGCATAGCAACATTACTGGGGTGTTTAAATTCATTACTGCTTGGTTGAGAGTTGTCCACCACACCAAAAATGACCACTGTGGCCAGTGAGGGTACAGTACATGAGTGTACATGGAGGAAACATCTAAAGTTGTAATGCTTTGTATAAAATCCATTTGTTCTTCTTTTGATCTTGTACGTAGAAGTGAAACTGAGTGCATGCCCTTTTAATTCAGATTTGATTCCCTAGACGGCTGTTTCCACAATCAGCTAAAATTGCTTCACGTAGCTCGTCACATGTCAGTAAGGTTTAGACTTGCACTCTGTGCTGCACTGCCAGAAAACTCACATGACATCACTGCATGTGCAATAGCACAGTTAGCTGCAACCCGATTGGCTGAGTAGCAGCTAAGTCAAAGTTCAGGCAGGAACTCCCATGTCCCTTGTGGAGAGAATGAGAAAGCTGTCACACACTCTGTGACTCCTCATTTTAATTGACTGTACATCACTGTCGAGACTGTTGATGCCGGGAGAACTGCTGCCTTGTCTTAGCTTTGAGCAAGTCCTCAGTTTTGCCTGTGGGTCCAGGGCTGGAGTGACTCACAACACATCTTTACTGCAACATTTCATGCGAGTGTGTTGTGAACCCTGGCCTGTGGCTCTTTAAGGCCTCTCTTGCTTGTCAGTTCTATTTTAATCAGAGCCCCCCCTTAACTGCACCAGTGTATTGGGTGCTTTAACTCTGAATAGTTCTTATCAGCTGTGCTCCACATCAAATATTTACATCATGAATTACTTTAATGGTGTGATGCTTGATGGTACAGAGGTGTATGAGTGTGTATTTCTGTTCTCATTAATGTTTGTGTGTGTGTTTGAGAGAGAGAGAGAGAGAGAGAGAGAGAGAGAGAGAGAGAGATGGTCTATGCCTCAGTTCAAGAGAACAAAGAGAGACGGTCTGTGCCTCAGTTCAAGCATTTTGCACTACATCCTTGGACTAAATATTAATTATCTATCCAGAGCCTGGCTTTTTGTAGGGCAGAACCATCTCCAATCAAACACTAACCTTTGCACAAAGTGGAAATGACCTCATGAACTGTGCCTTGATTGGCACTTAGCTAGTGTAAGAGAAGCTAAAGTTAGACATAACATTTAAAAAACCATTTACCACATATTTCAAATGGCTGAACCCAAACGACATAATGAAGTTCACAGTTACTGAAGGACAAACACATACAATTTTATCTGAAATTTCAAACAGTAGTAGCCTCAGATGGCTCCACCCACTCTGCTATGTGGAACCATGTGCAATGTTTCACACTTTTTATCCCTCTCAGGTGCTAAAGTTGAAATCAAAGAGGTTTCCTGTCACATTTCCTAGTGTGTCATGTCAGGATACATTTTCAAGGTAAACAGGAAAACAGTGAAGCACAGTATTAAGGAGGGTTCCTGAGCTAGGTGAGTATAGGTGGGGTGGTATTAGGAGGAGGTGAAACATTACATTGCATTATTACATTACATTACATTATTGGTTAATATGGTTTTTCTCCACCCACTTCTACATGCTGACATCATCACCAAATCTCAGGAAGGCAAGCTAAGATTATGGCAAAAACAAAAATGTATGTGTCTGTCTGCCTGTCTGTCTATCTGTCTATCTGTACATTTTTAATGTTCTATTTTGAAGAATAAACTGAAATTCAATTTACCCTGGAGAAGAAGTAAAAGAAGAAAAGTTTGGTTGCCTATGACATATTTTCTTTGAAGATATGTTAGTTTGTGAGGTAATGTTGAGAACAGAGAAAAACTCTTCTTATTGTTTTTGGTCCTATTTAGCACCAGGCAGACCACCAGGCAATACCTGTAACATCCTTAGCTTGTGCAATGGTGCACAAGCTGATAGAGAAATATAAATACTTGCATACATAATTGCAAATACAAACAAAACCGTCTCAGTTGTTAAAGTGGCATAGCACGGAATTGCTGGTGTATCGATTTTTTATGATGCAGTATGGTCTCCCTACTTGTACTGAAAGTGCCTAGTACACTGCAGAAGTATTTCCTCTGTCCTAATCTGTATGTTTTCCTGGCCTGCTGGCAGTGAAGGCCTCTTGTGGCAGCTCCCATCTCACCCAATGACCTCGCCACTGATGGCCCATCACTCTGGACGCTACTCACACACACACAAATGCATGCACGTGGCACTGGCCTTTCCACATCAGCACACATAGTGCACACCCATATGCTTGTCACTCTGCTCCTTCCTTTAAAAAGAGCATGTATTGCCCGCTGCCGTGGCAACACTCCCACGTGACTGGCTGACCTGCCCCAGCCATGACCCGTGGCGTTGTATGACAACCACGGATCAAGTCTGTAGAGATTACAGAGAGAGTCTTGCCTTCTCTTCTTACAGCCAGCGCTCCACCACCAGGCCCTGAGCCCTGGCTGACGCACAGCTGAAGCCGAGCAGGCTAAACCAGAGCGATGATGACGGTGAGCTGGCCCTTTCCACTAGATGCTGACAGAAGAGACTCTCTTTGACTTTTCCATTGCTGAGCAGCTCGGCAGGATCACATGCTGGGTTAATGTCTTACCTCTTCTAAGTAAAGTGTTCAAGAGGTTATCCCAACCGTCTTGGGTTTGTGATACCAAGAGCGCACCCTAGCACTGGGAAAGTGATCTGTATCCACAGTTAAATACTTAAAGGGGCAATTTTTTGTTCACTAAAGTTAATTTAATGCTGCTTAGGGAGATTTAAGTACCAAAAACATTTAAAATGTATTTTCTATTACTCTCTTCCAATCTCTCTTCATCTCATAGAATGCAACAGACTGTGTTCATTACTGTACATTGAAGACTTCTATGTGTAAATGACCTCTGGCACCAACGTACTCTAAATTAACTGCATTCCTTTATTGGATAGTAGCTAATTGAGATTATGTGTAATTAGAATGACTTTTTCTTTTTGGAAATTACATTTTATTACATTTTATGCTTACTCTGTATTTATGAAGTATTGTATTTATAGTACTGTATTTATAGTGTTACTATAGACAGTCTGTCTTTGGAACAGAAGTGATGGGAAAAAAAATTTCTAGTTGAGGAAAATGTATTGCTGCATAGATCCAGAAATCTGAAAAACTCAATGTGTTTCACAGTTTTATCTGCTACTACTTTTTGAAGAGATATGATGCTGGGCAGCCAAGAAACTATGGACTTCTGAATGAGCATGTTGTAGTATAGTACAGTTATATTTATTGCTTATTTACTTTATTGTCTTTTGGGTTTACAGGTTTGGCAGGGTTTGTTATGGTGTGCAACTTCACTAGTAGTATCTTAGTAGAATGACAGCTGTTGATGGGTTTAGCCTTATAGACTACAACAACACTGTTGTTAATCTCTCTGGATAAGTTTGCTAAATGCTCTAAATGTCATTAAATTTTAATAAAGACTATATCATAGTAGCATTTCATGCAGAAATGTTAGCATTATAAATAATTTTTGGTTACCAAATTACCACTAATGGAGGAGCAGTTTAGCCTTTTAACTATCCTTTAGCCAAGTTATGAGCCCCCGTTAGTTTAAACCAGGTCCCTACCTCATCCATTTGTACATTTGCTGGTCTATGCGAGCAGCAGACCAGCCCATTACTGAAAATGCAGTAAAAAGTTTTTCAGTGGGTTGGTGCTTTAGTGTAGAATTCAGTGTTATGGGGTGGTCATACAGGTTCAACAGTCATGTATTTTGCAGCGTTAAATGTTGCTCATCCAGATTTTAGGACCAGAAGGATCCATTTTGTACATTTTGAAACTTGAAATAAATTTGACATGCTATATCAAAATAAATTAGAGAACATTTGTTTTTTTTTCCATTATGTGGCTCTTTTACCTTTTATTTCTCTATAGATATAACTATGAGCATAGTTGCTACTGGGCTTTAAAAGCTTGATGAGAAAAGCCTTGTATATGGAATGCATCTGTATGTATGTTAAATGGTGTGTGTGTTTGTGTGTGTGTGTGTGTTCCTGTGTGGTATACCAGAAATGAATTCAAAGCAAAAGAATGCAGCTTCAAACCTGTGAG
>JBBPDA010000013.1:12262185-12284621 GCA_037974385.1 Arnoldichthys spilopterus | reverse complement strand
CTCTCTCTCTCTCTCTCTCTCTCTCTCTCTCTCTCTCTCTCTCTCTTTCTCTCTCTCTCCCTCTCTCTCTCTCTCTCCCCCCTCACTAGAGTGGCTAGAGCGTGACACTCTATCTGTGACACATCTTCCAGTGTCTCTCTCTGATGATGCCAGCATGGTGACAGATCGCCGCGCACGCTTGTCATCCTATCACTGACAGGAGAAAAAGAGAGGAGAGAGAGGGAGAGAGAGAGAGAGAGAGAGAGAGAGAGAGAGAGAGAGAGAACAACAGAGGGGGAGAGAGGAACAAGAGGGAGCAGGGAAAAAAAAGCACAACTAATGCTGCCTTTGGTGCGAAGCCTCTCTTTCCCAGCCAATCAGAATGCTGTCAGGCAGGGCACTCTGTAGCTCAGCTCCGGCTGCTGTTTTTAAACAAGTCCTCAGGCTGATGGAGAGTACACTAGTAAAACTAGACAGAGAGAGAGAAAGACTGAGGGGGCGAAGACGATAGATACACTGATTTGGAGTGTGCATTGCGTGTGTGTGTGTGTGTGTGTGTGTGTGTGTGTGCACGTGCGCATGTGTGTTTGTATTCACATGCGTGTCTGCTTGCATTTGTCAGAAAAAGACGAGTGATATTCACATATACACCCACATGCCAGTCCCTGAGACTGACTGAATCCAGTTTTGCCTGTATGCTAGTATAATTCTCTCTAATACTGCTGATTAAAGCCTGCGCAAAACCAAATTAGCATTTTTTACTAAAGCTTCTAGAGCTACTTTTACTGGAAGCTCTGACTCATAAGATAATTATTCGAACGCATGGCCGGGTCGGACTTTTTGCTTGTAGAGTCGGAAATTCAGTGACTATATTTACCTGACTTGACCTCACAAAAGTTATAATCATGATGTCCTCCCTTGTGACCAATTAGACAGTAACATCACAAATACTGTTTAATTACTTGCAACTGGTCATTTACTGGAATGCATTGAGATATTGGGATGGGGACATGTTTACACATTAGTGAAGTTACCTGTATTGTAGTTTTTGCAGCTTCCTTGACATGAACATTATTGGCAATTAATGTGATTCAAACTAACAAAAATACGAATGAATAGCAGCTATAATAACTTCACAAATCCCTTGTAAAGAAAACAATGTGGGAAAATGTTGAATGAAAACATTGTTTTTCAAGTTGATCGTATGAACGCACATTTTTCCAAAGATGGAAGTTCTCAAGTTGGGTTTTTCACATTTACTACCATCTTAAACGAAGCATTAGATTTTCCTGCCTCGACTGTTTATGCAACTTGGTATTTCATTGCCATTTGAACCAAATCTTTTAAAAAAGGAAATTATGTTTTTTCACTTTTGATGTAAGACAATGTAACATTTTTTCAAATAATTTTGGACCATTTTTAAATTCTGTTTTAAAAAAATTTACCTTAATTCAGAGTGATGTACAGTTTAATCATGTAGTATTGGCATACTGGACAACTCATACTGGTATAATGTGGTGTGTGTGCCCGGGCAGGTAATTGAATCCCAGGTGTAGCAAATGCCACATATATGATACAAGCCACTATCGTGTACATCCAAAATTGATCAGAGCAGTGACAACAACATGGTGGCATAATGTTGGTTATAAGTGGTCTTATGGTGCTCCTCCACTGAGTGATAAGAGGGGGGCTGAAACAAAGAGTTGTTCAGTAAAAATTTGGCACAGGTGCACTACAGTCACTGTTAACCTATAAAGTGTAGATTATTCGAAGGTGTAACTGATAAAATGACCTGTACATGTAAGAATTAAGGTATATTTATATTTACCTGATAAACAGTAGGAGAATATAAACGTAGTCCTCTAAAACAAGTTAATATTGTTGTAATATTCATGCTACTGCTGTATTAGCTGTAGCCACTGTGTCACTTGGTTAATGCGCTTAATTACAAGTAGCTGCATGACCACGGCTTCATAACAGCATCATATGTCATTTGCAGAGTAGTGTGGACTGTAACTGCTGTTCCAGAATCAGCTCTGATAAATCTAATTCTTGACATCAGAGCCAAGAAGCCTATCGGTGATGAGGGGCTCAGTGGTTTTAACTGTGCGCAGGTTGTGTACCCAGCCAGGTTGTCCTGGTTTGCCCCTGGTTTGTTCCTCAAGCCCTTAAACTCCCGCCAGTGTGCAATCCCATCAGCACTGTCACGCAAAGGAGCATGGCTTACAGCTTCTCTCTCTCTCTCTCTCTCTCTCTCTCTCCCCATCTAACACACAGCCTGTCTCCCTCTTATTTTTTTTCCCTTCTGTCCTCTCCCTCTTTCTTTCTCTGGTCTCTCTTTTGCTCCCCCTTCTCCTCCACACTTCCTCACTCACTCACTCACTCACTCTCTTCTCTCTCTCTCAGTTCATGTCCTCCTCATATTGTAAAGCCACAGAACTGCTGCCGCAGGCTTGAGTTTAACAGCAGAAGGAGAATCCTGCTAATTCCCTCTCGCTCCTTCCCTGGAAACAGGGAAATTCCTCATTTAGTCTGCTTCCTTGCAGCTGTTTTGTGTGTGTGTGTGTGTGTGAGAGAGAGAGAGAGAAGAGAGAGAGAAGAGAGTGAGAGTAGGTATTTTCTTTTTTTACTGTGTGTCTATACAGAGGTCATAAGATTAATAATAAAGCATTAGGGATTAATAAAAGATACTAATTAAGGAAACCAGGATTATTAAAAAGCACTTTGACATCAGGTGTATTGTTTTCATGTCTTTCTTGCTTCGTACACTAGTTTAACACACTACATATGCAATCTGGAGGGGATTTCTGTCACACTCTGTCACATCACAAGCAGAGCCGTACACATGAGCAGCCAAGCATACTGACACAAGTGACTTGGCTTGTAACCTGGCACATGCTCTTCCATGAGCAGCAGTAATCAATAGAAATCCTCGCTCAAGCAACGCAGGAAGTGTGTTAGCACGAAAGCTAATAGAGATGAAAGCTTTGCCCTGCAGCTTTCTTGCCTTGTGTGAATGTTCAGACACGCTTCTCAATGACAGTGTTAGAGTGCAGCCATGCTCGTTTCTTGGACAGATGCCGAAGGAGCTAACAGGCCCGGTGCTTCTTTAACACAGTTTTGGCCCTTCCTTGAAACCCGCAGGATTTGTGTTTCATAATAGACTCAGTCAGGGAGAGAATGAGCAGGATTAAGGCAGCCAACATCGGAGAAAGGATTTGATGATGTCATCCGTATGAATGAAGCAGTTAGCGGATTAGTGTCCCTGAGGCGGAAGTGATCCAAACAAATGAATGTGAATGCCTGGGCCCAGAAGAGGGGAAGGTGAGGGCTCAGCTTGGCTTTGGTGCTTAAGCAGAGGTGAAGGGTGAGCTGGCCTATGTGCAGCTACAAACCTCTAATCCAACCGATCCAATGTTCAGTTTTGGTTCAAATGAGTATAGGTCAGAACAGTTACAAGTGATGACCATAGGTGGCTTCCTTTGGGGGTGATGGTGGTGGGGGTGGGGTGGTGGTTGGGATGGCAGGCTGCCCTATTTTTAAGGTAAAAATAAACTCTCAAAGCGTTTCTTGGCATGATGCCATAGAAGAACCACTTTTGGTTTCCTAAAGAATCTTTTCAATCAGCTGATTCTTGTTTTAAGAATTAAGAATTTTTGGTTCTTTATGGCACAAAAAAGATAAGATAAGATAAGATAAGAGAACCTTTATTAGTCTCACAAGTGGGAAATTTGCATAGTTACAGCAAGTAACTATGTTACTATATGATGCCATAAAGTAGTTATTTTATGGCATTGCCCCAAGAACCCTTTATTCGCCTTTATTTTTAAAGGTGTAGGTGGTAGGTAGTGCTCATGGGGAAAATTGTGTGAAAGGTCTGCTCATCCTGGCCAGTTTTTTAATTCAGATGATAGAATTAGAATTATTGCACCAATAATATATAAGAGTGGGTTCTACTCCAAGGCTATACTAGTAATGAATTCTGGAAAAACACACACTACATTGCATAGTTTCTACTTTATAGAAGCATCTCCCACTTCTGAAACCAAAAGTACACCTCTGGATCTGACCATTTAACTGTACTTATTTACTCCTAGCCTGGATCTAGATTAGGCACAACAGTACCATCAGTCTTGGCAAGTAAAGGCCAACACATGCTTCTTTTGTAGCTTGTCAAATTCCTAGCCACGCCGCATGGTGAATGTCTGCTCTCAAGAGAATGCTTAGCATTTGTTCAGCTCATGCAGATACTTAACAGGGTGTTGCTCGACCTAAGAATAGAAGATATGCATCATAGACCCTTTCCTTGCCATGAAAAGTAAAGGCAGATTTTCCAATCAGCTGAAGAAGCTCATCATATGTGGATAAATACACAATTTTCCTCATTTGATTAAAAACACTAGTAACAGTAATATAGTCATTTTACCAGTGTGAGATAAAGTGGAGGGTTTTGCTAATCGGTTGCGATTGTAATAGTCAGCCCTGTTTTGAATGTAAGCCATTTTCTGAAATAATATTCACCCCAGACGATTTCAGTGACACAACTTGTCATAACTGATGCACTGGAGGAGGCTCGCCACATTTTCTCTAGATTTTTACCACAGTTGCATGATGCAGCATTTACATATCTTTCTCTCTGTCTGTTTACAGCTCCAGACAATCCCATTCAAGTCAGCATGAGCTTGATAATTAGAAAAAGAGCTGAATTAGGTGTATTAGAAAACACGAAGGGTGGGTGATGTGATGACATTGTGTCATTATCATGATAAATTGCATCACATTATGCGCTGAGCGGATCACAGGTATCATCTGTTCTTCTTCAACACAACACATAACTGCATGTGTCTTAAAACGGGAGGAGGGTAACTTTTAAAAATGTCAGCTGTCTTTTAAATAATGAGTTTATGAGTTTTTATGAGTTAGGAACCAATAAAAATAACCCAAAATGACATAGAATACAATCTTATTACACTGGCTTCCATTAAATGCAAAGAAGGTTTTATCCTTCTGAGACATTACTATTTTAAAGATACAAGATAGCAACAATAGCTATGCTAAACTACATAGTTGCAAATAAGTAAAAGACTGAAGGTCAGTCCATATTACCAATTTATTTTCCTAGTGCATTTGTCCATTCCAAATTATAAACAGTAAAAATATATTCAGGTATATCTAATATTCAATATTATCACACTTTTTTGCTATTGCTCTTTAGGACTAAATGTGAGGGATGCTTTTGTATGAGATATAATTGGTAACTTTGTTCCTGAAGCAGCACGATAACTTTATATTAGAATATCTGAAATTGTTGACAAATAGTTGACAAAGGAGCACATTATCCTGTACCTAATGCTCTAATTTACAAGGTAGCTCTGCCTATTTCTTGTTCACACTCCCTCATGGTCCCACACATTGTACAAATGCACATAAATCTGCCCGCTTGGGGCAGAGATTATTTTGGTGCATATTTGACCATTGTGTTCTGGCTGTAAGAGACTAACATGGGCACCGCCAGCCCTTGAAGAGTCCGAACTCCATTCCATTGTCGCTGCCAGTAGACCATTCGAGCACATGGCACGGCCGCAGCCACTTCTTTTCTCTACCGCCCCAAAATTAGTCGGGGCATGTGCTTATTTACTCATGGTGGCCCAGGCGGAATGCTAGCCTCAGCCACAGCTGTTGGAGTGGCTGCCAGCCGTTGACCAACCTCTCTGCCTGCCTACCCTCTTATCAACAAGCCTGGCCACTCAGAACTTCCCTGGAGAGAAGGTTGAGGACAGAGCTATGTGACCCCTTCCTTGTCAAATGGACCGCTTGGACCATCAAGCGTGCCATCAAGCTTAGTGTGGTATTAACCCTGCCAGCTAATTTTGAGCACCTCTACTTTTATTTATTTATTTATTATGTGGAATGAATGGCCTACGTGTTTCAGGACATACTGGCCAGGTGCAAATAGGAATAGGCAAGAGTGTGATCTACTTTTTCAGCTGGACGTGACAACCTCAGTTTCCTATGACTTCTTAAGCCTGGTCACTCAGCTCCATAGCACCTAGCTGTAACCCTGCTGACTTGGGTTACCGTTCTGAGACTTGACCTTTGTCTCTTGCTTTGGTTGTTTGTAGACCATGACGAAATCCAACTAATGGTAATTATTCTTGCACATTTGTTTAAACCCTAAGTCTTAAATCTTGGGATGGCTTATACAACCTTTTGTACAAAAGTATTGCCTTACGAAAAAAAAAAACCTCATATGGCTGTTGAGTAAAGGTCCTTACAAAGGTTCTGCAAGGAAATGCTCTTTCGGTTTGCTAATGACCTTTCAATTGAGTTTTTTTTTTCAAAACACTTTCCACTGATGTTGCTAAGAATTGAATATAGAAATGCTAAACCTTAGGCTCTTACCCATTCAACTTTTATTGAAAACTCTTTTATGGGCTTATATGAAGGATCTTCCATTGCATAATTTTATGAGTGAACTGTTTCAACCAGAACTCTCCTTATAGACATCTTACCTGTTGTCTGTAAGTGTTGTTATGGTATGGACCCTAAATATTTATCTGTAATGTTTGATGAATACCAGCCTTGAAGATATCTTAGATCAGCAGGAGCTGGTGAGCTAGTGTTGCCCAGGGCTGTAGCTAGACAGGGTGAAATGCCATTTAGTCATCATAATGCCCCCTGCTGGAACCAGCTTCCTGTGGAGATTAGTGCCCCAACTGTTCCCTGCTTTATAAAGAAGATAAAAACTGCTTTGTTTCCAAAGCCTTTAATTAGTCAGAGACTTTAGCTTTCTGTACTTTAGTCAGGCACTTTTATTTACTTAATTTATTTGAAATCTTTCTCTTATTTCCTGTAAACTGATTTTATCCCTAATATTATTGCTTGATGAGTTTATCTCTGTAAAGCACATTGAATGACCTCTGTGTATGATAATGTGCTATATAAATAAACTTGCCTTGTCTTGCATTATATTTTGGGTCATTTACCATTACCTCTCAGCCAAAGTTTTTTTCTGCAGCTTGCCCAGCTATTCCTTGCTTTGTGCTATTATACACACAGGCTAATCTGAAAGGAGGAGTACGGCTAAGTGCAAAGTCTTGCTTTGTAGTCTGTCAGTGAGCTTCTGTTTTTGTTCGGATTTATTCCCCAGAGCTTTTTTGGAGTGGTGGTGTGTGTTTGGGTGTTGGGTAGAGTAGGTTGTTATAGGGCGGTGTGAGGTTTGAAGTTGACATGCTGTGCCCTGGGGTTCCTGGGAAGACATTTAGCTTTTTATGCCCTGCATCAAATGTTGGCTGAGGACAGCGAAGCCCTATATCAATTCTTATTTCACCGTCACAGTCAGTCCCGGTCAAGTATGCAGCTGCCGTTAGCCATGGCAATTACAAACTGTACAGGGCAGAAATTGCAGTGTAATGGGACACGCGGCCGTCCATCTCGCTTTGGTCCCCGTTCACCGGCCAGTTGTTGTGAATAAATCATTTCTGACATGGCCGTAAGAAAGTGAGCTCGACTACAGGTTCTAAACGCACAAATCAAGTACCACAACATAAGAAACATAATTATGAAGTAACCCTACAGTTTGTGTGTCAGACATATTATGGAGTCACTAGTTCCTGTACTGTACAGTGTGAGAAGAGTGTTTGCTTGAGTTTTACAGTACATAATTCATGCACAATATTACTAATTCAGTTTGTAGATGCCAGTCACAGCATTTATATTTTTCACAGTGTAATATGAATGGATAAATGGTAAGCTTGGCCTTGCCTTTCAGTAGATCTTGCAGTATTGTTAACTATCTACTCTTCCTCTTTAATTAATGTGATTTCTCTGTGCTCTTTTTGCATTTTTCATATGTGGAAATTATGCAAATGTACAGTTAATATGATTTTAATGTGTTATTAAACAAAAATTATTTTCATGCACACTTACTCAGAAATTGTAGTACATCCAACAATAAAGGTAGCATGGTGCTCGGTTACATAGTGATAAAAATATAGTGGGACACTGTGAACGTTCTAATACTACTTTTTATTTTACTATGGTCAATGTGGACATGCATACATCATTAATGCTGCATTCAGAATTAAAGGACAATACCACTGAACGTATAACCAATGGTAATTTAGATAAGATTGCTTATATGTGCTATCCCAAGCAAATTACAAGAAATAAATTTCCATTTATATGTAGTTTACCCTGACATGAAAAATAAGTTAGCCTTTTACTGCTATATGATTTATATCAGGTGGAAAATGAAGACTTTGCTTTAAATGACTCAGCACTGTAAAGTGCATATTCATGTTTTCATCTTTCTTAAACACTGAAGTGAATGCGAATCAAATGGTGTACATTGTGCTGTGGTCAGTGGTGCATGTGTTCAGCAGCAGTTTGCCTGTTGCCCTCACACGGAGATACTTACAGCGAGGACAGGTGTGTTAACACCCGTCCCCAGACTACAGCTCATGGGAGAGCACGTCGGCTCCCTAGTCAAGAAAACACATTTGGAGTGTGTGTTGTTTTTCCGTTCTGGCGCCTCCATTTCCGTCCTTTGAGATTTAATTACCATCTCCCTTTCACCTCTAATTAGAGGGGCCAGGCCTCTCGGCCCTAATGCTAATTCACCACAGCGCCCTGTTCACTTTATAAATAAACCCCTGTCTGACTCTTATGCTTACACACTCACTGCTCTAGCTCTCTGATGCAACGGGGACCAGACATACTGTACGATTATGGATTTAATGCTGTGTTTCACTGCAATAGTTTAAACATACCTAGGTGTAATTCTCTAATCCATTTGACCCCAAAAAAGATGCAGATCACCAGCAATGACACAAACATATTGTAATTTCAAATTAATTTGTAGCAGTGGAGCAATTTGGTTGTAGGTAGAAAATTAATTGGTAAAACTACTGTGTGTAGCATATAGAGATTGAATGGAAGACCAACCATGTGCTATGTGTGTAGTATAATAATCATAATGCATTTGTTTAACAGTAATCACTAACTTTCCTTGTGCTTTTCTGTACTTTGGGTAAAGGTCTTTGAAACGATCCAAACATTAAAGTTTGAGACTGGCTAATTCAGCTAATGCAGATTAGCTCTAGTACCCCTCTGTCTATCTTTAACCAAATGCAAGGGGGATTTCTGTCTGTCATGATGTACACCCATGTGCATGTGCCAGAGGAATTCCACTTAAACTGAAGGCAGTCCATGTGTTATGGCAGTCAAACTGTGTTTTGTGCACAGATTGACAAACTTCAAATTAAAATTTACCTGCAATTCGTAGTTCCATTCAAAAGTGACTGCTGACTTCAAACCAGTCGCATCCTTAGACATGGGCATCTCCAAATGTTTCAGAAATGTTTGATGAATTTCATGTGCCATTCTGATCATTCTGATTTTAACAGAATGTTAAATGTAAATGTATATAAAAAATACTCTCCCGAACCCCCATCAACAAACTGCCTTTCCATTAAACCCCAACATTTCAACATCCTAACAGCACCTCTGCTTCAAACTTTGTCTCAAACTCATATTTATACTCATTGAAGGTCATCGGACTCACTTATTTTTGTGTCTTCTAAAATAACATTTACTCATTAGCATTTAGTACTAATGGCAGTTTGATACCAACTTGTCGGGTCTGGCTGTTGTCCTTCTTTGCTATACTTGGCAAATGACACGTGAAGGCAATGCGGGTAGCAGATGTGGCAGTGGGATCACCCTCCGCCACTCCATTACACACGGCACCCACCTACCCGCTCATCCAGGTCATTATGGCAAGACGAGAAGCGGCAGCAAACGACTGTTGATGCGAGCCAGTTCCAGGCTAATGATGAGAGGTTAGGCCAGGGGATGATCTCACTTGGCATCAGAAGGTTTGGCTGCATTTCTCTGACACAAAAGGTTTCTTTAAAAGCAGTTTATATAAGCATTAATATCAATTCATAGATTAAATGCACATTTCTACTGCTACTATTTTCATGAATTTTCTTAGACAATATCATCAGTCTGATCATTATCTCCTAGATTATATGTCTTTGTTCCTATTAAAGCTCTCTATTCAGGGTCTGTCATTCATAATGGTTCTTGTAGCTTGATAGATTAATATTCAAAAATCCAAAAATGATGCTGTTTTCCTGGGGCAGAGGTCCTAAAATACCTTTAACCCTTACCAATAAACTTTACAAGATACATATATGTTTCTGATGTTTCAATAAATCTTGCACATAAATTGTATAAAGTTTACACATGTATAAGCTTTATTTAGAGCAAGAATGTCATGTAAAATCTTAATTCTGCTCTTTTTAAGAACTTTACCACTATTACAAAAATGTTGATATATATGTATGATTCAGATATTTCATTAAATTCTATTCATATACAAAACAAATATACCTGTTGGAAAAGTCAAGATTTTACTGAATCTACACCTAATGAAATGCAAATACAGGTTGATGTGTGTCCATCGACCACATGAACAAACTAATATGTAAGTGCAAGTGTTATCAGTTTTTCAGATTTAATGCATGCATGTTTTGCCAATTTACACGTGGAATGAGCAACATGTGGTAGATACACACTAGGTCAGTACAGTTTTTATCTAGTGGCATCCAGAGTCATGCAACCTGTTATAAAAAAGTGATGATTATGTACTGTATTCACTGCCCATAATATAGCCCATTAAAATACATCAAAATAAATGTATTTAGGTTAACTTGCAATATATTTTGGTAAAGCCTATGGGTAAAACTCAACTTAATTTTTGGTTCATTCACACTATTCCTCACTGCTACTGGCTGGGAGCTTTCTTCAGGTAACTCTTCAAATTTCTGAAAAATTGCGGATAAAAATTGATTTCTAATTTCGAATTAGTCTGCTGCAGTCTCCAGAACAGGACCGCTGTTTGTCTCATGAACTAAGCAAAAAATGCTATATACCAATAACAAAATCTGGCAAGTTTAATTATAAAGTAAGCAGCTATGCCATTCAATTAAGTGACCTACCATGTACTTAAGTAAACCTTCAACTTATTATTTAAGGAAACATCCACCAAGGAAGCTGTTCGATTCCGTCAATAAACTTAGCCAGTCTGAGACAAATAGCTATCTCAACAGATTTATCAATATACACACGCTTTAGCAGGAACTTTAGTGTTTAAAGATTATGTTTATTTTAAGCTCCTCTTTAGGGTCTGCCTAATGAAGGTCTTTACTACACACTGTACACTGTTGATTTAAATAGTTAACAAACAGATTTCTATTTTTTAGTATTCTACAAGTATTCTTCTGAAAAAGTTACTGAATCTGTAGCATTTTTGAAATATAACAGACTGAGAATAGATTTGACTGAGATAGACTTAATTTCTTTATTCTGAACCACCCTGTTACATCTCAGTCCTATGTAAAGTGGGCTTTTTTTTTAACCGAGTTCAAACCAAACCAAGGTAGCAAAGGTAAGACCACCATTCCTAGTCCTGCTGAATGGAGGGATTTTCCAAATGAAGGTAGAGAGAAAAGGAATGTTGTCATCTCCCTGGGAGAAGTAAGCTGATATATCTATAACATCTTATTGTCTATGCTTAAGGACCATTAAAGCTTTATGCTCATTATAGCTGTGCAGCAATGTTTATTTTACAACAGTCCTTACAAAAGAGTGCATGCCGTTCTGTTCATCATAAATAATACAAGCCACACCCTTGAAATCAAATGAAATATTTAAGCCACAACCACTTTATAGACACTAAATGAATCACATGTTTGCTTTTCACAAAACTAGATCAATTATTCTGTTTATTTGCACATATAAAGACCATGATGATGATGAAAAGCTAAAGACTGCAGTGTATGGCACTGATACTACATAATGCACTGGCTTTTTGGTATTCAGTATTGTTTAGCTTCTAAAGCATGTAGTTAAGTGTTGGGTGGTACACAGTGCTCTGTAAAAGTCTTAGACACCTAAATAATGCATAAACACTATTGATTTAGGCAGTGTGTTTATTTGCTCTGAAGAACACTAATAGAATAAATACAAATATGATTAAGACGAAAAAGTTATGATTTTTGGTATGCCACTGTTTTTGTTTGAACCATTTATAAACTTGCTTTTAAGGAAGTCCAGTATTACTTGGTATGGCTAACCAATACAATATGTAAGTCAGGTGTGGTGCTGCCAGAAGTAAACAAATCCATGGCTAGGGCCACTAAAAAGAAGTCTGGAACTTTGTACAATCCCCATTTCTGGAAAAGTTGGAACATTTCATAAAATGCAATAAAAACAAGAATCTGTGGTCTGTTGATTTTCATAAACTGACAATAGTAAAGCTAAAATATTTCCAATGTTAATGTATTTTGTAAATATTAACAAATTAAAATATGTCAAATTTTAGTAAACACATCCGTGGCTAGGTCCACTGAAAAGAAGTCTGAAACTTTGTACAAACCCCATTTCTGGAAAAATGTTATGTCTGTACACCACTTAAAATAAAGGGACAGGTCATGTTTACTGCTGTTATATCACCCTCTTTTTAATTGCATCTTTTAATTATTTGGGATCTAGCAAGTGGAATATTTTGCCCATTCTTGATACAAGATTCTTGTAGTGCATGCAAAATTAGACCTGGCATTGTCTTATTAAATATTCAAGGACTTCCCTGGAAACTTATGTTGCCTTGATGAAAACATATGATTCTCTAAAATCCCAGTAAACACCTTTGCAGCAACGCATACATTTGCATCTTTATATTTTTTTTTTGGAAATGTGGATTCCGTGTGGTTTACAGTACCGTATAACATTGCATTATTTGCTTTGGGTTTAACCTTAAGAGCAGGAAACACAACACTTCTGCTCAGTCAAAATAAGCTAGAATATCAGGTTTGTATGATATTCTTTTAGCATTGGGTACAGAGTGGGGTCATTAACTTCATATCATCAAGAATTGTGATGAATCTGTAAAATTGTCTTTGTTTGTACCTGTCTGTCTTTGCACTATCTTTGCACTGTCCTGCAATGTTTGCACATCTTTGCACACAATGCACTTTATATTGTGGTGTTTGTGGTCCTGTGTTTCATGTAGCACTGTGGTCCTGGAGGAACGTTGTTTCATTTCACCGTGTACTGTGTGAACTGTATATGGTTGAAATGACAACTTAAGCCTACTTGACATGACTTGACTTGAAAATAGTGGTCGTGAATTTGACCATCCACCTCTAGGAGTATGATTTCTTGCACGAGTGCTCTGCAAAGACTGTTTAAACATGACAGTGGTTGTGACCTAAACCTAAACTTCTTCTGACTTTCTCTAATTGTCATTAGGAATGACCAAACACAGACAGATTTGTCAACAAAAAGGTCCTTGAATATTTAGCTTGGATATTTATTCTCTTCAAATTTACTGGAACTATGTTCATCCCTTTCTTAAGGCACTTCTTTGAAATGCATTTTGGCTCCCCAAATATACATGTTAAATGATATTCATAAGGTCAGCCGTGGATAATCTTAAATAGAGCACGCTTTATGCACTGTAATATTCTCAATTATGGCTGCAGAACTTGGAGAATGTCAATGGAGTTCGACTGTAATTTTTGAGCATCCTGGAAAGCAATTCATTTAAGCCTTGCGGAGATGGCTTCCAAAGTGCATACAAATGATCAAATGCAGTTCTCTAAACTTCTCTCATGGTTTTCATCCTTGAAAAAGTTTGTCATATTTACTGTTATATGCTGTATTACCACTTTTGGTAAGTCATTATGCATCTTTCTTTTTGAGGTGTTTTCAGTCTGGCTTTATCTTTCATTTCCAGAGCATAGCTGTCTGTAGTTTACTAGGCACTGCATTAAAATTGATATCAGTAGTTACAACTATATACATACCCACAAAAAAGCACTGCAGTTATTCATATATGTGTTGGACAAGTGAAGTGAAAGTGAGTATTTGTCAAACACACTCCAGCACCGAAATGTGACCTCTGCATTTAACCCATCACATGTGCACACATGGAGTCGTGGGCAGCTACCAACAGAGCCCAGGGAGAAGTGTAGTGGGATGGTACCTTGCTCAAGGGGACCTCAATGGTGCCTGGGCCAGGCCTTGAACCTGCAATCTTCAGTTCACAAGGGCAATGTCCTAACTGCTAGGCCACCACTAAGTTTTTAGTGACTCAGATTTCTTGTGATTGTAAAAGGAGAACTGGCTAATTCTAACAGCTTTCTTAGTAACATAAGAAAAGCACTTACCAAGGAGAGTGTAATACTTTGTTTGGAGTGAAAGTGAATGAAACTCAATGACACAAATGAGCTGTAATGTAATACTATATTATAACTTCCTTCCACTCATGCTTTGTCTTTCTTTCTTTCTTTTTTTCTTTCTTTCTTTCTTTCAAACCAATCAGTAGTTATGCTATTATGCATTGAGGCTTTAACCCTTAAAGAGCCCAAAAGTTAATGTTGTATTGCTCTACCTCTTTTAAATGTAATTATATGTTTAGTTTATTAACTGTACAGTTGTTAATGTAATGACTTACACTTACATCCTATTTGCATTGTCTAGTTGCACTTCTGCCTTTTTTCTGTTTTTTTAATGTCAAAAAATTTAACAAAACATCTGTTCTGCTTAAATGGTACTGACTGAGAATTCATATTTGCAACAAAATCTATCTCATTGTTTCAGTAAGCATTGAGTGAGCAATAATTTATATAAAATGAACAAACTTGAACAATTTTCAATTAGTAATGTTTGTCCCAATTGTACAGTAACTTACAATGTACTTTCAGTCCCACTTTTCAATCCCAGTAACTCCAGCTTGATGCTCAGTATGGTTCCTTATCAGACAATATCACCCTACACTTAACAACATCAAGGTACCATCATACAGCACAACGGACATGTAATCTTCTTTACATTAATTGTGAGAATGGCAGAAAACGAACGTTAAACAAGAATTTTAAGGGGATTAAAATAATGAATGTTTTGGGGAAGTTACATTTCTCATGAAGCTTAAGAGGGATGCCTGTATATCTGTGTCACAACAGATCTTATCAGACTCTTAGTGATGGTGGGGATCCACCAGCCTTTCTCCTCAGTTTTAAACAACACTATACAGTCAGAAGCCTTTGTTAACTCACAAAGCTAGGCCAGAATGAAAAGAGAGTTTGTATTAGTGTACAGTTGTATATGGAAATTTGGGCACAATTTTGGCATTTTTGTTGTTTTTCTAAGTAACAAAGAAGTAAACACAACCTTTGCATGCAGTAAACTCTACCATGACATATTTATACAAATTATAACTCAACATCTTTTCACTTAGAAAATTAAATTATAAAATGCGATTCGACAATTCAACTTCAAGTTCACTTTTTCATATTTATTAACTTTTGTACACTGGGTTATTAATCAGTTATTAAGCTATATGTGTAAACTAACAACTAAGAAATATATAGTAATTATTCTGATACTAATATGTAAGTTGCCAGGTTATGAAAGAGGAATTGAAGTGTGGACACATACGAATCATTACAGTTAATAGTTCCTCATATCAAACACTCCCACTTAACCTGGCAATTAACAGATGAGTTGAACCATGTGTGGTTGAGCAAGAAAACCAACAAGCACTGCTGGACACTTGCCCTCCAGGACTGGAACTGGGCCCCTAGTTTTAGTACTTATAATAGTTCAAAGGAGGCGTGCCCTGAATAAACTGCTTTAATAGACACAAAGGCTTTTAAAGAAAATACTAATAGACACAAGATCTTCTTGTTGATGTTGATGGGTGTTATAATGGAAGTTTGTGAGTGTGATGAGTTAACCCTGTGCTGCAGCCCTAGAGGCCTCATGCAGAGATCAGAGGAAAACAGTCTGAAGACCGCCTACCAAGCTGCAAGTCCCCTAAATCAGCTGTGTGTGTGTCTGTGTGTGTGTGCGTCTGTGTGTGTGCTTGTGTGTGTGTGTGCGTGTGCTTGGGTGTGTGTGTGTGTGTGTGTGTGTGTGTGTGTGTGTGTATGTATGTGTGTGCGTGTGTGTATGTGTGTGTGTGTGTGTGTAAAAAGACAGAAATGTACTGATGTGCCCCAGAGCCCCCTCTGCAGCCAGCCAGCACCAGTAGATAAGCAAGTTGGAGAGATGTGCTGCACCCCAGGCAATCATGTTTTTGAGGTGCCTAACTGAAATGCCAGGGGCCACGCACATGCATACACACACACACACACACAGTTGCACATGTAAATGTGCACATACACACACATAAATACACTCAAGTGCTTATCTAGACATCATATACTCACACACAAGCACTTTTTTAGCCTGCACGCACACACACACACACGCCTGGTCACCTGCTGTCACACACACCGTTTTTGTATCACCTACACACACCTGCTGTGGCCACCTTTTGGGGACCCTGCCTTACGGCTGCTCAGAGCATTGAGTGAATTCCCCCTGTGGTTCTTTAGCTAATCCCTGTGCAGGTTAATACAAGGCTGACCTCCTGCAGCCCCACGTGCTCCGATGCTATCGCCCACTCTCTTTAGGCCCAGAGTGGACTTCAGTAGATTTCAAAGTCCTGCCACAGCAATAATAAAACCCAGTGATGACCCACAGTGCAGCAAGGCCTATCTGATAGCTGGATTGAGGGCAATTTGCCTTGTCCTGCAAGCCCCTCATTTCAGCTGCCTTTTTGCTTCAGGCTTTATTTCCTAAGGGCAAATGCAAAACGTTTTGTTTTTATTTGATCTAATGAACATAGGTTGGAGTTTATATTGCTAGTATTTAGTTGCAGCTTTAAAATTCTGCACTACCAAGCCACTTTAGCTAATTAAAACTAAGCAGATAGAAAACAACAGTGAATTTGCCATGTAACTTATTTTATCTCAATAACAAAACCTACACCCAATCTATCCTAAAGCAGACACTGTCCCCCATATTAATTTTATAATTCAACTCATGGAAGTCTACTGGTAATTTAGCTTTATCATGTAGGACATTGACACCGTAGCTCCCTGCCTGCTAGTTTAAATAATGTTAGCTATGCTAACACATCAATGGTACCTGTAAAACTCACCTTCATATTTTTACATGTAACACACCATGGTGAATAAAAACGTCACTGCTCTAAACTATCATTACTTTTTACCCATATTAGGCAGGAGAACACTTTAGTGTAGTCTGGAACTAAACTAAACTGATAAATAATGAAAGAGAGAGAGAGAGAGAAATCGAGTGTAATGCCCACCCACAGCTAAATCTGATAGGTTCACTTAGCACAACGAGAGATCAATCAGGATTTCCCTCCATTTCTGGGATATTGTATATAATTGACAGGCAATCAGGAAGCCACTATCTATATGCAGAAAACTCCCAGAACTTCCTGGAAGTGAGCTGAGAGGTCAGTTAATGGCCTCCACAAACTGGGTAAGCGTTACGGCAGAGCGCCACATAGCAAATATGCTTGGTATCAGAAACTGGCTGAATTGTAAGTGCTTAAGAGAATCAATTAATATAGCAATAACATTTATCTATTGATCAAAAAGACTTTACTGTCTTCCTCTGTGTAAATGTAAAGTTCACATGCAAGTCATGTTATTCACTATGGTTTTGTTGTTTCACTTGTTTGTTTAATTTTAAATCAGAAGTAACACAACAGTGCACTGAGAAGTTTCAAAGTCATGTCATGTGTACAATGCACGTCAGTGTGTACACTTTCATTTAAATCAACAAATATTTGGCCTTCACCCCAACCGATTACAAAATAAATGTAATCTGAAATGAATAACTCACTATTTATTTTCCGTTTGTGCTGCCGTTACTCTTTAGCGCAAATAGGATTTATCATTCTTAATGAATTTTACGTAACCCAGTCTTTTATTACAACACTACAGAAAGAGCTAGTTAACAGAAATACAAAATCACCATCATGGTTAGAACAACGAAACATAAAATACTTTCAAACATACTGTATCTATGGAGTTAGGATTGTAAGGAAAGGAAATATAGATGAAAAAGACCTATTAACACAAAACGATAAAGCAGAAAGGAA
This sequence comes from Arnoldichthys spilopterus, assembly GCA_037974385.1. Taxonomy (NCBI): domain Eukaryota; kingdom Metazoa; phylum Chordata; class Actinopteri; order Characiformes; family Lepidarchidae; genus Arnoldichthys; species Arnoldichthys spilopterus. The sequence goes on along the minus strand of JBBPDA010000013.1, from coordinate 12,266,611 downwards.
TTCTGGGAAGCAGTGTTTTACAGTGTATGAAAACGCATTTGCGGTGGAAGGATGAAAAGGTCAATTTAGCAACTGGGTGAAACTGAGGTAGTTAATTCCTAATTTATCATACAGTCCTTCTGTGTGCCAGTTGCATGAGCAAGCATTGCCTTGAGCTGGGTGACAATAAGCTGTAGAAGGAGGAAGGGTAAAGTCAATGTGGATTTTAAAGAAAAAAAGAGTTTAAATGTCACTAGGATTATATTCTCTGTGTTTTGTCTCTTTAATATCAAAAACTTTACTAAATCCTTTATTTTCCATTATGCATTGAAAATACTTCCCATTGTGCCAACATTTCATGATGAATAGACCAATAGAAACTTGATGTAAATCCTTGACATGAATAATGTTTTTTCCCACAAATTTGCTTTTTAGAGATACAAGTTACAGTTTTTTTACCACAGCAATTATTTGCATAATGCAGATATAATTATGCTCTTTCTGATCTGATTGATCAACCATGAACTGCAAGCTAGCCTCACGACTGTTTTGCATAATCATGATCATTCAAGTATGCATAAACATATGTCACCATTATGCTCTTTAAGATTAAATGAATGTCCTTGTGAGAAATCTATTATTGACCAGATCTAATATTGACCCTAATGCAGCCAGGCAGGTGGGGCTGGAGGCCCTGTAGATGATGACAGAGCTGCTTTGGGTGCTACAGTATGTGTGTGATGCTATTTGGCAGATAAAGCAGTTTGTGGTGAGTGCCTCGGGCTAACTGGCATGGGCTGCTCACCCTTGTGTGCCTGTCTGTGCCACGTGGTTCTCCTGCCTGCATTCCAGCTCATGTGGCATTGCCATCAATGTTGACATGTGCGCTGGTGCCATCTCTTGTTAAATGGGTACTCCTTTCACACAAGACTTTGTCCGCAGTCTGAGCATAAATGTGTGATTATTGTAGTATAGCTGTAAACACCAGTCCAAGAAACAGTAGATGGCTTTCAAACTCCCATAATTTCCTTCTAATTTTTATGTCATTTGATGTGGCCCAGAGGAAAAAATGCTTTTGACCTTTTCAGTTTTTTACATTGTATTTATAGTGGCACCGCAGAACTACACAAATTTTGTTCTGTGTCAACAGATTTAGGGCCCTTTCTGCAGTGCTGGGGCATCTTCACATCTTGTCACATAGAAATGAGTGTGAAATCAAATGCCTTGAATGATGGGCAATCTACCCTGTATGTAATTCATGAAACTGTTTGACAACATTGACACAAATGGTGATTTGAGTGCAGTCGATGAGTCGGCTTCAGTTGTATGGAAACAAGTACCCTCATTTGTATCTCATTTGCGAATGGCACCCTTCGTATACATATAATTGACATTTCACATGCCCGCTTTCATACAATACAGTAAGAGCCTATAAAAAGCCAATAAAAGAAAAACATTCTGTAGGTCCATGAGCCAGTGATTGTCATTAGACTGGTCATGGAATACTCTTGCACATTGGTAGCATATCACCAAGTTCTTCTAGAACAGCCAAATCTGCATTTGTCAGTGCATTTATAATTTCTACATGCTTGAATGACTTACAAGCTAATAAAGGTCCAAGTCTCCAAATATTTGCACTGACCTAAGCATGAATATGTGTACAAATGCATTCTCTTTAAAGGATGTGAACCTATTTTTTCCTGGAAAATCAGTAAAATATAAAACAGACTTTGTCTAGGGGCACCCAAACTTTTGCATACAGCTGTATTAATAATACATTATTCATATTAATGAAGTAAATCAAGCATCATTTAAGTTGTTTGCTTTATTAAAGGCTGTTACACTCAAGTTTACGTGCACTCTTGTCAGAGTTTAATCATACAGAAACAGCAAAAAATGAAGCTAATGAATAATAAAAATGTCCATGAAATTACAATCATAACTGATGACTGAGCAACTTCACTGTGAGGAACGTGAGTGTTTGGATCCTCTGGGGCCTAGAGAAACTAAACAGTGTTCTATGGAAACAGTGCAGTGTGAGATGTTGGGAGTTTTGTGAAATTGAGTCATGACAACAAGATGCCTGAGAAGCCCTTATAAACCCAGCACAGGATGATGATTTGGTGATTCCAGCAGTGTTAGGAACAAAAAGCGCATTGAAAATGTGCAGCTTTTGGTCGGATTGAATATAATCCACAGCAGCTTTGGAGCAGTTGGATTGCCATGCCGATTTGAAGTTCTGAGGCTTGTTTAACTTTGGCTCTGTAGCCTATCGTCCCTGGAGCTCAATAAGCCTTATGCTCTCTGACTGTTTGGGGGAGTGAGTTTTGATTTCTCTATGTCTAGCTGTCTAATTGCACCTCTGCTAGTTTTGTGTAATAAAAAACAGCATAAAATAGCATTCAAGGCCTTTAGAAATTCCCCGTAATAGACAGAGGATGCCACCCTTTCCTTGTGTAGGCTCTGTTTAGTTCTGCTGATGGTACATTTGTCTCTTCTGTCATGAAGCTTCAGATTTCCTTGTTTAGCTATAATGCCTAGCACAGCTGGTTAAATGTATGAAAGAATCTGACTGGTTAAAAAAATAAAATATAACCACCACACTCCCATATTTCTACTACACTTCACCAAGCCTTTAATCGGTAATGTGCATGTGCCTGTATAACCGAAAACTTCACAGCTTTTGGCTCTAACCTCAAGTAACTGTGGCATGTGTGATAGGTCATGGTGATTGCCTAATGAAGACAAAGCCCTTTATTTTTATGAGCAGTATGCCCATGTGACCTTATTTTACACTGACCTAATCATACAATGTAACTATTAGCAGCAGTTATCACTTTATAGGCTGCATATGTCAATATGCCAAGGTTAACCTATAAGTTATCAATTTGTATGTGTGATGATTTCTCTTTCTAAAAGTGGTTGGATGCTGACCATTCTCTGTGTCAAGGTGGACAGAGCCATGGTAGCTGCTAAGTTGTAAAACTGGTCGCTAGACAAGTGTTGTAATGTTGGCTGTGCTGCAGTTTGGAGTCCTTGGGTGAATTTAGCTGCAAGTTGGGGAGAGTTACAGCTTTGAGCTGGTTAGATTTCAAAGGAAAGAAATTGAGCACATTAATCCTCATTCTTTAATGTTTTAAACCTCTAAGGTTCATGTTGAGCAGCAAGAAATGAGTTTGATTGTGCTAACCACACACCATCCCACGTCTGGAACACAAGAGCTTTGCCTTTCTTGAGATTCAGTAGTGATTAGGGACATATACCTGTGTTCATGTGCTGAAGCAACGACCTCTTTGGTCATTGTGTGCCTGCCCAACAAAAGAATTCATTCTGCTCTAGACCTCTGGTCTTTGCACAGCCCTGTTCTGGGATCAGTTTTAGTTGCCTTCACAATTTACTCCTATAATTCAGATTTGGTTTCACACCAAAAAAAATGTGACTTCAAAGTGAATGATCATGCTTCCACGCATACTTCAAAGTTCCTTAGGTTGTTCTCCAGTTATTAAAGCAGCGTTCCACTGATAATCCATAATTTAATATAGAGCTTTGAAGAGCTCTCAGATTGGAATCACATGACTGCTAATTCTACCTAGTTCCTAGAGAACCTTGGATTTTCCTACAAACTGTCTTCATGAATAGAAATAACAAGATATGGATTTTGAGTCAAACGTTTCTTTAAACTTTCCAGCTTTGAAGCAGCTCTGGGTAAACTGTTTGTTTTTACTGACAGTATAAAAAAAATACTGCATGGCAGTATTGCCCTTACTGAGGCCTAGGGGTGATTAACATTTGTCTCACCACTCACCATCAAAACTCACCACTTCGACCCATCTAATGAAAAATGAAATTTGCAGAAAACATTCTCAAATGGTTGTTACTTGGATGTATACATAAGAAGTAAATATTTTGACTTGGTACAGAAGCTTTGACTTTGGAAGGTTCTTATATCTTTCACACTCACACATCTCATTTATTAAAACATTTTTAAAGAATAATCTACAGAACCATTTTTTAGGAAACCAAAAGTGCTTCTTATATGGCATCATCCCAAAGAACCCTTTTGGCCTGATAATTTTTATGAGTGCATATGGTAAGTTGTGTCCTGTGTTTGGGATTCGTGGAGTAATGCCTTCGATTGAATGGCAGAGAAAATACATCAGGAGAGGGGAGAGAAATAATGGGGAGTGATATAATAATGAAAAATATGTAGGCTGTAATGGATATGTAGTTGTGCAAATTGAGGCAGGTGTATTTCTCAAACGGGGGCGATCAATTTGGCACAGCTTTGTCCATGATTCCATATAAATATGCAACAAGAGGGAAATGTAATTTGTTTTCCTTTTCTCTGCACAAAGGAAAGTACATCTGTGTTGTGTGTGTGTGCGTGTGTGTGTGTGTGTGTGTGTGTGTGTGTGTGTGTGTGTGTGTGTGTGTGTGTGTGTGTGTG
>JBBPDA010000013.1:12250833-12261473 GCA_037974385.1 Arnoldichthys spilopterus | reverse complement strand
TTTTTGATGAGCAGAAACATTTAAGTGTGACAAACATGCAAAAGAATAAGAAATCAGGAAGGGGGCACGTAGTTTTTTACACCACTGTATATATCTTTCTCTCTCATTCTCTCATTTTGTCTGCTTCTTTCTCTTTTACACATACACAAACTACCTGTCATTCTCTCTCATGCAGTCCCTATCTCTCTCTCTCTCTCTCTCTCTCTCTCTCTCTCTCTCTCTCTCTCTCACTCACTCCCTCTCTCTCTCTCTACCTCTCTCCTTCCCAACCCCGCCCCTCCCCTTACACACACAGCCTGATGTGTTGCAGTAATCAAAGAGCAGAGAGCTTCTGCTAGTGCTGGATTAAACGCTAGCCTCACACACATCCATCAGGTGAATCAGACACCAAGCACAATGCACACTGCATGTGAGTCTGCGTGTGTGTGTGTGTATGTGTGTGTGTTGGTTGCAGCCTGGCCACTCTGTCTCCAGGGCAGATTATTGCTGCTGCCACGGTGTGCTGGAGAAATTGAGCGAGCAAGGCCCATCGTTTGAGAAATGCTCACCTCATGTGGTCTAGGGGGAGACAGATTTTCTCAGAGGCCTGGAGCACATTTGCCAGCCGTGTGTGTGTTTGTGTGTGTGCGTGCATGGGTATGTTTGTTTGTGTGCATGTACACTGCCCATCAAAAGTTTTGGGCCACCCAGCTTTTCTTTAGTGTGTTTTAGTACAGCGTTTTAATACAGCCCACTGTATGTGACATTATTACAGTACGTGATGACATTTGGTTTTTTTGAGTGGGCAGTAACTTTACATTGCCAGTAGGAAGCTGATTCAATTCTGCCAGTTTCCTGTGCAACAATGAACTGTCCAAAATGCTGCTTTTGAGGATAAAATACATACCTCTCACATTTTATCCCTCAGTAGCACACAAAATGTGTAGCTGTTTGGTCAAAGGAATTGTAAAATGTGCTTGGGCAGTGGTGGCCTAGTGGTTATGACACTGCCTTTGGGACCTGAAAGGTTGCAGGTTCGAGTCCTGGCCCGAGAACTACTGAGGTACCCTTGAGCAAGGTACCGTCCCACTACACTGCTCTCCGGTGCTGTTGGTAGCTGTCCGCTGCTCCACGTGTGCATGTGTGATGGGTTAAATGCAGAGGTCACATTTCGTTGTGGTACTTGAGTGTGTTCACAATGACAAATAGTCACTTTAAGCAACAATTTTTTACTTTTACATTTTTTTGTTAAAGAACTATTTACAAAATACAGATGGAATGAATGCACCATAACAAGTTATTTGCATGATGCCATGTGATGCCATGGAGCTTGGATAAATAGGCTTTCAATGGCTATTAAAAGAACCAATTTTGTAAATGTGATTTTGAAAAATCTTTTTAAAGTTTAAAGGGCCTCACCATAATGTAAAGTTTCTTTAAAGAACCTTTACATTTTATGACTCTTCATACTTTCAAAAGGTTCTTCAGACTCACACATCGTATTTATAATAAAGGTTTATTATGGAACTTCCTTTATGGCATTGCTCAGAGAACGTTTTTAAAGTAAGTCCTCTTCATACCAAAATGAAGACACTAATAGCTGCTTTATGTCAATGACATTTTATACAATTTAAAAGTTACAGGGAAAGCATGTAAAAAATTGTTCATATCCAGACTCATAGTTGAGAATATTCAAATTGTCTGTGATTATATTTACATTGTCATTTATTCTTTATACTTATATAAAGTTTATTCAGGATTATACAGTGGCAATGCCCAGATTTCAGTTGATCCAAGACTTTTATTTGAATCCATCATTCAAAGCCGAGAGATGTATTGGAAACTTTAAAAGGAAGCACAATGTAGTATTATATTTGATAACTGATCATTTGGTTTTTTTAATTTTTATTTTATCTTCATTATTATTGTTTATTTTGCTCTCTGTTGCTATGTGCCACGTGTGCATGTATAGAAAAAGGCATGAATTCTGGGACTGAGTACTGCTCATTGAATTCAAGCTTTATCTGTTTTATACCATTTTACTACCATGGCTTATATCAAGCTTTGTGCAAGGATCGAGAGGGCATTGCCCCTCCAACTTTACTTTTGGGGGAAATGTCTCCCCCATCCCCTCAGTGATGCCCAAGGCCTAATGTGTTATGTATTACATATAGATTGGCTGCCACACACTACAAGCTGAGAGACATGCTACTTTATTCACTGGCTAAGTTTTTTTCATATGTGAAAACTGAGGGAAGGCAGCCATGGGGGTCAAAAGGCTGCTTACATTTTTTTTCTTAATCAAGGCACTCACTTCTTCAACCTCTCTTGGAGTGATTGATCTAGACCTTGGCCTACACACAGGTGGATGGGCCTTAATGTATTTTTATGCTGAGTCTTCAATGCTTAATGATACATGTAAGTCTAGTTTGTATGTGTGTGTGTGTGTGTGTGTGTGTGTGTGTGAGAGAGAGTTTTGGATAAAATAACATGAGACAGAATAAAACATACATGCATCCCCAGCTACACGCAATCATTTGCCCTTACTGTCAAAGAATCACATACTACTCATTTAGATGCAGCAGAACTGATGCGAGCCCATGTGAACTTAGCAGATGCTTCCCTGTGCACTGGACAGAATAATTGAAGTCAGTGGGTAAAAGATAAAATGTATTTAGATAAAGAACCAAGCTGAAAACACCTGCTTTTACTAGCACTGTTAGAATGAAAATGAGAAACACATTCTGCAGCCAACACAGAATTCATGTAAACTTTGAGAGAAGCAATACGGTTAACTACATTTATCCATGACTGGACTTACTTGGTCATAAACCTAGCATAACAATGAATTACTTACTGGCGGGGCTTCCAACCCATTGGAGGTCCCACTTATCACCAGCAACAAAATGATGTGTCACTTTATATTCTTTATGTCTCACCTATAGCTCATTTAAACATGGGGAAATGTTCTGTTGCAAGTGGAAAGGTTTCAGTTAATACCACAAAATGTCTCTCTCTTCTGCCAAAATTTCATTTTACATGAAAAAAGTTAACAAAGTGAAAGTACTACTGACTTTAATTTAAAAATATTTATAGCTGGTTTTCTTAATTGATTAAATGGTTTTAGTGCTCCCCATCTTAGCAATACAAACTGAGGATCTGCTTGAAATAAATCCTTAGGGCTAATATACTGCATGTTTTCAATTGAAACATGACAGTGACACTAACTAGTTGCACATATTTTCAAAGCAATTTCTAGTTGGAATAAAATGTGGACATCAAGCATTTAAAAAAGCACTGGATGAGAAGATACTGCAGGAAATAAATCTATTGGCATTCAAGTCAAAGCTGAGTCCTAAGTTAAGTTTAGTTGATCGATCTAGTCTTGAGTTCAATTCACATGACTCAAGTCCATACACTGAAGAATTCATAGTAGTTAGAGAACAGAGGGCCTTAACATGAATAACTGAAGTTATTTAAACCTAGAGTTAAACCAGTGGAGGCTTGGAAACCCATAAAGGTCAACAAAAATGCCTTTTGTTTATTAAGTGTTCTTTAGATTTGCTAGGACCTCTAGATTTCTACATTCTTGTAAGGATTTAATTTGGCAGAACTGCACACTGATGAAATATCTTCAATAAAAAGAAGGAAAGGATCAAGGACCTCTTCTCAGAAAAGGTCTCACTTGGCCAGTTCTATGAACAAATAAAAACTGCAGAGAGTTTTGACTGTAGCTAAGGTCAAAATATGCATGTGATGTATCTATTCATAGCAGTGGTCAACAGAATAAGGGCTTATTAACTTTTATATGAAGAGCGTATTGGTCCCTCCCACCTTTTATTGAAGATCTTGTAACCCTTGACCAAGGAGCACCTTTGTGTCTTCACTAAAAGAACCAAGTGAAAAATATTATCTTTTGTCTTATAAGGAATGACTGTCTTGCATCATATTAGAGAAGTATATTTCAGAAGAAGAGCATGTTCATTAGTGGCCTATACTACAGTCCTTCAGCTGAGAAAATGATGGAAATGTTAGAGAAGTCTCTTTGATGTGGTGTAAGGATTCTTATTATTCTTATTGTCTGAACTTCTTTTATATCTTACATATTTTTGCTTAAAAAAGTCCAGTGTTTTGAAGTCACTAGCCATAAAATATTGATAGTCTAAGCAACTTGGCATTTATTTGTACCTATAACTGTTTTTTTTTAACATTTATATTTGCCAAAAGCATGTGTTAAAAATGCACCCAATATCCATTTATTGAGATGTAAACAAACAATTGTAAAATTTAACAAATGGGGAAAATAATTGTAGTGAGCTTAAAACATGATGTTCATGTTAAAAAAAAAAAAAAAAAAAAAGGTTTTTTTTTGTCAATGCCACAGTGTTGTTTTTTCATGTGAACAATCAGAACAATGATTTAATGATGAAGATAAATCTTATGTTTATTTGGATATTTTTATTTTGGAAAAAAAGATTTTGCTATTGAAAATGGTTTTAAAGATCAATATTTTTCAAAGTATGATATAAAAGTTTAAGTATTGACAAGTTGAATTGTTTATTGTTCTACAATAGTAGGACTTTGTGTCTCACATTTGTAACATGCTGTATCAGACAAACCAACTGTGAGCATGAGGAGCCTGATGACATACGAATGAACATGAGCTTAAAGAAATGCAGCAGTAAGCAAAAGATCTGAGAAGAACACCTACTCTGCTAAAGCCTGAGGTTAAGCACAGTAAGCCACAGCCTTCACCCCCATTCACCTGCTCTGTCCCTGGCCAGCAAAGGCATCCAGAGAGCAAGGCCAGCCAGGGCTATGAAACTGTCACCTCGTTGTGCTATTGGTGGAACCAAAAACAGGCTCTTGAGCATGGAATGAGCTCTCCACAACTCGTCTCTCTGAAACAACTAGCAGCTCTGCCTGCTGACCTCCATAGAAGGAAGTTCCATCTTGTACTGAGGCAGCCCAACATTCTGCTTAAGCACACTCGGAAAATCCAATGAACTGATAGGACCAACTTAGTTTCCACAAGCTCTGCGTATGTGTCAACCCTACACTTTTGTATGCATGTGTGGGTGTAAACACGTGTGCACACATGTGAGAATCTGTTGGAGAAGTGAATTGTTGTGAAGGGAGATGTTTGCAGGAGTTGCCGAAGTGGAACAATTTCACTGGAGAAGTTCTATATTTGTATGTGCGTGTGAGGACCTGTGTGGGTTTGCATGTGTTACGGTATATACCTTAGCGCACCTTACCCATGTGTAGATTAGCCTGTGTGTAGGTGTTCTGGAGCATGTGAGTACATATATTTGTTTTTACAGGTGTTTGTTGAAAGTTTTAAAGTGTATGGTTTTAAATGCTAGACTGCTTATCCAAAGAGCACAATATGTCTCTCTCTCTCTCTCTCTCTCTCTCTCTCTTTCTCTCTCTTTCTCTCTCTCTCTCTATGGGGGGTATGTCTCTCTCCATTCTGTCTCTCTCTCCTATCTTTATCTTTTGCTCATATGCATATTAACTCCCTACCACAGTTTGCTGTGAAGTCTGATCTCAGAGTTATGAAAATATTGCTAGAGAGCAGGTATTTCCCTCTACTGGATCATACAGACCTGTTCTCATCTCCAGTCCTAAAGACTCACTTCACCACATTGTTTTTGGCTGGCTGTGGCCACTGATCCTCCCCATGAAAGACTTGATAATTAGCTGATGAGCTGAACAAACTGTTAGACCGGGGAGTCTTGAAGCTGTGCTGGACAGTGAATCCTTGAGATCCACTGTCGTAAAGACTCTCACACTTCCCGGTGAATGTTCACTTATTCAATCCTACAGTAAACTGTTAATCAGACTCTGAAAATTGTCTCAAAGAAACACTCTGAAAATTGGTTTCCAAAAAGACTTGGTTAAATGAGCTGGCCATCTCAGCCTTATCATTAATCCTAAGTAGAGCTTTCACCAGGCCTGAAATTTCGTTCCAAACCTAAATATAGCCCGAGAACATTCTGCCCAACCCCAACTGACCCCTCAGCATCATGTTTAGTATCTAAACCGGACTGCAGACAACAAAATCCTATCTCGGTCTTACCACAGCTCAACAGGTTTCTGCTTAAACTCAATCTTAAAACATCAGAACATAAGAAAATTTTTGATGTATTCAAACCAAAATAAACTGGAGACAGCTAAATGAAACCTGAACATGGACTCAATATGCACTTCATTTAAGGGTTTTTTGGTGAACATATATTTAGGGTCCAAATTTGTATCATTAGTTTTGCAGTGGAGCTACATACTATATCCAAATTATATGGACACTGCTGCAGATTGTTGAGTTCAGTTGTTTAAGCCACATCCATTGCTGGTAGGTAAATGAAATCAAACTCATAACGTTCATAGACAAACACTGACACTAGAGTGGCATGCACATGGTTCTAGGAAAAATCTGTAACTGGTAGAGAACTTTTACCTGATGTGAAAGTTTGTTTAATCATTTAAAGTATTTGTCACACGTACACGTTATGTACAGAAATGACTCACTTAGCAATAGCTTGCATAACATTGTGTAAACTTGTGTAATATTTTATGCTTCATGGTTTGCCTCAAATACACTGCATGAAGCAGGCTAGCCAAAGATAGTTAACCTACATTAGTCTAATGTATATGAATAGCTGCCAATTTAAACTTAGCCTTGGAAAGAGTAAGTTATTTTAATTCAGTAATTCACTACAATGTAAACAAGCAAGGCTGCACACATAGTTGGCTTCATGTCTTAAAACACTTTGTATTTGTCAGATTTAGTAAATAAAAAGTGAAAGTCACTATTTGAAACTGGTAAATAAATAGCAAAATATATGTTTTTTATGTGTAGCTGATGCAGTAGAACAATGGCATTGTCAAATTAGCTATGCTAATGCTAAAAACTTACTCTGACCAGACCATTGAAGATTGCCAAAACTTATTTAGGAAAGTGTTAGGCCACCACACACTGAAAGCTTCTTTAAAGAATTTAAATGAATCATGAGGCAAATCATAGTTGAGCCTTAAGATTGAAAAACAACTCATTGGAAACTTTTTATAAGGATTTTTAATAAATAAAAAAAACCTCAATAATAAGCAAAAACTATTTAATATAAAAATGTTTACTATAAGGTAATGTGAACTATAAAGTTGTTGAATAAAAAAGTAAACATTATTGTTATTATTGGCCCAAAATAATTTCAAATGCAAACAAAAAATTCATTGCTTTTTTTGCTTGGTGTGGTCATTAAAGGGTTAAGGGTTTGTGAACCCTTTAAAAATGTTTATATTTCTGCATAAATTTGACCTAAAACATTATAATTTTCACTCAAGTGAAGGACCTAAAGCGAACAGTTCATGTGAGTAACTACACCTACATCCCAGAGTAGAAAGTGTGAATAGTACTTACAAATGGGCTAAAATTCCAACATGAAGGACTGATCTGCAGTTTTGCTGTACAAGGGAGTCACAGCAGTTACTGAAAGAAAAAAGTTCTTTTACTTTTGCCACTGACAGATGTTATATTGGATCACTTTCCTCAATAAGTAAATGGCCAAGTAGATTTTTTTTATCTCATTTGTTTAATCTGGTTCTTCTACTTTTTGATATGTGCAAAAAATCTAATGATGTTTTATGTCATATTTATGAGGGAGGGTTCACCAACTTTCAAGCACCATTGAAATTTTATTTCCCAGAGGTTAATATGCCTTCCCTGAAGAACTATAATGCCAGTCTTCCCTTCTGAAAAAAATCTTTTCTGGCACTTTTGTTTTTAAGAGTGTTATTCCAAGTCCACTCTCCCCTTTATTCCTTTAACTCTTTTTCCACATGCTTCCTCATGGGCTCTCTCCTGGTTGGGCTCAGGCTGCCTGGCTTCCCTTACATTACCACTTCAAGTGAGCCAAAGTTCAGCTGAAGGGCAAAGATTGTGCCTTCCAGCCGGAGTCATGTGGCTGAGCTGCCTCCTCGCGCGCACTGTTCCACGCTGGGCCCCCCTTATCTGATCCCACTCTGCCAAAGCCGCTGTTGACAGCACACAGTTGAGGAACAGCATGTGCATTCTCCGATACACCCCCTAATCACAGAGTAGGCAAAGAAAAAGAGAGAGAGGTAGTGTTTTAATATATTCCATATATTAAAAAATGGAAAGCTTTGCATTGTTGTCTGAAAGGAAAAATTGAGGATGGAAAGCAATCATGCCATGCACAGAATGATGCGCCCCTCCCTTTCCTCCCCTGCCTGAGTGTAAAACTACAGTATAGTCAATTTACACAGCTAGCTGCAGGGCAGAGTGAGCCGGAGAGGTGCCCATCGCAACATGACCAACAGGAGGTGGAAAAAAGGCTCTGTGCCGATTAAATGCACCACACGGAACATGGAGACACATACAGGCTCCAAGGCCAATAAAGATCAGTTCTTCTTTACTTTTGCAAAGGAAGTGAGCTGCGTGTGTATGTGGACACATGACCATCACACCTACATGAGTTTTTTGGACATTCCAAAACCATGAGCATAATACATGTCCTCTTTGTTTGTGCTCATTCAGTCAAAAGAGCATTTGTGAGGTCAGGCATTATTGGACGAGAAGACTTGCTATACAATGGACATTGCAATTCACCCCAAAGGTGTTTAATTGGTTTGAGGTCAGGGCCTTCTGCAGGCCACTGGATTTCTTCCACACCAAATCTGGCATCTGGTACTATTTTTCATTGCTACCCAACCATGATCATTGAGAGTAGTTGCTATTATGTATATATCATTGGACATCCTGCATAAGCCCGCTATTCTCCATTGCTACTGTGTTTGTCCTGTTGAAGGCAACATTAAAACAATTTCTTGTGGTGTCACCAACTACACTGAGGGGGTACCTACTGCAGTGAAAAACCATTGATGTACGAGGTACCAAAATGTGTGAAGTCAGACTTAAGGATCCTAGGCCAAACCCTGAAAAACAACCCCAGACCATTATCCCTCCTCCACCAAACTTTTGGCACTAAAAATTTCAGTAAGTACTATTTTTCTGGTATCTGCCAGAGAGATTCATCACTCCAGAGATCATGTTTCTACTGCTCCAGATTAATGTGACAGTGTGCTTTACATCACCCAGCCAATCCTTGGCATTGAGTATAGTGATCTTAGGCTTGTGTGCAGCTGCTCAGTCACATTAACCCAATTAATAAAGCTCCCAGTGCACAGTTCATGTGCTAATGTTGCTTCCAGAGGCTGCTTGGAACTCTGTTGTGAGTGATGCAATGAAAGATAGGCGTTTTGGAGTATAGTTTCAGCACTTGATGACCCCACTGAATTTGCATGGTCTACCTTTTTGTGACTTGCTGTTGTTGCTTATAGATGTTTTTGTTTCACAATAATAGCTTTTGAAGTAGGCCAGGCCAGAGCAGAAATTTAACAGAGCAGAAATTTCATAAAATGTCTCGTGACTAAGATGAAATCCTATGACAGTGCCACTGAGTTTAAAATTTAAAGTCATTGAGCTGTTTAGCAGGACTTAGTACTTGATTTTGCATTGTACTATTAGCAAAAGGCTTGGAGACCCCTGGTTAAATGACATGTTTTGATGATTTTGTAAAAGGAAATGAATAAATAAGCATTAAAAAAATGTAAATATGACACAGTCCCACATTTTATTTTCAGTGCATGATCACAATTTGTTGAATGAAATGATTAAAAACTACAATAAAATATTATATGCCTAGCAGTCATTTGACAAGTGTTATAACTGTGAGTTCTTAAAGCTTTTTTAACTCATTAGGTCTTGTCCCAAGTGAAGTGTAGACAATACACTTTATAATGTGGTCAATTATGTTAGTATATATGTGTCTTGGGCTACTCTAAGCACCAGGCAATCTGAAGCTACACATATGTGACTCTTACAAAGCAAGAAAAGTCTATAAATGATATCATCTGAACAGCCCCTGCTTAAAATGTTCACTGTCAGAAGAATGTCATTTAAGAAATGGAGCTTAAGGCAACTATTAAAATCAGGGCAAGGTGTTTGGGAAAAAATGCTTACAGAGTAATTACAACTCCAAATCAGAAAAATTTGGGACGGAATTAAAAAAGGCAAATAAAAAAAAAGTAGTGATTTCTAAATTTACTTTGACTTGTATTTTATTGCAGACAATATGAACACAAAATATTTATATTTTGTCCGGTCAACTTCATTTCATTTGTTAATATACATCCTTTCCTGTCATTCAGACCTGCAACACATTCTAAAAAAAAAGTTGGGACATGAGCAATTTAGGGCTAGTAATGAGGTAAATTGATTAAATAATGATGTGATTTGAAATAGGTGATGTCAACAAGTGATTGTAATCTCTCAGGCGGCACTGCATCAAGAATCGTCATTCATCTATAAGTGACATCACCACATGGGCTCAGGACTACTTTGGCAAACATTTGTCAAGTACCACAATACGTAGTTACATCAACAAATGCCAGTTAAAACTGTACTGTACTCTGGGCTCACTGTGAAATCGTGTACTGTGGTCAGTATTTCAGATATATTTTGGGAGAAATAGATGCTGTGTGCTCTGGACCAAAAAAGAAAACGATCATCCAGACTGTTACCAGCAACAAGTCCAAAAGCCAGGGTCTGTCATGGTATGGGGTTGTGTCAGTGCCCTTGG
>JBBPDA010000013.1:12233828-12246438 GCA_037974385.1 Arnoldichthys spilopterus | reverse complement strand
ATGGGTTAAATGCAGAGGTTGCATTTCGTTGTGGTGCTTGAGTGTGTTCACAATGACAAATATTCACTTTCACTTTCTTTCACTTTCACATAAATGAGCCCTCACCTTAAGACAGTATTTTTTCTAAATATTTTCTAAGCTTATTTACTAAGTCTTTTGCCCTGGAAGAATTTTGGAGAAATGCTAACTTCATATCCCATGTCATTTGCGTAGACAATCATTGATGCCAGTTTGTACAAATACCCTGATTATGGCTATATATATACTTATTTAAACTTCAGCAATATACTACTAGATGGTGCCACCTTATTGAGTATGCCACCAAGCATAATGCTTCTTTTCCTCTGCATGTGAGGGTCTAATAACCTTTTAAGGTGAAAACAGAGATGAAATTGCACAACATGAGGTGAGGGCTGTTGTGTACAGTCAACAGTTCATTTCATACCGGTGTGACAAGTAGATTTACAACTGATCTAATATTCGAAATGATTTTGACAAGTTCATAAAAGCAATTTCATTTCCAGTGTTGTTTTTCTGTGTTATTAGCTTTGGTAGATACAATAATGTAAAGAAAAGGGTTAATATGTGGATCAGTACTTCAGTTCCTTACCTTTATACTTGCATGACATTTATATTAATTTCATAGTAGTTACTGAAAAAATAGGTAATGAATACGTATGTACTGTAATAACATCAATAGCCAAATAGTAAATCTGGTATTCAAGGCCTTTAACTCTGTAAGAAAATGAAGACATAACTGTAGAGAAGGTACTTGGTGTGGCATAAGAAACCGTGTAGGAAGTACAAACCCCAGCTCTTGAAATACTGCAGTCAGTCAATGGTTCCATTATGCTTTATGTTGTGCTCTGCCTGCTCTTGACTTAATATAAAATAAAAGCAACATTTTTAGTATATTGGCCAGCACTCATAAAAACTCTGAATGGCATACAAAAAAGCAAAGTACAGAGAGATACTGAATCAAAACTTGCTAATATTTAATAAATGACTATTGCCTGCAGTTCAGCTGGGTACTTTGAACATTTAACACTGACCAATATGTACAATAGTACACTGTAATTTAGTACCATGCAAATTAAACTGGAATCTTACATAACAATACTATGACTAAGGTTTATGTATACTTATCTCAACAAATTCAATGCCTTCAATGTTAAATCATCAACTACATTTACCTAAACATTCATGCAGTCCAATGGGTATCTACTTTATGCTTTGCTTAGTATAATCCAGGTGTTTGCATGAGGTCCCACCAGCTACTGGCATGCAGGGGGCCATCTCCAGTGATAAAGTCATGTCAATCACGTCAACTTGCACAGCTGCATGGCCATGCAAATAGCCGCTGTCTGTGCACATTTGAATAAAGACCCCATCCATCCTAAAGCACTGTCACTGGGGTGGGAAACGGGGGGTGGAGAGAAAGAGAGAGAGAGAGAGAGAGAGAGTGAGAGAGAGAGAGAGAGAGGGAGAGAGACAGAGAGACAGAGAGAGAGAGAGAGAGAGAGAGAGGGAGAGAGAGAGAGGGAGAGATAGGTTCTTCATTAGGATTGAAGATGGGGGAGGTGGATTCTCATGAATCAACTTACATTCAGATAAACACAAAGCTGTGATGGGATTCAAAGAGCCAAACAGCTGCTCCGGTAAACATTATTGATCTCCACCACCTCCCCCTTTTTTCTCTCCATCTCACCCTTCCTTTTGACATACAGCTTTTACTTCAAAGACCAATGGTCCTTATAGTTTTTTTTTTCCTACAGAGGAATCACACATTCTGAGAATTAACAAAAAAAACTATGGTAACAATGAGGCACTGAAAGTTCTCTCTGCTAGTTTGACTTTCCATGATACATCTCTGTAATAAAATGTTGTAGTCAGCATTTTGAATAGTTTTGTAGTTGGGGTGTAAAAAAACCAATAACATTTTTGCACATCATTTAAGCACTAGTCTTAAGTAGAAAGCAGAGTGGTAGCATGTTTTTTACATTCTTTTGGTGGCATGCTGTCCTATCCTTCTGAGGTTTTAGTAGCATCTGACCCAACATTACTTTCCTATGTAAAATATAGATAAATTCATTGTTTTTATGAGTATCTTCTCTCTTATAAGCACTGTAGCTAATCAGTTGCATTGATGTTAGTGAGTGGCTGGGTGGAACTGTTCTAAAATTCTCAAGCTTAGCAAGTTGCATATACTGAATAACCCTGATTAAGACTTTACATGAGGCTTGTGAACACGGCCGAAGTAGTTATATACTGTTATCCAATCCATATGTTCATGGCTTGTGTCAAGGTAAATGTGTGCATGCAGGATATGCCCTCAAACATTGTATAGGATTTTAGCTTCACATTAACCATGCTGCTCCAAGTTGGTCTGCTCATTTGTAAGGGCTGCACACCATTTAGCCAACAATCCAGGTGGAAAGCTTCCATCTGCTCTTTCAGACTTGTCTGTCCTGGACTACATGCAAGTTACTAATTAAATGTTAAATGTGAATCTATGTTGTGCCTTTCTATGGTGACTATGCTGGTTAGAATGAAGCTTGGCCTTGGTATGTAGATTAACAAATCTACTTGGCTTGTTGAGGTTTACACATAAAATCTATAAAAAACTGACTGAACACTATGTTGATTTTGGGGGGGGGTTATAATGTTATAAAGGCTCAGGTAAGTTTCTAATGATCCCCTTTGGTTCAGTGTGTTTATGCACATGGAAATATCTATTACAATTAGTGAACAGTGCTATAAAAATAGCCTCAAGTAGTAGCCTAAGGCAGTACATAGGTGTTTTTTAGTGTTGTTTGTTGCCCTAAAAGAGTTTACCTTGCAAAAAAGTATCTTAGGTTCAGGCTACTTTGCAGTTACACATTCACCGAAACTTCCAAAAGGTAAAAGAAGAGGACTTATATTAATGGCTTCGTCTACCTCACAAAGCGTCTGGCTGGCCCTTGTTAGGTGTATAAAAAGGCAGCAGGCAAGACAACATTTTCTAAACTTGCTAATGTTAGCAACTTTCCAGACCCAGACACAGTATTGACTTGCTAACACTGAAGACTTTGCAGGCCACAGCAATGGCTCATTGTCTTGTTATAAACTGAAGTACACAGCGGTATCTAGAAGACTTACATCAGAGAGCTTTAGAAAGTTACTTTCTGATGTGTTAGAATAATTAACTTTAAATATATCCTGGAGTGAAGTCTGTTTATCTCTTGGCCTCAGTAGCTGCTTTCCTGCATATTTCTGTGCTCAGATGTTGGTGAACATTGGCTTCCAAGCAAAGCATACATTTGGAGTTTGTTGCTATGACAAAATTTAGTTTTTAATTGTAGGTACTTGGCCCACAAACCTGCACACCCAACACATGCCACTGAGTTTTTCCTTTTCTTCAACTGTTTGCTTGGTAGTTGGCTTTTACTCTGGGACCCTCAAAATGCTCTTAGATTAAACACATCTTGGTGCTCAATCTTGGCTTATCTTCTCAGCCTATAAAGAGCTTTGTCACTTCTAGATGTCTAATTCTGATCGAAAACTCTTTCTCCTTCTTTTTCCAACTTTTTTTTTCAAACAATCAATAGTCTATAGTTTAGCCTTTCATAGGAAAGATTACAGAGAAATAGCTATTAAGGCTTTGCTGCTATCAATTCTGATATCGTAAAAAGCCACTTAAGGGCCTGAGCAGATCTAGTTAGGATTCAGGAGCCAACTCAGTAGAGAGAGAGAGGGGGGGGGGGGTTGCTTCACATCGGTGAATATCCTCTGATTCTTAGTATTAAAGCACTTTCTTGAAATAAAAAAGAAGCAGAAGAACAGTCGGTTGTAACACTTGCTTATAAAAATTGATTGTGAAGTACTGTTTCAATTTCCATTGAGTTGATGGTACTATTCCCCCAATATTCCTTTTGCATCTAGAATGTTTCATAATGTTAAGCAATGATTGGACAGTGTAGCAGGCAGCCCTAATTTAAGAAAGCCCACTGTAATCAGTGAAGCAAAATGAGCGTCACCTCGTCCACCTCTTCTTTGGTGAAACTAAAGCGAGGACATATGAGCCCCAGAGCTACGTCGCTAATGCAAGCGCAATGGAAGCAAGAGCTCTGCTTGTTATGGCCTCACAGTAGGCAGTCTAAAGCCCAACTATGTGCCACCTAGCCTTGTGACCAGCTTTCATCTCCGTGCATATTCCAAATGACACTCTATCCCCTATTGAGGTTGCTCCGTAATGGAATGAGGTCCCATGCTGAGAGAGGTAGCATGAGGGGCTAACCAGCACTGCACTTACCTCACAAGGGGCTTACAGAAGCTTTACAACTGTATAAATTCTACATGTCATGAGCATGCCCTCAAAGTTTGCATGGTAACATTAATAGCCTGTCGGTATATGGCTGTCAATGACTGTGACTGGTGAAGATAAGTGTGTAGAACTTATTTAGAAGGATGCTCATGCATTATAGTCTGAAACAGTGCGTCACTCTGTATGGAAAGCATATTCACAGTGGATACTGACATTGCACTAGCTAGCACAATTAAAGACTGTCATTAAGCTTACACTGCAATCACTGCAGAGACCAGACCATGAGCAGCATACGGTTATGAGTCAAACCGTGTCTCCCTCAACCTTTGGACTAAGTCAAGCTTTCAAGATTCTTAAAGCAGAAAATGCATATTTTAAACCCCCCATTGTTTTTTTTATCATTGCCTCTGATGCATTTCTTATATTCTGGCTTTGAAAATTGCATTTTTCAAAAGAGAGTAAAGTATTATTGGTTAAAATAAAGTAAAACATTTACCTAATAGTAGTGAGATGATCAAGGTGTGGACAGTCATTTTTACCTTTTTACGTTTCTTTTTCCATGTACTCTTTTCTTCTTTTTTTGCTTTATGTTTTTTTTTTAATGTTTTTTAGTGTCCATCCATTCCAGCTCAGTGCTAACCAAGCAGTCAAAGAACCTGATAAGGTTACTATGAATCAAGGAACGGTGGGTTCAGTATAAGCTGGTAACATATGTGCTCGTAACACTATGCCAGTAACATAGTGCTGCTCTCACTGTTCGCTTGACTAAACACTTTAACCTAAGTTGCTCAGCAGTAGCCAAATAAAGCTGAGCTAGCTCTTTAATTTTAGGTTATATTTGATTTTTTTGTTCCTCTTCTTCTCTTAAATGGCTACCCATCTGGGTACCTTTACCTAACCAGATGGAAATATATTGAACTAGTCAGTGGAAAATGACTCCAGTCAGTGGAAAATCCCACTAGTCAATGGAAAACCACACTGTACTGAGAGTGTGTCACATGATAAAGCTTTTTTATGAGTAGGGAAAAATTGGATATGTACAATAATCTGTGAAATATAATGTAATAGATGACAAGAGCAGTTTATGATTAAAAGTGATTTAGCAATAAATCCAGTGCAAACAGTTTACACCTACTTCAAATGGACTTGATCAGCCAAGACATTGTTGTTTACTTTTTTTAGTTTTGCAAAGGAGCAACAAGGCTAATGGTTAACAAGTAAAGGGAAGCTTGGAATTATCCTTTAGAATTGTGCAAACAGCTTCTCTAAATCATCACACATGCCTCATATCGTGCCAAGTTGTTAAGTTGTCTTACAGTCAAAAAAATAGGGCACCATACAGGTACTGTTGTTTACCAAGGTATATACAAAGTAAAAGCCTCAAAGGTATGGGCATGACTGGAAAAATAACTAAAAGTAATAACATAAGAATGACATTTTAACCCTTAAATTATTTTCATTTTGCCTTTATTAAATACCCATTTTCTACAGTACTCTGACAGCATTGGACTTCTCCCTGTTGCAAAGCTATTTTAATCATAATAAAAGCTGAAGAGTCAGTGCTGTATAGTGCTGGCATAGCTATTATTTGTATATGTTATCATATTTTGGATCCATGAAGTCAAAGAGTTTTGCCTGTTATTTAGGGTCTGCCATTAATAACCTCTCCTCTATTTTTAAGGGAGGAGTCTTGTGTGCAAAACAGCAAATAAAACATGATTTTCCCTCTGAAGAGAAACAGTGCAGTCTTATATTTGCTATTGTATCATTTCTGCTGAATAAATACCATTACTAGCAACAAAAATGTATAACACCCAGAAATCGCATGGCCCTTTGAAGTGACAGTAGAGTTTTTTCTCTTGTGGAGGAACTTGGAGATTACATGAGCTCATCAACTTGGCTTCAGATATTTTTTTCTGATAACATTTTCTAAAATGTTGCTATTTTTTGAAATGCCAGCTTTGTGTTTGTTGTGACTGAATGCAGCATTTGTTAAAAGGTGAGTCATTGTATTTACAGTGCTACATTAAGCTAGTTTTACTAGATGATAATTTATGTGCATGATACCATTCACTGGTTTGCAGACTTCTCTAGTCAAGCATAGTTGACATGTAAACTTTTCTATATATCCAGAATCACTACTTATCTATGCTATCTATCTAAACCTATTACACATTACCATATATATGCACACACAATCATATACAGAGTTGTGTGATAAAATGAGTATACCCCATGGAAATTTTTGAACAAGCAAACATTTCAGTCTCTGTAATACAGTGGCTACAGTGAAGGTAATATACTTGAACAAAACCATGGTAAAAATAAGTAGCTTTTTCAGTAGTTTCAGAATGTTCAATTGAGTAAAGATATTCCTCTGTGGAGAAGTGACAATTTTAACCACTCTTCCATTAAAAATCCTTCAGTTGAGATCAAAATGTTTTAGGGATTTCTTGCATGAATTGCCCCTTTTAAATCTCTCCACACCATTTCAGCAAAGTACAAAAAGTTCTTTCTTCCTTTTAAGCCATTCCTTAATGGATTTACTAGTGTGCTTAGGATCATTATCCTCCTGAAAGGTCTACCTCAAAAATAAACTTTTGGAAAGATGGCCTCAGATTGTCTTAAAGCCCTCTTTAATATGATGCAGAATTCAAAGCGGCTGAACAGTTCCTAAGGCAGCGAAGCAACCACAAATTATAAAAATTCCACCACCATTATTCACCCTTAGAATGACGTTCATCTCCTGGACAGCTATCTTTGGTCTACAACACACATGTGTATTGTTATCTTGGTCAAACATCTATATATACATGTTATCCCAAAGGTCTGGTCCTAGCCTTAGCAAACCGTAGTCTTGCACTAACATTTTTTTTTTTTTGGAGAGCAAATGTTTCTGATACACCTCTTATGCAGGTCAAATTTGTCCAGTCTCTTTCTGATTGTAGATGTATACACCAACTGTTGCAAGAGTTACCTGCCATTCCCGTGTTAAATGCCAGGGGTTCTTGGAGGCTTATTCTTGCATCAGTCTGTACTGGACATATTGGCAGTCATTTGAAATTTACCCCACTTGTATATGATTTTCTTCACAGTGGAATGAGTATTTTAAATAATTTAGATTATTTTATACAACTCTTGTCAAACTCATAGGCATTCACAAACTTGCTTGATCAAATATGTTAAAAAGGTCAATTTCCATTGGATGTACTTATTTTGCCACATTACTGTTTATATATACTATTAAAAAACATTCAGTGCTATAGACTGCCTGACCCAGCCATTATCCTGATATCTAATTTTGTGTGTTTAGTCTGTATTGTATGCTCAGTCATTACTGTATGTACTGTTTTAAAAATATCAGAGCTTTTCAAGCATTTTGCCATTACAAGGATAGCTTGGTGCCTGGCTAGATATTAACCCTTTATTAATAACTCATGACTGAGTTGTGTGTGTGTGTGTGGGGGGGGGGGGGTTGCGTGCATGTGTGTGTGTGCATGCGTATGTGTACACTTGTGTATGCAATGATTCAACACCTCTGCCCTTATGTGTGGTGTGTGTGTGTAAGGATGAGACGTCAGACTTCCCAGTCATTCCTTTAATAGCACTTGTCTTTTCCTCCAGCCTCACAGTGGCTGGCCTCTTGCTATGTGGCACCTTTAAGCCCCTGCTCAATGAGCAGGCCCAGAGTGTTTTCGGCAGGCCTCCAGCTGGCCACCCGTGTCTGCCTGTGTGGCGGCTCGTGGTCAGACCTAGCTGGGGCTGTGTGAGAGGAGTGTGGATGTGATAAGGACAGCTGGCCCTGCAGTCTCTGTGGGCTTGCAAGGGTGTGAAAGAGCGGATACCTTTCAAAGCACGTTACACTCACTTTTGTGCAGGGGGCCGAAGAAGAGGGGAACAGATGAGGGCATTTTTAGTGATGAGTGATAAATCCTTTGTCAGACACCACAGGCGACATGCTTCAATACCATTTTTGAAATATGAAGGATGCAGGATCGCGTGACAAAGTCTTTCTTCAGTTTAGTTCAGTTCATTTCAGTTGTTTATTTATATTGTGCTTTTGACAACAGAAGTCTCAAATCAGTTTTTTTTTCTTTTAAAAAAAATTAAAAGGATCATGTTGTACATTATGTTTTGTATTAGTTCTAACATTTTTGTTGGCTTATTTGCCATTTTTCATCCCTTCTATATTCCCAGAATGAAACACTCTTTATAACTTCAACGAGTTTTTAGCGGGGCTAAACTCATGGTAAACAAATTAGTATATCATGAAACAAGGAATTAAAACCAGGATTTTTTGCAGATTACTTTTCATATATTAATCATATGGGCTGGGTAGTATGTTTTGAACGATGTATGTATGTTTTGAATGTTTTAATCCTACATTGAATTCTTTTATTTCAAAGACAGTTTGCATTTGCTTATATTCAGCATTTCTACATTTCTACTAATTAGTATATTTACTGGTCCCAGCCTATTTCAACCTCCCCCTAACCAGTTGCTCTCTCATCCTTGACCTGTGTTCTTAATTGATTGAGGGATGACCATAGTAAATATTTGTAATTGTAACACATCAGTTATAGCTGTGCGGCTTGTCCACTCCAGCCGTCTCCTGGTCGATAGATTAGCATAATTAAATTGCAAAGGATGCTTATGAGGTGACACAAATCCGTGGATCAGAGCGATAAGCATTAGCCAGGATTGTGGGAAGTGTTATCAGGAAGGAGGAGAAACCATTATCCTTTTCAATTTAGATGATGATTTAAATCCCCCAGGATGAAGTGCTCATCAACAAGAAGTATCACTTTGTGTCAAACCCTGTACAAAACTGCCCAGAGAGCCTTGTGGCATCTTCAAATACTTCTCCAAGCCTCGCGATTTGTGTTTCTTATTCATTGTACACGTCCACCAAAGCATAAACTTAGAATTCCAACTGCTCAATTGGATTACCTCAGAAATCAAAGTCTTCAACACTGAACTGGGCTTGCAATGACAATAACAGGATTAGAAATGTGCTGTCGAAAGTTACGCAAACCATGCTAAGGCATTCTAACAAGACGGACCCCAGACCGCCTGAGCTTTCCGAGCTGATGAAAATTTCTATTCTGGTATTTCCAATCCTCATTACCCAGGATTAAATGATGTTGGGCTGCCTTGCGCCCGGCGCTGCATTTAACTGTCATTTTGCGTGAGACTGTCAATATTGTCAGTCCTCATTTGATTAGCCCCCCCAAAGCTGGGGGTGCCGTTGAGCGCTGATGTGGCCGCGTGAGCTTTTAAACACAGCCTTCTCCTTTTCAGCAGTCACTGCTGTCAGTTTGCTCACGACACACACGATCACTGTTTATCGAATCATTCTCCAAATGGAAAATGATAATTGCGAGAACTGGAGGCTTTGCACATTACGCAAGTGCTGCTTCATGACTTTTGGAGAAATACAGGCAGTCTTATTAAAGCCGCCCGCCCGCCTTCTAATCTATTTCCAGGATTTCCGAAGTTTCAGCAATCCAGGGATTAGGAAGTTTTTTTCTTTCCCCCTTCACAGATTTAGCCCCTGTCCAGTGCTCTTCTCTGCTCCCCGCCGGGTGCTGGGTTGTTTGTGTCTGCGGTTTTTGCTGTAGTGCTCTTGTTTGTCTGCATGTTTGAGGTGTGTTTGGGATTTAGAGGACTCTGCTTGTGGACAGGGAGGAATACAATAGTCCCTAGCGTATATAAAAGCAATTAAAAGATTTAGGGCCGGCTTTCTGGACTTAAAAAGCTTTTTGAGGAGTTTCCCTGCAGAGTAACCATAATGTAGTCCAAGACTAAGTATAATCTCTCTACAGCATTTCAGTCTTCTTACTATTTATAGCACCTCATTTTGGTAGTAAAAAGAAACATGTACTGCTGGTATGCTATACCCTTCAAATATGAGGTTTGTCAGGCATTCTTTAGTAAAAACAAATATATAATAATGTTGTATAGAACTGTGACAATGGATTCCAAGGAATCATTTGAACACATACATTTTTTGTTCTTTTCTATAGTGGAAAGCCTGCTGTAAATGGTTCTTTAAAGAATCTTTAAAAATGGTTGTATTTAGCACCAAAAATGAGCACTGTAGCCTCAGAGCAAGAAAGTCCTGGGTTCAATCCCCAGGCTGACCATGGGTACCTTTCTGTGTGGAGTTTGCAAGCTCTCCCTGTGTCTGGGTGCTCTGGTTTCCTCCCACTGTCAAAAGGCCAGTAATAGATTAAGTGTGGTTGCCCATATGTGTGAGTGTGTGCAAATGGTTGCCTGTCTATGTGTTGCCCTGTAATGGGCTGTCCTCCTGTCCTGTAGTTAGTTAGGATTGGCTCCAGCTTCCCCATGACACAAAATAGAAAAAGCAGTTAAAAAAATGGATGGATGGATGAGCTCATTCCTGTATTGTTATAAAGTCATAGAACCTTTTTTTTTATAAGAGTGTTGTAGATAGCGTTGATTACCTAGGAGATCATTAAATCATTTAAATAATATTGCTATTAAATGTTAAATTGTTTACTGACAAACGTAAGTCAGACTTTTATTTATTTGTTAATTTATCAGTCTGACATTTATTTATTTTTTGCTGTCTTTTTTTCTTTATTTTTAGACTTGCGCTATTATTTTAGCAACTAAAATTAAAATGTTTCAACAAATGTTCAGTCAGTGTTCTTTAGTGTCATACCTCCACAATGCAGTCACCAGACATTCACACTTAAGCACACGCGTGACTCCTTCAGCATCACCGTGTCCAGTGCTCTAGCACACGTGTTGTGTGTGTTGTTTCATACATCCGCCATGAAAGCACCTGTCCCGGCTCAAATTTCTCTTCGTGGCTTCCACGTCTTTCCTTCTGACATGCACCACATCTCCTCATAAAAGCCTCATCCTGTCTAATTCAAATTTGCCCTTTGACTATGAGTGGAGCTGTAGCAACCCACATGCTAATAATAAGCAGTGGGGTCTAGTCTTTGTTTGATGATGACAAAATTACTTACATCAGCTTAGACATACTTAATCTAATAACGCTTTCCTGGACTAGCACTGAAGCTATGTATACTGTATGTTGTTATGCTTACACCTACGCTATCAGAGGGAACTGGTGCTTGAATATGTTAATGAACACATTTCATTGATGGCTTAGGCTGTAATGTAGAGTTGAAACTGTATCCTTAATGTGTTTTGTGAGCCACAAAAAATGATGTCGGCTAACAACACAGGCAGCGGCTTTTTATGATGAGACAGCTGAACACATGAAAGCCAAATGTGGGGGTCTTGGAATGTGTCAGAGGTCAACAGACCAGTCTTTTATTTTGAAGTGTGTGTTTGTATGTGTGTGTACGTCTGTGTGCATGCGTGTGCGTGCATGTGTGTGTGTGTGTGTGTGTGTGTGTGTGTGTGTGTGTGTGTGTGTGTGTGTGTGTGCGTGTGTGTGTATCACACCACACACACAATGCTGCTCTTACTACCCTGAAAGATATCATTAGCCAATAGAAGAATAATAGCTTGTAATAGTGCTATACTGAGCTGTAGTATGTCACACACTGATTTGGATTACACACACATTTAATGAGCAGTCCCTTCAGGAAACATTCACACTATGAACAGCTTATTGGCTGAGGTACACTGTGTACATTGCCTAACACCATGCATAAAAGTATAATATTCATGTGCACTAATATCTGCCTGTCTGTCCATCTGTCTGTCTGTCTGTCTGTCTATCCATCTTTCTGCCTGCTTGTCTGTCTTTCTGTCTATCTGTCTGTCTGTCCATCTGTATGTCTGTCTGTTTGTCTATGAATCTTTTTGCCTCCCTGTATGACTTTCTATCTGTCTATCTGTCTGTCTGCCTTTCTATACAGGCATCTAGTGATCCATGTTGTCTGTTTGTCTATCTGTGGGTAGATAGACAGACAGAGTGGGCAGACTGGGTGACCTAGTGGTTAGGATGGTGCCTTTGGGACCTGAAGGTAACAGGTTTGAATCCTGGCCTGGGCACTAAAGAGGTACCCTTATGCAAGGTACCGACCCACTACACTGCTCCTCGGGCGCTGTTGATAGCTGCCCACTGCTACATGTGTGCATGTGTGCTGGGTTAAATGCAGATGTCACATTTCGTTGTGGTACTTGAGTGTGTTCACAATGACAAACTTCACTTCACTTCACTATCTTTCTGTTTGTCAGTCTGTCTTTCATCTGTCTGTCTAAATATAGACAGGTTAGTGTAGGTCTGTCTATCTATCTATCTATCTATCTATCTATCTATCTATCTATCTATCTATCTATCTATCTATCTATCTATCT
>JBBPDA010000013.1:12207477-12223205 GCA_037974385.1 Arnoldichthys spilopterus | reverse complement strand
GAGAGAGAGAGAGAGAGAGAGAGAGAGAGAGAGAGAGAGAGAGAGAGAGAGAGAGAGAGAGAGAGAGAAAGAGTGAATTCAACTTTATGGAGAGTCTTTTCTTTTCACATTCTCTCCCTTTCTCTCTCCCATTCCCATTTAAAACTGCTGCTTCTTTTTGCTTCTGCTGAATTGGGGCTTTGTTCACGCTTATTTCAGGAGCGGCTCATCGGAGGCCTTCTCCGAGCCATTGGGATCACTTACAATGATGGCGGTCAAACACCTTGGCAGATAATTGACTGCGAGCGGTCTGACTTGTTTTCCAAAGTGGTAACAATGGAGACAAAGAACACTAAGGAG
This sequence comes from Arnoldichthys spilopterus, assembly GCA_037974385.1. Lineage (NCBI taxonomy): Eukaryota > Metazoa > Chordata > Actinopteri > Characiformes > Lepidarchidae > Arnoldichthys > Arnoldichthys spilopterus. The sequence continues at coordinate 12,222,866 of JBBPDA010000013.1, read as the reverse complement.
GAGAATAAAAAAGAGGAAGATCTGAATCTTGGACTTCGTCACATAGGCAGAGAGAAAGGAGAAAAAAACGTCCACCTGAGCCAACTTGCTTTGTCTCATTTAGTGCCAGCCTGCAGAAATGTGGGCTTTTTTTCCTCGCCTTTGTGTTTTATCATTACAGGAACATTTAAGCTACTCACTTTCCTTTTAAAAGAAGAACAGTACTTCATCTTTCATATATTTACTTAAGTATGATTCACTGTGTCAATAAATGAATCTTAATTGACCATCATACCGGTAAGCATGATTGAAAGAATATAAAGACAGTACTGAAGGAACTGTTTTCTAAGGATTGTACCAAAAGCAGCTCTGGATAAAAGATAAAATGTATGTAAACTAGCTGTCTGTCACTCTTTAACAAACATTATTGTAAAAAATAATAAAAGCACAAATAGACATTTAAATACATCAAAGACGTTCTTTGATATCAGCACTCTCGTTTAAGCTTTTTTAAGAATCTCTTGTTATGAAAAACAGCAAGGTTGTAATAGAGGTACTCATCAGTGTTATAGAACCTGAATTTGTTGTGGACAGAGCGTGTCAGGATTGTTTTCATCTGCAGGACAGTGGCAAACTTCAGTAACATTCAAAATTGCAGTTGATACCCCAGTGCAGTCATACTCCCTATGCAGTATTACACCCAAATGTCATACAGAGCTATGGTGACTTAATTTACTTGAAACTTTAGGCCTTGTCCACATGTGTGGCTATTTAAACACAGCTTTTTAAATACTTTTTGACCTTTTGTCTACATACAAATTTTACATCAGTGAAAACCAATCTTTCAGAGACTGTTTTTAGTGTTGATGTGTTGACAGGGAGTTTTTGGCTTGTAACTTCAGAGTGTGCAACTTCTATCCTTTGGTCCTTTTATCATCAGAGTAGGAGCTGTTTCTCCCCTGTGTTTACATTTTGTGCAATGGTGGACGCTGCCAAAATGATGGTGTTTTAACCTCCATTTTTACATGTTTACAGTTACTACAGAATGTGCTTCAGATATCAGGGCTACATCCAATGCTCTCACAATTTAGCCTGCGTCTGAATAGTTGAATGAAGCTTCCTTTCTTGTCTGCTTGCCCTGATTTCACCTAAACCGTGGCCATGATCTCATTAAATATTCACTTTACCAGATCAGTCAAAATCAAGGATGGGTGACTGGGAAGAAAGTTTGTGGCTAACCCATTGCCATAGTCATCAATTTGATGAGACCCTTTTGGCCAGTATGGTTTTATTGGTTAAGTTTATACTGCAACTTGTTTTTTTAGCATCCTCTCAATAGACATCGACAGCATGTTTTTGCATGTTCTTGCAAAACAATGCTTGTGTGGACAAGACCAATTGAAAAAAAAAAACGAGTATTTGTGTATGTGTGGACTAGGTCTTGTCCTACACTCTTGGAAAAAAAGGTTCTACACTGAAAGAAGTTCAAAACCAAAACTTTTTATTTGCAGTGTAGAACCATTTTGAAAAGTTAGCCTTTCATCAAAGATAAAAAAAAACATTTTACCAGGCAAAGAACAATTTATGCATTTAAATGATTTATTGAGTGTTTGTAGTTCTATAAAGAACCATTGCTTTCACTAGAGAACTCTTAAGGGAGTATTTTAGGTGCGATGTTGCAGTACATTTATCACTGAGGGTTATTTTTATATGAGGGACTTGAAGCCCATAATCTCCCACCGCTGGTTGTGCTGGACTTAGGTGCAATGAGCAAGAGATCCAACATCTTTCCAGAAATGAATTCCCATGCTGTTTCCAATCTGAGGAAGTTCAGATGAAAAGTATGTTAAGTAAGTGTAGGTGTGTGGAGGTTGGGGCTATGGTTGGTGTTAAGTAATGCAGGCGAAATGTCAGGATGGAAGAACTGAGAACGTCTAGTCTTCGACCTAGCTGGCACGCTCATATAGTTATTATTATATACGGGGGGTTATTTATAAAGGCTAGCATGTGTCACTACCTCCTGATGTGCTATCACACTCTGTTTTGGCCCACTGCTTCTTACATCTCTGACTTGTTTACTCGTCTGTCTAAATTGAGGGCAAAGGGAGGGCAAGTGTTAAAGTACAGAGTCACTGCTGGGCCCCGCATGTTGCTAACCTCACACACAAACACGCGCACACACACACAAAGACACATATGAGAATTATGAGAAAGTGTACACATACACATTAAGCTGTGGTGCACAGGCACGTTCACTCTCACTCTGTTAGTCTTTCTCCATTTGCTCTCTCTCTTTCTTTCTCTCTCTCTCTCACACACACTGGCACACACACACACAAACACCTGTTTAGCTGACTACTTGACTGCCTCTGCCTGTTTTCTTTCCCCAGCACAATCTCTTATGTCTCTTTCTTGTTTTCCCCAGCTGACTCCTTAATTGCCTTTTGCACCCCATCAGCCCATTAAAGCCTCATGGCTATCATTATTACATATTCCTCTTGTCAACATTGTTATCCAGTGTGACTTGATATGAGCATCAAACAACAACTGCTCGCTGGTCCATTATGGCATAATCGCCTACATGCAAAATCGCCTACATGCAAAATGACCTCTTCCTACAAAGCACTTCCGCTCCAGTGCTGACCCCCATATAGCTGTACCATATGCACCTGACCCTAGTGAAATTTTTATTCATTGATAGATGGTCAAGTTGGGGAATGTGGCCCTGGGTTCTTTCATGCATTAAGAAGGTTATGGTGCCAACAGGTGGACTTAGCAAAAGGTCACAGAATGGAATGGGGACGTCCATTGAAGACGGCAAAACATCGCTTTGAAGACTGTCAGATAAACCAAAAATGATATCTCCCCCTGTGAGTTCCAAAAATAAGTTCATGTACATGGAAGTTCTTAGGCAGTCAACTTCCCTCTTTTAGAAGAGCATGCTTCTAAGAAAAGGGAGAAGCTGTCATTGGTCACAATGAAAGAGGGGGTCACAGTCCTCTAGCAGTGGGTTGACAGAATGCACCCACTGGTATCTCTCTTAAGGTCAAAGCACAACAAACAGAAGCATTCTGATGTTGGCAGTTCATGTTAGAATGTTTAAAAAAGAAATAGTGAGCCAAATCAGCTCGACTGAATGGGGGAGAATGCCGTGCATTGATTAGCCTTAAGATTAAAATCACCTGCCTAATATTGCTTAAATTCCTTTCATGCCACCAAAACAGCTCCAATTCTTTATGTCCTATAATTGTGGGGCCTCCATGAATCAGTTTGTCCAGCATTGCCCATAGATGCTTGATTGGACTAAGATCTGGGGAACTTGGAGGCCAAATATATGCTTTGAACTTTTCTGCAGGTTTCTAAAGTAATTCTTGAATTACAGTGCCAGAGCACATTATCCTAAAAGATGCCACTGCAATTAGGCAAGGCAAGTTTATTTATATAGCAAATTATCATACACAGAGGTCATTCAATGTGCTTACATGGATAAAATGAGCATAAAAAGAAAATTAAGCAATAAAATTAGGAATAAAATCAGTTTACAGGAAAGAAGAGTAAGATTTAAAATAAATCAAAACAATAAAAAGTGCCTGATAAAAGCACAGAAAGCTGGAGCCCCTGTTTAATTAAAGGCTTTGGAAAATAAGGCAGTTTTTAACTTATTTTTAAATGTAAATAGAGCTTGTTCTAGCAGTAGGCAGCATAATGACTAAATGCCATTTCACCCTGTTTATTTACATCCCTGAGCACCACTAGCTGACCAGCTCCTGCTAATATAAATATTGGAATACTGTTGCAATGAAGCACTGATCTTCAGCAATGTTTAAATAGGTGGTTTGTTTTAAAGTTACATCCACATAAATGTCAAGAACCAAACTATTTTAGCAGAACACTTCCCAGAGCATTGCACTGCCACTGCCGACTTTCCTTCCTCATGTTGTGCATTGTGGTACCCTCTCTTTGTCATGTACGCAACACAGTCACTTGGCTGTCCACATGATTTAACAGAAACATGATTCTTCGGACCAGCCCACCTTCTCCATTGCTTTATGATCTGTTTCTGATGCTCATGTACATATTGTAGAGGATTTTAGGGGTGGGCAAATATCAGTATGGATACTGTGACCGGTCTGTGACTGCACAGCAAACTGTCATGCACTGTGTTCTGACACCTTTCTATCACAGACATCTTAAACTTTTTCAGTGATTTGTGCTACAATAACTCTTTTGTGGGACTGGACCAAAAGGCACATCACTCCCCACATGTATTGATGAGCCTTAGGTGCTGATGATGCTGTTGCAATTTGGTAGTTACTGGTAGTAACTGACCACTGTGTGCTGGAAACACCTAACAACATCTGCCATTTTGGAGATGGTCTGATCCAGTCGTTTGACCTTTACAGTTTAGCCCTCACTCAGATTCTTACACTTTTACACAATGTTTCCTGCTTCTTAAACATTAACTTCAAAAACTGACTGTTAACTTGCTGACTAATGTATCCCAACCCTTGACAGGTTCCACTGTAATGAGATAATTAATGTTATTCACTTTACCTGTCAGTGGTTTTAATGTTGTGGCTGATTACTGTAGAACGGTGTGAATAGTGAGAACACTCTAGAACATTATGAACAGAGGGCGCATTCTAAAACTGGCATTGTGATTCAGGAAGAACATTCTAGAACAGCGTAATGAAAAATATAATAAGTGATAATGGGTCATTTTTTAAAACAATGTGAATTGTGCAGAACATTTTAGAACAGTGTGACGTGAAGAAGATTTTATTCACACTGTTCTAGAATGCTGGACATTCCTGATTGTTGTAAATGTGGGTGAAAATGTAAAACAATATTAACAGTCAGAAACAGTCTAAATGAAGCAGGAGATTATAGTAGTGTGAACGGGGGAAATTGTAGAAGTGTAAAGCAAGGGGAACAGGGTAGAATCTAGCTGCATTACGGCTGGGTCAAGAATGAGTTTAGTGGGGTCGGAATCCAATTCAAGCCAAAAGAGGTCTAAGTCCAAGTCAAAACCAAAACAGTAAAAGAGGCCTCTTGAAGAACACTAACTGACCTGTTTATGATGTTTGAGAGACACATTCATAGTATATCTTCTATTTAAAGATGATCTTTTTGCACAATTTTCTGTACTCAAAAAGCAAGTGCAGTGTTACAATACTGTAGCACTAAATTACACCATTGGGAGATGAGGTTTAGCAGGCATATGATTAGTTACCAGGTGGCCAATGCCTAAACCCATTCTCTCTGTCAACGGTGGGGGATGGGGTCATTTGGGTGACTGTGGTGTGGTTTTGAAGAATGATTTTTGTTTTATTTGCCATGGTAGCAAAGAAATGTTACCTCTGAAAATGCTACTGTAAACACTGCTTTCAAACTGGACTTGATCAACGCCAACTAGATTATAGGATGAGACCGATTTGCTAAATCAGCAGGACAGTAGGATACCTCAGTGATGCCCAGGCAGGGTTGAACTTGCAACCTTTTGTTCTCAAAGGCAAGGTCCTAACCACTAGGCCACCACTGCCCACCATTAAAACATCTTTATTGCAGACTAGTGTCTGAGACTGGACTACAGACCTGGTGTAGAACAGCATGAATGGAGGAGAAAATTGTAAAACTGTGTGAACTGAGAACCCTGTAGAACGCTAGAAATAGAGAAGAACACTGTAGAACAGTGTGAATAGAGGCAAATATTCTAGAATAACAATCAATCACACAGAGGTATAATAAATAATTACACAGAGGTATGTCACACTGACAAAATATGTGGGTTTTGTTGGGATTTGCTGGGTTGGTGTGGCTTTGCTCTATACCATTTGACTGAAACAGCATGCTAATATCATATAATTCCTATATGCTACTGTCTCCTCATAAATGAGTGTGATTCATGTTTCACAGTGAAGGGACTTGTAAAATGTTCATTGGTCTGTGATTCATATACAGCTACTGCTCTCTTTCCCCATAAGGACAGTTCGACTGGGTTATCTAAGGGTTCAAAACTCGGGGCACATCTTATAAAAATTTCCTTTTCTATTCTCATAATTCTATATTTAGACTTTCTGGGTTCACTCCACCCACCAGTCATTGTGCAATCTTTCAGTTTTGCCAAATAATGTCTTGACTTCATATATAACATTTTATTCAATCCGAGGGCTCAAAGTACCTATTTTAATTGCACCAGTTTATAGAGTGTGCTCTAGGCTAGGGTCACAAATGCAGGCACTCGATGCTCTAACATATTTTAAAGCCGCCAGACTGCATTTATATAGGATGAGGATCTGTTCCCCACCGTTTTGAGACACTGGCACAAAACGAGATGCCAGCTGGCTACCACGTGATGCCAGAAATCTGGCACAGCCAGCAGAGCTGTGCTGGCCACACAAAAGCACTTCACCACCCCATGCCTGCACACACATATGCATGGCAACATATTGATGTGCAGATCCTGTCAATCTTATTTTATTTATTTATTTTTTGCAAAGTTTTGGCATTCTAAACATGCTTGCCACTCTTACTGACATATACTGTGCAGGCGGTGCTTTCACGTTCAAGAGGGCACATAATGATGTGAAAACTGCAGCAACCCTTCAAATAAATATCATTGCTTCTGTATCCAAACATCAAATTTACACTTTATTTTTTATGCCTGTGGTTTTTATTTTTTACATCTGAATGTACCAGTGAGCCTTTTCATCTTGAGAACTTGATGAATGAACCAATAGCTTATGGCATTAAGATAGAACACGTTTATTCCTTCTTCTGTACATTTTGACTGTTCTTTCCTGGAAAGCTCAAGCCCTACAGATTGAGACCTTGGTGAGTGTCAAATATGGATGTCAGCACCACAGACAAAATGTACGATGTAGCACCAGCTAAGCATGTGCTGCTTATTCTTGTTTGAACTAACTAGCATTAAGAAAAAAGTCCAACATCTCAGAGAGAATAAAAGCAGCGCTGTGATGGCCAAAATCTGCAGATTGCTCTTTTTCACCTTTTTCTCTTTTCACTATCCACTGCTTTAGAAGTGTTCTTAATAGTGATTTTGCTGGCTTAGCAATTCCTTTTCATATCAAAATGACTTGTATCTTAAATAGAAGATTAACTTTAGATTTCAGCTTAGCAGATTACAGACTTCAGTGTATGTCTAGTCTATCTGATCCGAGTTTTTTCAAACTTTACTCCTGTGTCCTTTTGTCTCCGTCCCCAAATTTATATACAATGTATATGGCTCATCGTACCACCCACTTACTGCATGCTGTCACCTTAAACTATTCTGACACTTCATTTTTTATTTTAATGTAGATGTAGTGGCCCCACAGACACATTATAATGCCATGCAATGGAAAAGAAATGCAATCTGTTTTCCTCATGTGAATTCTTCTTTGGCCTTTTACGTTATGAATTATTTTGATCATCAGTGTCCTGCGATGGTAGGCCATTATGTAGAAGAAGCTTAATTTGCCCATCGGTAACTAATTGCCACATACATAAGGGGAGTAATAAAAGTGCTATTAAGTAAAATACCTGTGTCATTAACCTAACTGGGTTAATATGGGAAGCAGCAGGGCTTAATAAACAAAAGCAGTGGTGCCTGCTCCATGCAGGGCCAATTAAAAATATGCCGTCATTAATTACGTAGCTTGCCTTCATCAAAACGAGTTTATAACACTCGTAGGCATTCAAACTTCATGCCCTTTCTATTGTATGTGCATTACTCAGTGTGTTCTCTTTGGCGCATAAAGGTTAGGGTTAGGATTAGATGCTTGATTAAGTTTAAGGTGGGGCTTGCATCTTACATTAACCAGTGTTACATTTAGAGCTTTAAAAACGTAATGGAGAATGTAACCGTTATTTGGTTAAATGTAAATTAAAGACAAGGTAAGCATCTAAAAGAGGACTACTTGCATTATTAATCAAATTTAATGAATGATTGAACTTATGCGTAACAATATGACAAACTATGTTCCAAAAATGTAGCAGGTATGAAATTTAAAATCATCTCGTAAGTCAATGTGACTATACCCACTACTCATTTACGCTTGTCACATTCTGTTGTCTGTAAGCTCAGGAAATACCTTCACCTCAGATGGTTAAACAAGGTCAGTTGCCCACATAAATCAGCAGAACATCTCCAAACTTTAAAATAAGAGTGTAAAACCTAAGCCTTAGACAGTGGCAGAAAGAGCAACTGAAACCCATTCTCAGGTAAAAGCATTCTTTGGTGAAATATCAGTTACTTTCCAAACAACTTAAGTGGAAGTCCAAATGTCACTACATCAGTGTGGTGCAACTTATAGAACTTCAACTGAACATCCAGCAGCTTTCAGCATAAGTCCTTTTAGGTTCTATTTCTCTCTTTTTGGAATTCTTATAGTCTAAAATAAAATAATAAACCCCAAAAGTCAGAGACCTGACATAGTGGTACAGATGCACTTTCACACCACCAGTTGCAAGACTTACCTGCATCTCATGACTAAAACTTGGGTTCTTGGAGACTTCGCTTCAGTAAGTTTGCTCTCAGACTGAAATTGCTGGTGCAGTCATGGACAAATTGACAGTTGTTTGTGCCACATGTGGGTGATTTTCCTAACAGTGGAGTCATTTATTTTATAGAAATTAGAGATCTTTTAAGTCCCTTGCGAAACTCATAGGCATCTACAAGTTTTTATTAAAACCTTAGTTCTTTAGATGTTGGCATAATGACAACACCCACATTTATAGCATTAAAAATCACCCTAGATTTGATTCAAAGGTTTCAGAAAACACAGTGCACCACAGTCAGAGCTATTTCAGCAGCATGAGGTGGACCTACTCAATATTAGGCAGATGATGTTAATTGTATGGATGATCAGTGTAATCATCTTTATCTGTAGGCACTTCATACAAAGAGGGTGAAATGTTTGCTTGTTTAAATGTTGAAAAACCTCTGGTTTCATGGGACATACTTATTTTTTATATGACAGTATCTTCAGTGTGCATTGAACAGGTCAGCATGACAACATTGGCATCACAACTGCAGAATTATAACATAATATATGTCAATGTTGAGCTTGTTGATTGCTCTGAAAAGATGCATGTGAGTAATATTTTCTGTGCAAGTCAGTCTTAAACAATTCTCTTTCCAATCTTTTGGAATTCATCCATCATGGATAAGTAGTTTAAAACAAGTGAATGGAAAAAATAGTGCAATAGTGGCCTAGTGGTTAGGACATTGCCCTTGTGAATAAAAGGAAATGTTGCAGGTTCAAGAATATACTTATTTTTATTAATTTGCATTGAATTGACTTTAAAACTAGTCGGCCACATTGTTGCCTTTTTTCTCAACGAAAGTTCACCAGGCCTGAAGTAGAAAAGAGTGTTAACAGGACAGAATACTGTATATATATACTATATTTGTAATGCTTGTAAATAGAAGGTGCATGACAATAAGCACATAATCCTGAACTCTCTGCAGTTAGAAAGCCCTTCAAATCACCCTTCATGAGTAGTGTTGCCTATAGAAATGCCTGCACATGTTGACCTAGAGTCGTTAAGTCAAGAAAACCATAAAAATCACATGAAGTTACACATTAACAGGCTTCAAATTGGGCTCTTAGATCTTCAAAGTGCCATCAGGCATGCAGTTTAAGGACTGCTTTGATGGGACTTAGATCGAGCCAAATCAGAGAGAAGTCTGTCCCAAGTTTGCACTCATGAAGGGTAAATGAGCCTGCATCTGAATGTGACGTGTCACGCGAGATTCCATTTCCCCTGAAGAGGAACTTGGCATGACAGATACTGCAAAAGATATGAAATATCTTGCTATTTTAAAATAGCCAGGACTTAAGGAAAAATGCCCTCATGTAAGGTATTTGTTTTTCCACGCTGTCAAGAAATGACAGCACTGTTGCTGTACGCACAGACAAAAGATTATAAATTCCCCCCAGAGATCCATTTAACTTCACCTGTAAATGGAGGTGCTTTGCCTGGATGCAAAAATGGTGGAACGTACTTAGTATGCTGCTTCGCCCTGCTAATACATACCAAATGTGACCAAAAATGAAGGAAAACAGTTTTTTGTTGTTGTTGTAAAAGAGAAAATATTAAAAAGCCATGACCTAGATCCCCCCAACCATATATACACATATGCTTTTCTTTTTTCTCCTTTATTTATCTCTCCTTTGCTCTCGCTCCCTCCTCTATCCTCCATTTCTGCCACACACACCCCCCCCCCCCCCACCACACACACACACACACACTCCTTTTCCCTCCATCTCTTTTTTTCCTCAAACACACATATGCAGCCATACACACACAACACCCCTGGTCAAATGACATTTTCAGTTAGAAAATAAGTATCATTTCCTCTACATACAGCAAGCTTAAATATGCCCTTTCCTCCCAGTTCTAATGTACAGTTTCTATTTATTTGCTGAATTTAACACAAAACATAAAATATGAAATGGTCCATAACGTTTGCACGGGTCACATATAATGCTATATTTTACCAGTATGGTAAGCCTATAAACAGTAATTGTTACTAAAATGTGCCCCAAACTTTTGCATACAAATGTACAAAAACATTTAAAACTGATGCCTTTGTGGTGTGTCCAATCCAATTTTGCTAGATAACAGCAGGAAAATGGTCTCTTCACTAGATGAATGGTTAAAAGGGGTTTCACTTTGTCTTTTATTTAATCTTGGGTATGTTTTGAGCAAAACATGCACTAAACCAATCAGATGATCTCACATTCCCTTTAATAGCCAGGTGTGTTTGCTGTTATAATGGTGGATATGCTAAAACAAATGCAGGAACACTTCTCAGCTGATGAAGCTCTGGCATGACGTGAAAGCACAGGACCAGTCCATTTATAGGAAGAGCAGAATCCATCCACGTATTTATATATGTCTTGATGTACACAGTAAAAATCTTTTACACTGTAATGCTTGCACGCTGCTGTGCATCCCTGTGTGTGTAAGAAGCAGAGCATACGCACACTGTGCACCCACCTAGTATGTGCATATTACCATCTATAACATGGAAGTACTGCACCATTGACTTCAGACCAGGTTTTTGCTGGTCAGTTGAGCAATTGCTTTGCCTTTTGCCCTATGAGTGCTGGGATTTGCCCTCCATGACCCTAAGATAAGCCGCTCGGAAAAGTAAGGAATGAATGAATGAATGAATGGACTGAATTTCTAGTTTACAGAATTTATAGTTAATTTATAGTTAAATGGGTAACCATTATTTTAGATATGCTCTACTAGTTTCTATGATCTTAATACTACAAAGCTTTAAGAAAATGGGGCCTTCATTGGCATCTGTGATACAGTGGTATAAAAGGCTTCTTTGGAGCAGTGCTATATAAGAACTTTGGCTTACTTGAGAGAACAATCCACTGGAACATTTCCAGATATGGTTCTTTAAAGAACCATGTTTTTTACATGAGACGTGTGAGTATGATGAACCTACTTTAAAGTTTATAGAACCTCCACATAATGTAACGGTTCTATACCAAATAAAGCCTTAATCCTGCATCCAGAACCATACGTCCAAGCCAAAAAACATTTGTTTACCTTTATTTCGATCAAAGTAAGTGGTAAATTCCGCTCTCAGTCTCTGTCTTTCCACCTGTTGAGAATTATATACTCACTATGCTCATTTTTTCTCCTTTCTCTCATCCCGCCTTCCCTCTTTTTCCCCACCCATGTCTCTGTCTGTCGCTCCTGGCTCCTGTGCAGAGGGGACGGACAGCAGAGGCATGAAATTGACGTGATGAAAAACAACTGGGCTATCTCTCTGAGCCATTGGCTGCGCCATTAAGATTTCCCGCCCTGCGCCCTAGCGTGTCCCCATGCCTCCGCTGTGATAGGGGGGACATGCTGCAAATTACCCAGCTGCTATCGCGGGTTATCAGCCATCCACAACCATGACCCCCCTCTCTGAAATACCCCTATTCACTCTGCTACCGAAGTTCAGTCATCCAAGCTTCAGCTGGATGGCCACACACATTTTTTTTTTTTGCCATTTTCTCCTTTATACTTGGTTTCTGGAGAACTTTCTGGTTCTGTGCCCCCTTGTTGGCTCTCTGTGATTGAGCAGGATAAAGCAGACTTATTATGTCACACGCATAATGAGTCATACCCGAAAACAGCTAATTAGGCAGCACTGGAGCTGGATTTGTTTTACCAGCGAAGGTCTTGTAATGCTATTTATAAGAAGTTTGACTGGCCTTTTCACTGAATAAAATATTTGTGAAATTTCAACCAAATTATCACTGATGGCCTGAAGTAAGGCATCAAAGCCCATGTATATGCACTACTATTGCACAACTGCAAAGCTCAATATCAGTAAAAACATGGTCATGTCTGTTTGCAGGTTAATTTTTTATTACATTAGCGATTACACAGAATTCTCTGTGTTCAGGAAATTACAGATGATAATTCACTTCTCATTTATGACTGTAAGATGTTTAAAATTTCAATCACAAATATTGTTGGTAATCTCCTAAATTATAATAGTTTTATACTCCCACAGTTAAATTAATCCAATCAAATAGGGCTTCAGTATCTTTGAATATCAAATTTTTGATGCTTTTTAAGCAGATATCAGTTTTTTTGCAGGCCTAAATAAATTATATTATTAACAAATTTCCTGTTCCCACCTTGTGTGTGAAGCAACGTTGCTGCTGTGTAAATATCTGTAGTACAGTTGTTCATGTGTTGTTTCAAATTATATATAGTATATATATAATATAGGAAAAAACTACCCTTAACAGAAATCATCTTCCATAGCTTTCTGTCATTTATAAGAAACAGAACAAAACAATCATATTATTTCTTACACACTATTCTACGCTTAAGTGTTAGTTGTATATAAGCTGAACTATATGGCACATGGTGGCCTAGTGGTTAGGACATTGCCTTTGTGAACTGAAGGTTGCAGGTTCAAGTCCCAGCCTGGGCACCACTGGGGTACCCTTGAGCAAGGTATTGTCTTGCTACACCTGCTCCCCTGGTGATGTTGATAGCTGTCCGCTGCTCTATGTATGCACGTGTGATGGGTTAAAGGCAGAGGTCACATTTCGGTGCTTGAGTGTGTTCACAATGACAAATAGTCACTTTCACTCTTTCACTTTACATATATATGTAATAGTGTATACAAAAAAACAAAAGACAAAAAAACGTAATGCCACATAAAAAATATATAACATACTATGCATACAACCATTTTATTTAACATATCACATGGAAGTACATCTAATAAAACTGACTTTCACATTCTTTCCTTGTATTGGAACAAGCAGTTGGTCAGTGTACTTTAAATACTACAGTATCCACTTAATGATATCCTCAGAAAGCTTATTGTAAAATAATGTGATGTGAATGACCACAATAATGATATGTATGGCCCTAATCTACAGTAGAATAGATCTCCACCCCACCACCACCATTATGGTCCAGTGCCACCATGTTTTTAGATTCTAAACACCTAATAACCCTACTGCAGATTCTCACCCAGTCTCAACCAATAATCTTAAATCTAGGCTCCACAAGTGCCATAGAAGCACAGAAACTTCTGAAAATGTGGGTAAATAGCTAAACCGACAATTAGGAAGGCCCAACGAGTTAGTGCAAGGAAGAGTGTCATTTAGTATGTAAATTAGTGCATAAGTAAGTGACCAGGAGCAAAAGTGAATTAAAATGGAAATAGATGAAGAGGTAAATGAATACAAATGTTACATAAGTGAGTTTGTATGTAAATACATGCATAAGAGGGTGAATGAAAAGCCAATAAATAGCTTAGTATGTAAATAAATGAATAAATACCTTACCTAAAAGAATGTAATGCTAGAGTGCTAGATAGAGAGAGAGAGAAAGAGAGAGAGAGAGAGAGAGAGAGAGAGAGAGAGAGAAAGAGAGAGAGAGCAAGGCATGTGAGTAAATTAATGGGTAAGAGTGTTATAAAGTGAATTTCTTCAGTATATAACAAAATATAGAAAATAATATATTGAAAGGTATTTTTAATACATTTGTTTTATGATTCTAACTTTTCTTTGAAAAGGAATTCTTACTGCAGTGTGTGGACTGGAGGGTTACTGTGTTTTATCCACAAATAAACACATAAAAGGCCAGCCAGTCATTATTAATTAAAAGACTTTAAAAGTGCTTCGGCCGCAGGCGAACTGGTAAGCCCGTCTGCAGTTTAGCTCTCCTTTTTCTCTGCTTTTGAGTGAGCTCCTACTCTCCATGCTGCTCTGCGTCTGCGTATCTGTGCCTTACGTGGATCATCTTCCCTCATGTCCAGATGATGTGCCAATTACTCCCTAATTACATGCGTCATCTGGATGAGAGGGACCGACTGCAGCCTGATAAATCCTGTTTACCGCGCTGACAAGCCTCACAGTGCTCACAGCTAGCCTCCAGAGGCTCTGATGGAGGGATGGACTCGGAGGTGGAGAAGAAGGAGGGATAGAAACAAGGCGTTTAGAATAATAGCCCTCAGGGCGATGGGGGATTGGAGTTGTTAGAAGAACTGGTTTTGAATGTGTTTGAATGCAAACAATGGCTTATATCTGTTTACTCACAAGCTAATTTAGCCTAAAAAGCACCACAAGATGAAATTTTCTGCTGTTGTACCTTCATAGAAGAGCAGCTCAAAGTATTTAATTGACATCAGTAGGAGACTTATTATAAGATTCCTTTGGAGCCATGCCATAGAAAGTTTGGTTAGCTTAAGAACATTTTAGAAGATGATTTTTGAAACCCTTGAAAAAGGTTCTTCGGCGTGGTGCCATGTAAGAATTTTGACTTTTTTTTTTTTATTAATTGGACATTTTTAAGACAGGTTTCTCTAAAAAACAAGGCTGTAGTCAACATGGGTGGGGACTTTCTTCATGTAGATGAAAAATATCTGTTTGCAGGGTTTGAAGATGAAAAATTGTTGACAGGCAAGGGTGGTGATAAATTATGTTTTTAATGGGTAGAGACAAATGTTTTGTTAAGGAAGCGTGGAGCCAAAAATTGTATTCATAAGGATGGAGACAAAATAATATTGGTGTGTGGTTTCCTGTGGTAACATACCAATAACATTTTTATATAATTATATTGGGGCATTTTGAGGTGGTGTGTCCCCTCCCAATATATGTTGTAAATGTTGTAATTTAATTAAAAAAACTGAACAAAAGTTCTTTAAACTTAAAATACTTCAGACTTGCAAATGTGACATAATATGCTTTTTAATGTTTTCTTTCCTTTAACCACACTTTTAGGCAAAGAACCATGTAGAAACCTTTGTATTTTAAAATGTAAACTACCATTGTAGTGTATAAATGGTAAATATATTAAGAAAAAAAAAATTTAATATTTCTGGTAAAAGATACAAATATGAAAAATTCTTCTTTTATTTCTCT
>JBBPDA010000013.1:12148007-12202639 GCA_037974385.1 Arnoldichthys spilopterus | reverse complement strand
GTGTGTGTGTGTGTGTGTGTGTGTGTGTGTGTGTGTGTGTGTGTGTGTGTGTGTGTGTGTGTGCGTGGGTGTGTGTGTGTGTCACATGCCACTACCGTGCAATATGCAGCCATCCACTTCCATCCCTTCTGCTCCAGCCGACAGTCACACCATTGGTGGGTTGCACATTCATTTCTCTTGCCCTGATGTTATACCTCCTCTGTCATGCAATAGATAGAGATGGTTGCATGTGACATTTGTCCACAGTGCATGTCAAAGCGCATGCTTTTGCCGCCATGTCTCAGGCTGATTTTGCGTGTTATGAAATTCATCCTGCTTGTAGTTCTGTGTATGCGTCTGGCTCAGCACTGGAGCATTAGATAAACAGAGTTAAAGCCTCGGGGCATCGTGCATCCCCAAATATATTATATTCTTCTAGAATGTCATGAAATGCAATATTATAGCACTGCCCACAGCCAGCACTCCGCCGACGTAATTGTGTGAACTGTAGCATGTCATGCAAAAGCATATATGGTTTGTATTGGACAGCTGTCCATGCTCAGAGATATCGGAAACCAATCTAATAGACAACTCTTCTCCTGCTTGGAAAAGAGATGGGTTTATTTTCTGTCAACAACAACAACAGCAACAGAAAACCAAGCCCTATCACCTGTAGTATTAACTGCTGAGCTAGTGGGGCTGTGATTTGTACCTGCCATTAGCCACTACTCTGCCTTATGCTTTGTTTTGACTGTCTACAGAGCTGTTGTTGCTGCTCTCTATGCCTCTGTTTCGTACACATGAACATGTTGACACTGTACACCTTGTCACCTGCTTCCTTCTCAAAAAAAAAAAAAAAGACGCACTGGCAAACGGATACAACTAATCTGGCAGTTGCAATGATTTTCCATCCCAGCCCCAGCGTGTCCAGGAGAGCAGCGTGCGCTTCACACAGACAACAGGGCTGAGTGAGCAGAGCCTGTGCTCACATGGCCACTCTGGAGCCATCAGGGCGACATAAGGGACAAACATCGCTCACAGTACAGCAATACTCATGGGTGCCGTAAGGGGGAGGAAAGTTAGGACAATTCCAAGGGCCCAGCACTGATCGGGGGTCCCTCAAAAAACTGTTTAAAAAAATTTTAATATATAATACTGGGGGCTCAATACTATGGTATTTTCATAGGCAACACCTGTGGGAGGTGGGAGCATAAAGTAGCTTCGCACTCCAGAAAAATGACTTAACAGTTAACTGGTTACTGATGCAGGAGAAACAGGAAACAGTTTGCTTTACATCACAAAAATAAAATAACAGATAGATAGATGGATGGATGGATAGATAGATAGTATATATTATACAAAAGCAATACAAAAATATTATTAAAATATATGTTGTCTTGTTTATGTATTTATTTAAATGTATTTATGTTTATTTATTTCTTTAGCTGCCTGTTTGTAGATGTACGATAACTTTTTAGGTTTGCTCAAACACGCGGCCCTTTTGGCGGCCGTTTTCTTCGCCGGGGCGAAAGTAATTAAGGATTAAAAGCTTTTCTTGGGCGGCACCAATACATCAATTACACCGCGAGAGAAAGCGGGCCGCTAAAGTCCACAGGCTGCTTCACTGCGCTAAAACGCAGGGTCGTACGCTGTGAGCGTAGCAGCGTTTCGGCGCAGCGTCTGCGCGCTTCACCCTCTGTGCAGCTACGCTCAGCAACGCGCGCATCGCATCGCTTAGTGTGTGACTGGCCAGAAGCCAGCGACGTGCTTCCCTCTTAAATAGGATTCATAAGATCACCGACAACAGAAGGGAGTCTGAAAACACACTGGCTGGCCGTCTCTCCTCACTTCCAATCCGGTTCCACTCGATAATCGGAGAGGAAAACAGTTGCGCTGGAATCCCACCGCAAAAAAAAAAGCCTGCAGGTGCGAGTAGGTGGGAAAACGGAGTAACGTTCGTTTTTGTTCCACCTGAGCTCAGAAGCCACCCCTTCCCGCGTCGGGATTGGCTAAACGTTTATATGCTCCTGGTGCAGCGGGTCGCTCGCAAATGTGAACGACTAGCCAATTGTGGCGCAAGGGGCGGACTACTGTCGACCAATCCGCGCGGCGGGTGGGCGTAGCGGCGCGGTATGCGGGTGGGAAAAGAAGAAAAGAAGAACACGGGAAGGTTTTTACTACGCGGTGGACACGCCTCTTCCCCGTGACGTCGCCGGCGAGTAGCGGCGAGAGGGGAGTCACTCGCCTGCCTACTTTTAATAGCTTTGTCATGTGATGGAGAGCAGTTGTAAGACAGGTCGCCCTCGCTCTCGCGCACAGTGAGGGGCACTTCCCTGCATGAGAGCAAGCTGGAGCCGCTCGGATCTTTCTCGGCATCCTTTTGATTGTCTTTTTTTTCTTTTTTGATTTTCTTTTTCATACACACACACACACACACACATTTTCTTCCACAACCGTCATTCAGTGGCTGGATGGCGTGGGACAGGTGCAACCAGGACGCGGTGTGGAGAGAACTAGAGGTGAGAAATAACGGGAAACTTAAAGCTGAGCATCGGAGCGTTTTTAAGGGGGTGAGGTGGACGCTGCCTGTTTTCAATGCACTTTCAATCAAACGGCTTTTTTTCGGTAATATGAGCAAAATGTTCCCGGAGCTCCGGAACGCACGGACATATTCCCGGCTCGGGAGAGGAAAGGCTGTTTCCCCCTTTTTTGTTCCTTTTTGAGAGAAACTGAGCTTTTTGGCGGCTTGTCCGGCGTGTTTGTGTGCTTCGGCAGCAGGTGAACAGCGAGCGGTTTGTGTGTGTATGTGTGTATGTGTGTGTGTGTCTGTACCGTGAACACAGCTACCTGCTCGAGATCGGCGCTGTCCACCGCTGCTTCTCCTGCTCTCTGCTCTCTGGGATCTGAGCCGGAGGGAAGAGAAGTCTAACGCGCGTGTGATGAGCGCGAGCGCGCCGGTGAGCGCTCCGGGAGTGGAGCGCGCGCGTGTGTTTGCGCGCATAGAGAGAGAGAGAGAGAGAGAGAGAGAGAGAGAGCTGACAGGATCTGCGCGGATGGAGCAGCGGACGAAGGGAAGCGGGGAAGCGCGATTGTGAGAGGGAGAGCGGGACGCGCTGCAGGCTCTGCTGGGTGAATGTGTTTAACACGGAGACCGGAGCGAAAATGAGGACACACAGATGTGCGCGTGTGTGTCCGTGTGTGCTGTAGATGCTCAGGTCTGGCGCCGGTATCCAGTTGATCCGACTGCGATTGTCAGCCGCTTTACCCTCCCTCACTTCAGTCCTGCTGCTGCTTCTCTCTTTCTCTATCCTACACACTCTCTCTTTCTCTCCTCTCTCTCCATCCGTCAGTCCGTCTCGCGGCTGTTTTTCAGAAAAGCACGATTGCAGTAGCTTTCTCTCTCTCTCTCTACCCCCCTCTCTATTTCTATTTCTCTCTCTTTCTCTTTCCCTCTCTCTCTCTCCCGTTTCTCTACGTCTGCCTCTCCGTCCCCCCCCCCCACCCGCCCCTCTCTCTCACCTGAGGAAGTCGCTGTAGACACTGAATCGTGTGTTTGTGTTTGGATCCTCCTCGCTGCAAAGTGAGCAGGAGCAGCGCAGCGCAGGAAGAGCCGCAGGTTTATGTGCTAAATGAAATCTGGACGTTCTTACACATTCGGGGCTGTTCAAGTGGGGCTCACTGGTGTGTGTGTGTGTGTGCGCGTGTGTGTGTGTGTGTTTGGGTCTTGTGGCCACGCGCCCTCAGTCGAACCCTGGCGTCATGCTCGTGCGCCTCATGGGTAGCCAGGAGCCCCGCCCCTATCTCATCCAGCAATTCAGCTCTCTCTCTCGCTCTCTCTCTCTCTCTCTCTCTCTCTCTCGCTCTCTCTCACTCTCTCTCTCTCTCTCTCCCTCTCAGACACACACACACACGCAGATATTCGGACTCTGTATTACTGTCTTTGTGGGGTTTTCTCCCATTGACTGCTGCATTGCTGTGGCAGAGTAGTGTTCTGCTTGCTACCCTCAGTTTGAGCAACTACAGGCAAATATTATTTTTGTACTTTTTCTTGAAATAATCATATTTATTTGAACTAAAATATTTTTTGTATAAAAACAACTTTTCACTTGCCAAATGCTCCTGCAACATTCTCCTATTTAGAAACGAATACACAGCCACACACATCCAAACATAAAAACGTGTCCAAACCATTTTTGTGCTAAGCTTGCACAAATAGCTCAAGAAAACAGTTTTTTTTTGTTTTTTTTTGGGGGGGGGGTGTCTGTAGTGTAAGCACAGTTACACATTCGTAATTAAAACTCAGAAGGGTTCGCAGAGCAAACAGTGCAAAGGTGAATACGTTATGGATGCAGCGCAAGCGGTTTGTGAAGAACCTGCCCTCAGCTTTTCTTCACTGTGTTCCTGAGGGCACTAGATTATTTACCCCCTTGAGCCCAGTTTTATGTGCCCACTCCATTTTATTTGTGGCAACTTTGTACCCATTTTTAAAAGTCCAGACCCGGCCATCCAGAACACAAGCTTCCTCTACGCTGATACATTCGTAACAGGACACTGTATGACATAATGGCACATCTCTCATAGGGCAGTCAAACGCTCCAGTGTCTAGCCTTAATACAACCGTGGGGTGAGAAGAACACAAACAAAGAAAAAAAACGCATAGTGTTTGGCCCAATCATCCCAGGAGCTTGTTTACAGAGAAAACATTAGCCGGTTGTAGGTCTGTAGTCTTAAAAAGCCTCGAACAGAATTGAAGGTTGGCAGGTTTTAAGTGTGTTGATCCCAGTGTTAGCAGTTCGATGAAGCCTATAATTTGTGTTCGAGGAGCCACGCAGCAGCTGTCGCGTTGTTGCATAGCGAGGCAGCCAGTGAACAGTCGAAATATTAATAGGCAGTGCTGCACAGCAGAAATGTCTTTCTCCAAGAGAAGCAGAGAAAATATACTCTTTTCCTTACACCTGTAGAAAGAAAAGAGCTTTTTAAGCATTAGATGAAGTTGCATAATGGGAGGACTCTCTGTGTCTCTCTCTGGAGAGGTCTAGGTCTAGACAGTCTACAGTCTGCCCAGAACCATTAAGGAACCTTTATCTTTTACAGTGCATGGGCCCATATGCTTATATCTGCACTGAAGCTTATATTCATATAAGTGCATAGAGGCCTATAACCACCTGACTCACACATTAGTTTCATAGTTGTTACTGAATAAGTGTTACGTTAAGTCTCCTCTCTCCCTGCTAGAGATTGGTTATCTGCTATTGTTCTTCTAGAGCCCTTTTAACAGCACCACACATTTCCCTGAGGAGGAACAATGTTGACTCGTTCCTTTCCTTTCGCAGTGTGCTGCCTTGGTTGGGGAAGACCAGCCCCTTTGTCCTGACTTGCCTGAACTGGACCTCTCCGAGCTGGACGTCAGCGACCTGGACGCGGATAGCTTTCTGGGTGGACTCAAGTGGTACAGCGACCAATCAGAAATCATTTCCAGCCAGTATGGCAACGAGTCATCCAACCTGTTTGAGGTAAGGAGGGCCACCTTTTGATATATTGCAGGATATTGGAAGGGTTTGTCTCATTAGTGTATTATACTGAGGACTTGGATCGAGACAGTGATCTCAGAGGAGTTTATCGCTAGAGTATAAAAGCGTGAGGTGCCAGACTATTGGATTTTCACACACTAATTTGCAGTGATTAGAGATAATGGAAAGTAGGGTGAATGCTAAATTCTGTGAAAGCTCTGATAGTTAATATTAGACAAACTGCTGCATGTGGGCTCCATCAGGCTCCATCGGAACGTACAAAGGAAGAGGTGCTATACTGACTAATGTATAGGATCTTGATAGTGTGATAAGCCTCCAACCTTTGTCTACGATGTTAACTATACGTTTCTTTCATGGAGGCCTTATCAGCCTTTAAATTGCCCACGTATAGGAGGGACAGCTTATGAACTCATGAAGCCACAATGCTTCACAACTACGGGTTAATACCTCCTGCGTTAATGGCACACTACTATGAGTTAGTGGAGCAACTCGCTGTTCTTGTAGCTCACTCTTTGAAATCTCATCTTGGTCTAGCAGTAAATCAAGCGTGTCAGCCTCTAAACGAGCCTGGCCCATTTCAGTGCTGTCATGTTTCTGAAAGGGGTGGGGGTGGGGGTTGGGTTGTGGGGTTAAAGCTTTCCACTTGTTACTCTGTAGCGTTTTTCATCACTCACATAGAAAGCAAAGTCCAGAGGAGAAGAAACGTGGCAGATGAAACAAAGTGGCTGGGGCCTGAGCTAACCGGTTAGTTCATTACGCTCTTATCTGTGGAGATAGACAGAGAAAACGATAACATGGCTTTGTTGTTCATCAGTGGAAGTGGTAAAAGAGCAGTGACTGTTTTTGCTCAGGCTTGCTGGTGCTCTATTTTTTTATTGTATTTTTTTTTTGAGGGTGCGCACAGGGCAATGTGTTGGGGTGGCCCTGGGGGCTGTACAGTGGCTCTGCAGTGTTTTACAGTCATTCTGTGGGGCCTCATGGTTCCTGTAGCAAGAGGAAAGGGAGGGAGGAGAGGATAAAAATACCTGTGTGTGTTGTGTCTTGAATACAGTATCCGTGTCATGGGGTCACTGAGGGGCTAAGGCTGGATGTAGAGATGTTCATAGGGAAACCTTAATGTTGTTATTGTGTTGTTCACTTCCCAATTCATTGCAAATGTTAGTATGCTTCAAATCAGGCAATTATCATTAATCATTACTGTAGTAAAAAGAGTCTTGTACCAGTGTATATTTGTATTCCAGGCTAGAAAACGAAGTAAATTCATGTTAAAATGTATTTGAGGTCCAGTTGTGTGTCTTAAATAAGCTTTATAGGTACACAGCATTCACCTTTTCTAAGAAAAATAATGTATTTGAGTAGAGACAGAACAGAGTAAAACAAAGACCCCAACAGAATATAGACACAACTGTGTTCCCTGACAAACGGTTCTAAAAAAAAAAGTACAGTTTATGGCCTGTCAGTGTTATTTGAACCTTACATTCAAACACTGTGATATCATTCCTACCCCTTATTCTGTGACAAAGGTGATATAATAGATATGGAAAACACATTAACATAAATGAAATATTTGTGCTGTTTAATACTGACATGGCAGCCTTTAAACTTATAAAGGTTCCTAAAGGGGTTCTTGGCCTGGACATATAGAAAAAAAAAAATATATATATATATACATAAATATATGTATATATATATATATGTATGTATATATATATATATATATATATTTTTTTTTTTATATATATAAAAGCATTTAATTTTTATAGAATGTTATGCTATGCTTACATTCATTAAACTTCTTTAGACTTACATGTCATTTACAAAAATGGCTATTAAGAACAAATGAATAGTGGTTCATCTGTTGTCCAGTGGTGGGGCGCTCTTATAGCTCCCTTAATTCTTAATTTGGATGCAGAACACTTGTTTGGTAAGTAAGTGAAACAGCCGTGTATTTAAGGTTTAAATGAGGAAAATTGTTTGCAGCCTGTTGTTGATTAGATGTTGGAATGACTAGCACGTAAATGCTAGAGTGTTTCTATACTTTTAGTCACTTTCTCAGGTGATGTATGTCTACAGCCCTGATGTTGGCCAGAGGCTATGAGTAGGCCCTGCGGGGTGTTAATATCCACGTGTTCATTTCTGGTGCACTGCCACTGCTGACCTGTGTGGGTCACTACAGAGCTCAGCCGGGATGTGAAGACAGGTTAATAAATGGCCTGCTCTTGTGTAAAGCGAGTTGGCAGAACTTTTTCATCTCCTCCCCCTGCTCCCATTCAAACCTCTGGCAATGTTTTCTTAACCCGCATGACTGCAGTGTAGTTAATAGGTGGCCTGCCTAGTCTTCTGATCTCCCACACTCAGCCACACACTTTCTCACACACTCGCTGCCTCCCTTACTCTCTCTTAGAGACACATGCACACACGCAGCACTCCCCCCACCCCTCCTCCCGCTTCAGGCCTTTTAATGAATCGGATTCAGTGAAGTCATTTATTTCATGTCTTGCTCTTTTCTGACATTTTTACATCATGTCCCATTATTGCAGGGCCATGTGGGGCTGGCTAGCAGGCAGATGAGTGAGAGAGATAGCAGCCAGTGGGGCAGCAGTGCCTACTGACTGTGTGTGTGACGTGACAGCTAATGCCCTTCAGTGCCAGTTCAGTCCTTAGTTATCAGGCCCATCTCTGGGGCTAAAATACAGTGAAGGTGGGGGATGGCAGTGGGCCTTTCTTTGCCCCATCCTGCTGGCCAGCAGGGCTGCACTATAACTGACCAGCCCTCTCATGGGTATAGACTGGAGGAGGGTTAGAACAACACACTAGCAAATTTGTTAAGGACATGCCACTCAGAGACAAGGTCTTTTCCCCTACTTTCCCCTACTTTTAAGAATTTCTGCATATGCCAAACATGTGGGGACAAATGTCAAACTGTTTTTGGCAATACTTGAAGACACTTAGGTCTTGTTATAGGCCATTTAAACATAATCAGCAGCTGAAAAATGTCTTTCTGACAAAATGTGTAAAATGATGTTCACTATGTAGCATAACGTAAGAATTCATGGCTCAACAGGAGGCCAGATTGATGATTAACTGAGGGGTGGTGAAATTGTTGCTGTCCGGCCTGTTTGAAGAGTAGCTCTGACGTGAGTGTAGAACGTCAGTGTTTCTATCAGTCACCATCATGAAGGACAAAAATACAATCTGTGTGTGCCAAAGCCTGTAGTAGAACTGTGACTAAAAGAGTAACTTGAATTAAAGAAGACTGTTCACATATCTATTTAAATATGTATTTTTAAATATGTGGTTATAAATCACTGAATAAAATATGCCACAAATTATTGCCCAGCTGTGTTCCAAACTGATGTACTGTAACTAAAACATGCTGGCTGTCTTAAAAAGCAATCATGAAATTCAGATTAGGGCAGAGAAGTCCCTCTCATTGCATATGCATGTTTGCTTCTCAATGCACTTGTCTGTTTGTATGGTATACTCAGCAAACTCTGTGACTGAAGTTCAGTATGCTGGCCCTTGAATGGCTTCTGCTACTGTATCCAAGGCTAAAATGTGTTCTCTATGTACAATGCGCAGAATAGAGTGGTTACTGATGGCAGTGGCCTTTTATTTTGAGGGCACTTGACACCTAGTCAAAATAACTGCCCAGCGACTGCCCTACTGTATTAGATCATCCAATGAGGACATATTGCCATTTGAAAAGCATGAGTGTGCTGCCAATGAGTATGTGGAATTTCTGACTTGGTCACAATGTAAAAGACAAAAGGTGCCACCCCTGCTTTTGTGAGGCTGGTGTCGACTGATCAAGACTTTGAGCACACATTGACCTGTCACTCAGCTATTCATGGGCCTTTTACTGCCAAGGGGACAGTCAGTGTGTTTGTGTGAACTTGCAAAAACTGTATTAATGTAATCAGTAACTATAATACTTTTAAGTCTTGTTTTGTTTGTTAGCCCTATACTCTGCAGATGTTCAAATTATTAACAAACTGTCAGACAAAATTTAGGGTTTAGGTTTGGGTTTAGGCTAAGGTTAGTAAAGAGTTAGGTTTAGGAAAATCAGGGTAAAAATAAAGATGAAATTAATTAATTATTATTCTATTACTCTCTCTCTCTCTCTCTCTCTCTCTCTCTCTATCTATCTATCTATCTATCTATCTATCTATCTATCTATCTATCTATCTATCTATTGTTCTCTATTTTTCTATAGATGTTTTCTCTGTTCAGACTTTCCTGGGTCATCTCATCTCTTCATCTGTTACTTGCCAGCTTTAGTGGATGTGCTTGAGCAGGGGAGTAATTTATGCTGGACACTGATTCTCCAAAACCAGAGTATAACACTCCTGCCTTAAGCTCTAGGACTCCAGAAAGGAATTAAACCTAGTCCTGGATTAACTTTGTCTAACTTTTGTGTATTTAGGACTACGATTCATCCCTGTCCAGGAAGCTAATCCCAAGTGACATAATCATCTTAATTATTCAGTAACTACTATATATTATTCAATAACCCACAGCTACAATGTAATATGTTTTTATCGCCCTTTCATTTTAGTGTTGTTCTACTAGACCCAACTGTCCATGTTCTTTTTTCATATTACACAGTACTTATAGATGTCTAGTACTTCGCAACAGAACAGAACAACCTTAAACCAATTTTAAAGGTACACCTCATACAATATTATCTCCATGTAATATTCCTGTATACATATAGGATGCTATAATGTAATATGTTCTTAAGGGAACCCCACAGAGAGTATTAGTGTAGCTCCTTTTTTGTGTGTAAGCATTTATCGCTGAGGTAAAAGAGTCAACAGAAGATCAGACAGAAACTTTGCCCAGACAGTAGCTAGTTTGCTTCCTGCTTGTCTACTAATTTGTTGATCTACCACATAGACACATCTGCCCAGTCATACATCAAACAATAGAAGGAGAGGGTGATTGATTACACCTTGCCTTTGCTGCATTCCAAAATCAACAAGCATACCACAGACACACACACACACAGACACACACACACGTTAACAGTGACTGCTGATGGCTTCGCATGTTTAATTTGCAAATTTATGCTGACATTTGAAGGCACACCACTACTTGAGCTGCAGCAGTTCAGCTGGGCCGAGCACATTATCATATTGTGCTGTATAATATGATTTCCTCAAGTGAACACTTATGAAACACACACATACACACACACACACATACACAGGATTGCGTCCCTGCTCTCCTTCTTGAAGCACATGCATTCGTAAGTGGCTCAGTGTCAGCCAACTCAGAAGCACCGCTAACAATGGTGAAACAGCAGTACACTTTGCTGCGGTTTAACAGCGTCTGTAGTGACTGTTGTTTTTTGTTTTTTTTCATCTGTTGTTTACTGTGCTGTGTCATCTCACCACCAAGGAGCTGTTGCCAGCAGGTCTGCTTTGATCCTGCTGTTTGCTTTAAAGGCATCTGTGTAATTTAAGCGCACTGTTTGCGAGATAATTGGGAAAATCTTTCGCTTTATTTTTAACCTTTGGGTACTGCAGAACTTTAGCTTTTTGCTTCTTTTTGTAATCTCTTGCATTTTAGACTCCTTGAATTGACTTGGAGTTGTTGGCATATTTGTTAGGCCAGAAACCGTCTCAAGTCATACACATACTGTGTGTTATTCAGTTATTAATCTTTATTAATCAATAACTGCTATTGATTTTTTTTTAACTTTGCTTAAAGGTTAAGGGTTAAAGTGCACAGCATTAGCTATTTTCCCTTTCTTTCAGTGTGTTTCAGTTAGACCATGCGCCTTAGCCTCGTCCTCCGCTCTGGTGCCTTTGAGGCTAGCCAACTAGCTGGAGACAAGATGATGGGTCTCTAGCAGGCGAATATGTTCAACCACAGTTGCTTTACCGTGATGGGAAAGGGATATTGGGGAGAAAAGAAAAGCAAAAAAGCACGAGGAGGAGAAGACAGAGGGAGGGAGGGAGGGAGAGAGGGAGGGAGGGAGGAGAGGAAACATCACTTGCAGTTGGAAAATTGTCCCCGTAGGGCATGTTTGGAAAAGAGCAAGTTAACATCTTATGGTTGTTGCCCGGCTCTCCACACTCCCCCAAAAGCCCTCCCTTCCTCCCTCCCACACTGTGCATTTCTCTCTCCACATTTCTCTCTTTTTCCATCACTCACTGCCTCCCCATATTCTACACTCATAGTGATAGTCATACAGACACTTTGACTTGAATGCACTGTTACTTTTACTGCTAATTGTATAAAAACCTCCCCTTCTACATCCACATTTTACGTGCGGCCAGTTTAACTGTGTTTTGACGAAAGGTCACTATCTTGACTGCAGTCACCAGCATTGCAGATATTACAAGCTTTCATTTTCACTTTAAAATAGTTCCACACTGCAGGCATTTACACTGCATTGTTAACTTCAGGAAATGTGTCTCACTTGTACCTAATGTCTGTTTACGCCGCCTCTATGACGGTGGTGTAAATAGAGCGCAATGGAGTAAAATAGCCTTTGGGAAGGACTGGAATCAGATCTGGCTTTATATAGCTGATACTGATGCATTAAAATAGGCCTGGATTGGCTCCTGCAGAATGGAATCGTGGTATCCGTAATTTAACCCATGGTACAAAGTCGGCAGCTGGTGATTGGGAGAGAATCTGAAGCTTGATTTTACACTTAGCTTTAGGGAACAGCCAACTGAGCCCTGCTCTCAACTACCTGACACTCAACTTAGAGCCCATTTAACACCCCTTTACCCCCATACACACCCCTGGAGAGGAGAGAGAGAATGTGAGTGATACCTATGTGTGTGTGTAAACCTGAAATCTTTAATTTTGCAGACGCATGTGGAGGTGTTTGGCAATGTAGCTGTCCTTTTTGGCTGATTCTGGTGCAACAGAACATGTGTATGTATGTGCATGTGATTCAGCAGTGCTTATCAATCATTTGCATGTGCATCTTTATGTTTATCTACTGCTTTTAAGTCACTGGTATGGATTAGCACACGCATTCCTTATAATGCAGCTTCCTAGTGTGTGTGCGTGCGTGCGTGTGTGTGTGTGTGTGTGAATGTGTGCTTTGGTGTTACCTCAGCCACCCCGCTGTGTCTAAAGTTTCGTCTGCTTATAAAAAGCTTTTGGCTGTCATGGCCCAGGGACACACTGTACTATGCCAGCTGAGCTGAGTGGCGTAAATATCAGCTGACTAGCCCACTATTTGAGGTCAGGACTGAAGCACTGCAGGTGGGGTCACATAGGTGACCCTGTGCTACCAACAAGGCTGCTCACAAAAGGGGACCTAACATAACATGATGATAAGCCCCCTAAATCACATTTCATTTGGACGAATGAAGCCGCTCCTTTTATAGGTAACCCTTTCACACAGATATCACATTTGCTCTTTACCCACTAACCTCAACCCCTTGAAAATGCAAGGACCTCATAATTACATAACTTACATATTCTCTCTGTCAGGTTAAATCATTGTCACTTTTTTTACACCATTTTAAAGGCCGACTGCCCTTTACGTTCAAGAGTATATCTTAGTTAACACCTCTGTTAATTTGCCAGGTTTAGTGGATGAGTTTGTATAGGGGGATTACCAGACTATGCTGGACACCAGCCCTCCAGGACTAGAGATTTTACAGAAAATAAAAAGTTTTTACACCGTTAACATTAGTTTCAATGCAGTTACCAAATAATTCACAATAGTATATGAACAATAAGCTTTAGGATTAATAACTGAATAATAGTGCCTGAAATATAAAGGGTTAACCATTCTGAGAGAAATAGCAAAAAATACTATCAAAGCTCCAAACTGACAGTAAACAGCTTGAGCAGCTCAGAGTGGATAAATAAACATGTAAATACAACCCGAGGGACGCATGAGGATTTAACGTTCGTGTGCCTGCAAAGGCTTAATCACACTCCGTATTTATGAATTATGTATAGGCTCCATAGTCCCTACGAGTGTGTCTTGTTATATGCCATACAACTTTCACATCCACAGGTGTGCGCAGCCTCACATCTGAACACAAACCGCTTTCAGAAGGCTTTTGTAGTTTTTCCGCACTGAATTGAACCATTAGCATTAGCTATGTTGTGAGTAGTAGGGGCAAGCCAGTTTGCTATTTTTAGCTTGGGTGGGTAATCTCTTTTAAGAGCCTTTCAGGGCCTGTCTCTCTCTAACCTGGCCGGAAACGCTGAGCCAATAAGCCTTGGGCGTCTGGCTTGTTTCACTTCAGAGAGAAAGAGAGAGAAAGGGAGAGGGAGAGCACCTCAATGCGGACACTTCCTGGATTATTTAATAGTTCCACCCTTCAGGGTGGGGAAGTTTGGATCTCTAAATTCCAGGAACACTGCTTCTCCCCGAAATTATGCAACAGTAGTTTAAATCGTGGTACTTTTGGACAGGATGGGTAGGTTGCAGCATGGGACATCACAGCATGCAGAGCTTGACGTCACTTTAGGCCTAGTTTCCTGGTGAACGTCTGGGCTGAAGATATTTTGGTAGACAAGTGATGAGCGAAAGGTCTTTAAAGCTACAGTCTGGCAAAAAAAAATAAATAATAATTTACACAAATTTACCCCAATTCCAAAAGTAGTCGGTTAGTCTGGATGTCAAGTCAAGTCAGGTTTATTTATAAAGCACATTTTAAAACAACAGGAGTTGCATCAAAGTACTGTACAGCAATATACTAAATGATAATAATTAGTAACAGAATAAAATAAACAGGAAATAAAAATTATATCAAATTTGATTATGAAAGGAACAACAGGATAATAATCAAAAGTGGGTGAGTAAAGATGAGTTTTAAAAAGAGATTTAAAAGATGCAACATTATTTAATATCTGAAAAGTACATGCCAGTGGTTCTCAGAAGGTCCTCATTTTTGCTCCGTCCCTTAGCTGGGATAGGCCGAAAGTGTGGACCCTCTAGGGCCTCCTGAAGACATCAATGGCATTAATTAAAACAGTAGTAGCCCTGAGGCCTGAATTTTGTCTGCACGTTAATGTGGTTTCTGGCAGTACAGTGTACTCATAAACAAATCTTCATAAGATTACTGAACAACTCAACACACGTTGCAGCAAGTGTGATGATCTACAAATGCTCCTATCACTTGCTAGCTATATTGGGCAGGGGTAGCCTAGTGTTTAGGGACCTGCCCATGTGATCAGCAAGTTGCTCAGGTACCGCTGAGGTACCCTCGAGCAAGGTCCCATCCCACTACACTGCTTCCCGGGTGCTGTTGCTAGCTGCCTGCTGCTCCACCTATGGATGGGTTAGATGCAGAGGTCACATTTTGTTGTGGTGCACATTGTGGGATGGGGTGTGTTCACAATGACAAATAATCACTTTCACTTCACTATATTAACGTTGTAGTGCCAAGCCAGACATTAGACATCATACATGTTTTGTTAATTTACTACAATTGGAATAAGGGACAGATTTGTTTGAACAAATGTTTTGAACAATGACTAATTGTATTGGATTGTATATGACTGAGTTGGTGTGGGATCATATTTTGCAGTGATGACTGTTGACAGAAAGCTAATGAAGTGTACATACAGTATCTGCACACTTAAAAAGTGGTTTAACTTTGGCAGTGCGGAAGTTTACATGAGATACTGTATTCAGTATTTTTACACTCGTATCCTACTGAGGTCCATCTTTTCCTCCTGTTCCTCTTGGTCAGGTATTGATTCCTTCACTTTAAAAGCCGAAAGATTTTTCCCGCTACATACTTTTCCTGTGTTCTTCTACCTGAGCTATGTTTTCTGAGGAGCCCCTGCATTTAACACCCACATGAGCTGCAGTCGAAAGTCATACCCTTAGATGGTAAAAAGTATGTATGAAACACACAGGAATAATCCCCTTAAAAAGTCAAGGTCTGACAAAGCCTCCCTCAACAACAACCTAGGGCCAGAGAGAGAGAGGGAGAGAGAGAGAGAGAGAGAGAGAGAGAGAGTAAGAGAAAGAAAGAAAGCACAGTGGAAGTCAAGGTAAAAGATAATGCATTTATTTAGTAATCAGCAAATAGCTTTTATGCAGTGGGGTGAGGGTGCAATAGCAGACTCTGATAAGATCATTTGCTTTCAGGTGTTTTGCTCGCTACTGTACTCAGCATTGAGTGTAAATTGAATAGCGTGACCTTTTGCTGCTGAATCAAATTGACTGCATTTCCACAAAGATTTGGCGGTTTCAATTACCATAAATTTTTGATATTGGGGATGTAACCTCTCCTCCTCAGCACACACTCAGACACATGTGCCCACACTCACAAACAGACTCATAAACACACACACACATACACATACACTTCAGCGGAGCCAGCTCCTTTGGCCTGCTTGGCTTTGCTGGTCCTGATGGCATGCCATTCCTGCTGGTTTCAGTGATAAATGACAGACTGCCCTGCTTCAGTGCCGCTGATTAACCTGGCGGCTGCCCGAAAGGTCAAAGGGGGATCTGGAGGGTAACAAAGTGTTTTTAATGAAAGAGGACACAACACACACAAACACAAGTTATATACATACAAGCATAATAACAAGAGATAACAGATGAACACCTCTATGCATGTTACCCCACACCTGCAAGTTACCTGTGATTTCAGTTAAAGACAAGTGCTTTGATCCCGTAGCCCTGAGACTCCCTCTCTCTGTCCCTTTCTCTCTCTCTCTCTCTCTCTCTTTCTCCCTCTCTCTCTCTCTCTCTCTCTGAAATGTGACATCACCCATTTAGCTGGGTAAAGTGAACACTGCCTTCTCTCTCTCTCTAACTACATCTATCCAGTGACCAGTAGCTGCACTTTTGTCTCTCCTCTGGCTACCTTCCCTCGATCTCTCAATTAACATCAATATATCAACACATAGACTTCGCTGAAATGGACAGATTTGTTCTGATCTGCTTCTATTAAAATTACATCGAAGGTGTACACCGTACTGTAAACGTTAACCAGACTGTTTTCATGGATTTTGAACTCTTCTTTCAGTCTGAGGTGCTCAGCAGATTACATTCATTGATGTTAACTGTAGGGTAGTGAAAGTGAATAAATTAGTTAATAAATAAATACATTAATTAATTAAGTAAACTAAATTAGGAATAAGCTGCTTGACAACAGTGATGCCAGTATTTTATTGAGCAGAATGTGAGGTTATACATAACAATGCATTTTAACTATTAATCCTGCTAAACTTGCAAAATTGCAAGTCAGTATCATGGTGTAGCACCAAGACGGGGATTTGTCCAATACTACAGGCCTGATTGTCGCCTCTTTAAATGCCATTTTCACATTTGTTTTGATGCCATACTTCTTTTTGTAGCATCCATAAAAGCGTTTGATCCCAGCAAAAGGCTTTTCTTGAGGAACATGAGAGTGCTCTGGCTAGCGCTGGCTGTGCTGCGGTGGCACAATCTAAAAAAAGCAGAGCAACAATATGTCTGAGCATCCAAACATTACACACTGTTAGAACTGCATTAGGAGCGGCCTCTTGACCATCTGCTGTTGTGCGAAGGCTCTGCACTGATACAGAGAGGCCTTAGATGTTGTTTCTTTCCTTATGTTATTTGTCTTTTTTTCTCTTCCTTTTTGTGTCATTGTCTGCTTTTTAAATCCTGGATGCTTTGTTACTCTTTTTGTTCTCGCTCTCTCTCTTTGTCTCTGGAGATGGGAGGTTACTGTATGTGCGTGTGACTGAACCTCTCCACGGAGCATGTTCTGCTCGCTGGAGATTTCTAGCTGTCGTCAGAGAGGAAGGGAGGAGGATAGTGGCTCCCTTTGGGGCCTAAGGGTTTTCTCTCTCACACACACACACAAGCACACAACAGTCTGTACCAGTCTACTTAAGACTGTTCTCTAATTATTCAATCAAATCATGCTTTATTTATTTATTTACTTTGCACACGAACAGCTTTTCCTTCTGCTGTAAAGTGACAGTTTCTAAAAATTTGCATTACTGGTGCAATACATGAACCACATGTCTTTTTATTTTTTTCCCCTTCTCAGTTTAGAGTATCATGATATCACTCAAATCAGTTTTGCTGAATGGGACTGAATGGAGAGCATGCGACTTGGCACTGTTGGCTGTGTGCTCCACTTAAGCATGCCTTTTTAAAAGTGCTATTGACACTAATAGAGTGGTCCAATAAGCAATCATGCTGCTCGTCAATATGTTTGACTGGTGAGAATTACCCCAGTGAGCACCGCTGTGCCCTTCCTTGCATTGAAGTCCATTAGGATGAGAGATCTGTGCCATGCTGTTTTTTTTGGGTGGATGTTTTCAATCTAAAAGAGAAAAGCTTTAGACTACATGTCCAACTACAACAGGGCAGGGGGGGGGGGGTTGTAATGTTGGTGAGCGTTATGAAAAGTTAATCCATGTGGTAGCCTGGCGTGCTGTGATCATTGCCTCTGGAGCTAGCATGCATCAGTGGCCGGCTTGCAGGATCATTTGCAGGGGAAATGAGGTTTGAAATAGTGCTAGTCATTCCACTGGCCGAATCCTATTTTTGCGGTTGACAGATGAACGCTTGGCCATTTTTATATGCGCTGTGACATTAGCTAGTAGACATTTTAGAATATGATGGATAATGTGAAATTACAGGGATTTGCTCTTTATTGTGGGTTTTGGTCGTGTTGCACATTGCGAGTTCCCTGCCAAAGTCACACTTTTGTTTTTGTGTTTATCTTGCCCAAGAGCCTCTTTATACCAAACTTTTGTTACATTTTCCCATGTCATTTTGCAGCTCTCTTTCGTTCCTCCCTCATGAATCCCTGCCTAAGCGATGCTGGTGCAACTGTCCGCTGTGTGTGAGCACAGTTCACATATTGCTTCAAGCAACTTTGATTTATTTGCTGTGAAATCAGGCGGCAGGCTAATAACACAGAGCGATGCTATTTGTTTATCAGATCTAATGTGCTTTCTCCATGGGTGCAAAACACAGGGACTCAATCCCCCTCACACTTACACTACCACGTTTCAGCCTGTGTTGTGATAAGGGGGTCTGGCAACTTAGTTAACCTTATCTGGGGGGCTTTGATATTTGTATGAGGACAAGAAAAAAAACATAAAATGCACTGCAATTAAATGACCAAAGCTGTGGCTAAGCTCCAAGCAATCTGCCGACAAATTTATTAAACATGTTTTCATTCTCAGTGGATGCTAGAGAGAAAGAGCAAAAGAGAGAGAGAGAGAGTGAGATAAAGCCTGTTTGAGATAAGATGGATCTCTTTGAAAACTTCCACTCCCGCTAAGTCTTTTAGTGTCTCTTATGGCACTGCCAGTGCAAGGTTTTGGTCATAAAACTCTCAAAGTAATTACCCTAAATCATTTCACCTTTAGAATGTTTTTCCGCTTCATGCTCATGGCTGTATACATACACAAATTCTGATTTCCCCTTATACTTCCTCTGGGGGACATGAATGTGGTTTGCTATAACAATTAGTGCATGCTTAAATTTTCTCTATTGGCCTTGGAGTGCAAAAGCGTATTTAGAAGTGCAAAAAAAGCATTGCCTGTTATCAGTGGCATGAATTGTATCTTGGGAACACAATGGCTCGGGTGGAACTCAATAAAAGAGTTGAAGCAAGGACGATTTCAAAGACAGCCTGTCTGATAACAAAAGGGCTCACCTGATAATGAATGACTCGTGAGCGCTGCCTCGCCTCTGGGGGGGGTTGATAGAGGTGGAGATGGAGTGAAGGTGGCCTGTGCTTGCCAGAGTCTTTTATGGTTAATTGAAGCATTTGGAGTAAAACAGCCGTGAATGGCACCCTTTAGAATTGAAGCAGGTTAATATATTGCCGTCCCACAATTAGCCTATGATTGTTAAGACCTCCTTAATTCTTCTTTGCCCATTAAATGCAATAGGTAGGCCTTGGCTATTTGAAGTGTGCTTATTTATTTGTTTATTTATTAATTATCTTTTTTTTTTTTTAATTTTCCCAGAACAGCCACAACTGCGGGAAATCAATGGAGATTAGAGATTGAACTTGATCTTTGGCCAATCTTCCCTTCTGCATCTTCCTTGGCACTGGCTATTGCTTCTCTGTTTCATTTTGAGAATCAGTTACAACGCTCTAAATGGAGCTTTTGGATGGTAGACTACTGGTAGTGGCAACAGAGTGGTGAAAGACAGAGTGACAGGAATGCAATTTCTGGTATGACTCGGTGCCTTTGATTGTTGTGCAATCAAAGGCCATGTGTCCTCTAGGTTGCCTCCATGCTAGGAACTATGCTCTGAGTGATTCTAGTTGTGTTGTCATGCTATTGTGAAGGATTTTTTCTCCAGTGCAGTGATTATGCCATAAACATGAACTTTTTTCTGTTGTAGAAGTTGCAGATGCTGATTTTCCTAGTATCATTTAAAAATGACTCATAAGGCTCCATGTGAGCATCATCTGTTTTACAACTCAGAGTAGTATAGTAGATTCATCCACACTTGTTCAGGAACCAAACCTAAAGTAGAGGCCAGTCAAATGGTTGACAATATTTGAAGTAATTTATATGGCTACTGGTACTTGCAATGTACTATATGTTAAAGTACTAAAATAAGGTCTTGAAAAGATGCTGTGGTCCAGTAAAGGGATAGAAAAGTCATTAACCAGCAATTAAACAGCATGCTAATTTAGCCCAAGCATTTTCACCATCAAATCTTAGAGGCCCCAGTTGTGTTTGGCAGTCTCTGACATTTGTTATGTTATCATTTTTGATAATGAATGTAGTAGATGCTCCCAATAGATCTCAGAAAATGAATTAGGGAGTGCTTTTGAAAATCTTCTCATTGAAGCTTTATTTCACTTTTTCTTCCTGTTAGGGGTTCATCAAATCAGAGCTATCAATTAATGGGTTCTCTTAAGTTGACATGAGACATCCAGGGAATGGTCCATGTTTTGACTTCTCCAAAAATGCTCCTATGTCAATACAACCATACTGGCATGTAATCATGGGAAACTATGAATAGAAAGAGGATCAAACAGGGTGATCGCTGCACATGGGACTTGAGGCTAAGCAGCACAACACCCCTATCTAAAGAGGACTCTTTGCCTGTAGCCACAATGATTGCGCCCGAATGCTATCGGCAACTGATGCTAATCCTGTGGTGTGCATAAAAGGATTTGTTCTTGTTGGGCTGTATGTGCCATTACCCACAGCAGTTTGGCTGTTTATCTTCTGTGGTTGCTAAGTCCCACGAGCTTTGGCAGTGGAACTTCCCGTGCCTGTCACAACCCCTCCTCCTCCCCTGTTGATACTCCTCAGACACCACCTCTCTCATGCTACCATGATCACTTGACTGAAAATGTCGCAGCAGAATGGATTTTTAATTTCATAGGTAAATGGACAAGGGTTGGCCTTAATGTTTGACCTGACAATGAAGAGTCTCTAGTGGTCTGCTTTGTAAGCTTTCTGGTGCTGCTTTAAAAATACCACATTCATTTAGAATGATGATGATTATCCCTTATCTACGGAGTCTTCACAACATCATGTAGACAAGCCACTTGTCTCTCTTCTGTGGAGAACCCAGTTAAAGACTGGAGCAACTCAACTTCCTATCCATTGTTCCCCCTCCCTTTCCTTTTCTTTCCCTGGGTAGTTGCTGTGTGTCAGCCCAGTTAATGGGTTTCTTAGGGGGGATATTATTTTGGTCCAGTAAGCCGCATGCTTAATGTATGACTGACAGCACTGACTCATGTGGCTAAGGCAATTTGTAGTTGAAAGAAATTTCTGTGCACACGTTTTCCTATATAGCACTGCAAAAAAAAAAACCTCTCCATATTCTGTTAACAATGAAGCAGCACCCCTCCCTCCAGTGCTTGCGCCAATATGGAGAAAGACAGAAATCGACTACTCCAAACTAAACTGTCCTATTTTCTCCCACTGTTCTTTCTCTTGCCCTCTTCCTTTTCCACCTCCTAAGAAGATAGATGAGGAAAATGAGGCCAACTTGCTGGCAGTGCTCACAGAAACCCTGGACAGTATCCCTGTGGACGAGGACGGATTGCCTTCGTTCGAGGCCCTGGCAGATGGGGACGTGACCAACGCCAGCGATCAGAGCTGTCCCTCCACCCCTGACGGCTCGCCACGCACCCCAGAGCCAGAGGAGCCCTCCCTGGTAAGGCTTCCTCCCTCTCTCCCTCTGCTTCTGCATGCCCCCAATCCCCTGCTGCCATGAACCATGTCCAGGCCCTCTCTTTCTGTCCCTCGCTCTCACTCAGCCTCTCTTGGTGCCACAGTCCCTCTGTTTTCCTCACATTGCCTGCCTGGCCTTCGCATGCACCAGATAAGGAGATGCTGCAGGCTTGTGACCAAAAACGGGCACAGGCTCTGCAGGCAGCAGCTCTGGCAGGCCTAGCATAGTGTCTGTGGGCAGAACTAAGCCATACAGCACAGATGAAAGAGCAAATCGAAGCGGATCAGTGTTCTTAGGAGTTAATTGCCATTGTACATTACTTCAGAAAGACACACATGCATAGTAGCAGTCCTGGCATGATGTATCAACCGCCCATGCAATCAAACTACAACAGGGGTGCCCAGGTCTTGTCCTGGAGGGCTGGTGTCCAGCTCCTTCAAACACCCTACACTAAACCTGGCAATTAACAGGTGAGTTGCACCATACTGTGCTGGATATCAGCCTTCCATATCTAAGTTCTAAGTACCTCTAAACTACATAAAAAGACAAGGAAGTTTAAATGTTATTGTGCATGGTTAATCTCTGCACCTATCGGATCCAAAAAAAGAATACTGACTTTTTATGAAAGGCCTCAAAGGATTTCCCTATATTTTGGTCAAAGGCAGAGACTGGTGTTATGGGTTATAAGGAGCTTGTTTGGGACCACAACAAGGCTCTGAAGCAAGATGCTACCAGCATGAAACCCTTATCTGTTGTGATATGTACACAATGTTGAATGTGTTTGTTTTTTTTGTAATTGGCCGTAATCTACCATATCGCCACTCTCCAAGAAGAAACAAGCATTTCCAAAATGGCGACTTTTCAGAAAGAGGGCAAAACAATCCTTACTTCTAAAGTTAAAAAGTTGTTAATGTTAAAGTAAATGAAAGAGAACAAGTGATTTTGGAGCATTTTTGAAATGTCTGTTCATCATAAAAGTTTTACACAATGTAAAGATCAGCTGTTGTGTTCATGTAAAAAATTTAACTTCAAATATAACAATACAATTGGAGTAGTTGTCTCTTAACAACGATGATGTGAGACCAGTTTCCAGTAGTTATACATACCACCCCCAAGTCTCATTATTTTGCTCATCACAGAAATATTGAAAAGGCATGTGGGTCTTATGTGTTATGACAACAGTTACTGGATTTGGGTTGACCCTTTCAGCACAAACAGTTAATGGTACTTGCTGTACTTTTTGTTCCAATCATTTTTGTTTTGCTAGTTATTTGCAGTAATGCAAACACTTGCACAAGCTAATATGAAAGTTTTCTTTCAATTATAAAGTTCTTTTCTAATTATTATTAATAATATTACTATTATTATCTTAAGCAGAAGACATAGCAATAACCTGTTGCAGTTAATAGTGGGCAAAAGTCTTTTATGTCAACGTATCACTGACCGTTATAATAAAACTAAAGAAAAACAACCATATCAGGATAAAACTTGAAAAAGCAAGCAGACTAAAATGTTTTATTCAAATCAAATAAATTATTTGATTAAAATGAAGCAAAACAAACAACTAATCAGCCTGTAGCCTTTGTCATCTTTTACAGTCTATGCACAGTAGTAGGCCAGTAGGTCTATAATCAGTAGGCCAAACATGAGATGAAATGAAATAACTGCCTGAGAACTGCAAAAATGCTACATAAATGTGTCTAAACAAGGCAGTGCTAATTTGAAGGGAAATTACGAAATTCCTTTCTAAAAGTATATCATTTCATTACAACCTGACTCCTGTCTTTCTTCTGTCATTAATCTTTCTTTATTTTAAAACCATCCCCTAATTGTTTATATGCTTAATTTGCAGCTAAAGAAGCTCCTCCTGGCTCCTCCTAATTCTCAGCTCAGCTATAATCAATACCCAGGTGGCAAGGCACAGAACCATGCAGCCAGCAACCACAGGATCAGACCAACACCTGCTGTTGCCAAGGTAGCTAAGTGCCACATGCTTCTTTAAAGACCTGCACCCTTGTCTCATAGTTCCTTTCTCTTCTTAGTCTAAAAAATGTATATGGTATTATTTCTCAGGTGTTCTACATTCTAAAAAAACTGTGAACCATTTAAGTTGGCTTTTTCATAGCTGGATATATTTTCTCTGAATCACAGGCTGTGTACATTGAAATAGTTCAGCAGATTTAGTGATGCTGTTGTGTTCAATGTGTCCTCAAAAGTAGGGATGGGAATTGACAAGATTGTATCGATACAGGTGCCATTATAGATTTGGCTTATTGGTCTAATTCTTTATTGATTCCTGAACAGTTTTCTGTGTGAGAGGAAAAGGCCTACCAGGTTTTCAGCCTCAACACATCAGTTTTATCATATTGGAACACACAATACCTGCCTAAATAACATTTGAACATGTTTAAGTACAATACTTCTTTTCTTTAAAGGAAGAACCTGACAAACAAATGCAAAAACAGATCTCTCCATATCAGTTAACTTGCAAAAAGTCATAAAGTATGAAACTGTTTCTGTTTAAAGTCAGGACAGCATCTTTGACTGAAGAGCTGCAGTCATATTGCATCACCTGACCTAAATACTGTGCACTGATTTGCTAAATTAATTTAACATGGTTCCACTCATAGGAAGATCAGATCTTTTTGCTCACTTGGATCTTTGAATCAGTAAAATGAATGAATCATTAACGAATGACACATCACTGTTAAAAGTGTCTTACAACAGTCAGTTCCTTGTTTTTGGGATGGTGTTTGTACATTTTTGCAAATTAACTCTTCAATCTGACTGAAAAAAACAAACTGGCTGAAGCTTATGAGACAACAGAGTTTGTCATGATCTTAAATGAGTGAAATGAGAGAGGAATTGTACCTCATTTGCTTTCATTTAGGTTTTCCCAATCAAAGAAAAAATCTGCTTTGTCTGCCTGCCTGCCTGCCTGCCTGCATGCATGACACTACTGTTATTAGGATATTTACCCTCAGTAATGGACATGCTGCTCAGTTGAGAAGCAGTGGCACTCGTGTGTGAAAAACATGGCACTTTGGAATTTTACCCCATGTTTCATTAAAAGGTGTTTCTTTATATTGCTAATACTTCCATCTTTACTTAAAATACTGTTTTATAGATATTTTGAATAACACTGTTGTCGTCTGTTTTCATAAAAAAAATGCCACGCTTTGTACTGCTCTTCTCCACGATGACTTCTTGTGGAAAGGTTGTTTCAGTTCCAGTGTAGATGGATCCAGTTCTCCGTTCCCATTCCTACTCAAATTTCGAATTTGACTTATCACCATAAACAAGCTAAATTATGCTCTATGCCTAATACTTACATATATTCATGAAGTATATTACTGTAAAATGTGGTATTTAAATGTGTAAATGTTATTTTGTATTGGTCATGTGTACACATTATCCGTTAGGCTCCCCTGCATGTCCACACATGCTTTGCTTTGAGGAGTTCATTTTCTTTAATGACTTTGACTCCTCTGTTTCTGGAGTGCTCCCAGAGGACACTGTGTTGCCTTCCCCCTGCCGCTGGCATACGTATCTCACCGGAGCTATCCCAAGACCTTGTAATTAAGATGATGGGTGATACATGTTTGCACTGACCTGCTCAGAGTACAGCACCACCTCTGTGCTGACTCTGTTTTTTTCTGTTACCTCACCTTCCTCCATTTTTCCTTTTTTTCTGTTTTTCTCTCTCTATCCTATTCTTATTCTCTAGACGGAAAACCCCTGGAACAGCAAACATAGAGGGGTCTGTCCCCAGCCAAATCGGCTAATGAGACGCCCTTGCACGGAGCTGCTCAAGTACCTCACAGCCAGCGACGATGCCTTCCAGACACAAGCCAGTGAAGCCAAGAGCAGCTGGTCAGGCTGCGGCAAGGATAGGGGTGGGCCTGGTACCTTGTCTTGTTCGTCCTCATCCTCTCCGTCCTCCTCCTCCACATCCTCCTTCTCCTCCCTGTCCTCTTGCTCGTCCTCTACTGCCTCAAAGAAGAAGACATCTTCTGCCTCCTTGTCATCACAACTACAGCAGCAGCAGCAGCAGCAGCAGCAGCAGCACCACCTGGCAGCGCAGGCCCAGAGAGGTGAGAGCCAGGCAGCTGGAGCGTGTAGTATGGCTGGTGAGGGGGCAGGGCATTGGCGCCGGTGTACACATGGGGAGCAATCCGCCCCTGTTGTGCCATCCTGTGGAAGTGGCTGTGGCCATGCCTGCTCCAGTGAAGAGGGGAGGCCGCCGGGCCTGCAGCCGGGTGCAGACACAGGCAGCCTGGCCGCCGCCCGCTTCATTAGGTACATGCACTCTTACTCTCTCCCGCCTAGAGAGATGGGTCGCACAGGCAGCTGTGGCCGTTGTCTTGAGGCGGGCGGCTGGACTGGGGCCAGCCGTGCCAACAGGCACATTGTGTTAACCATTAGGAAGAGGAGGCAAGCGCAAGAGCATCCCATGCTCAGTCACCTGCTGGCCTCCAGGCCCAGGCCAGCCCGCTACCGGGCCCACCTGCTAATGCCCAGTGTCCCCAAGACAGAGGGGCAAGGCCCACCCAAAATGAAACCTAGGGATGAAGGGGGGGATGGGCACATAGTAAAAGCTAGTCAGGAGCAACAGAGAAAAAAATCTGTTATAGACTTCCAAGAACCTAACCCATCTGACCCTGATCTTTCCATGCTGGTTGACTTGGACTTAAATAGTTGGTTAATGAAATTAGAGCATGACACAGGAGGGTCCAAAGATATAGTGGGGCAAAATAGGGTGGATGTTCATGATGATGTCCTAGGCAGCCCTGTGTCATTCTCATGGGGCTCGCCAAGTCCACTCTTCCCAGACTCTTTAGTTCCAGAGCACACCCCCTCCGCCACACAAGAGCAGAACCCACACAGACAGGCACTCTGCAGGCAGCCCGATGACCAGGTTCCACCACCGTTAGGTAATCATTGCTGCATCCCTACCCTCTCTCTCTTCTGCCTCTCCTCTAACAGCTTCCCAGTTTGACTAGACTAACCCTGATGCTAACTTAAACTAGACACCATAAAAATGCAGCTAGTTGCATCATGCTTTCCCAAGGGAAATATTTTGAATGGGTGCAAACTTTTCACTTGAGACAAAATGAGGGACGGGTGAGCCAGCGACCTTGACTCACAAAAGCAGTTGGAGTCGACCAATTTCTAGCATGGAACCAGCAAAATGTGTTGAATTTCCATGTGGTCTCAGGCAAATATGGCTGCCTTGACATAGCTGTCTAACTGAGAAATACTTCTTAGCTACAGTCGGAGACAGTCGCAGCCTCAGGCAACCGCACATGCTTCCTCGACTCTTCTTTCCTCTGCTGCTTTGGTTTAGTATGCATGCCAAAGATTTTACTTTTCAGTTTGGTTTCCACCGTTGCCATTTGTAATGCGTGTGCTGTTTATTTTCATTTTCAACTCATTCTCCTTTTATTTTCGTCTGTGTTGTGGGGGAACTTTCATCTGGGTTGAATATTTTGACACATATCACCATTTCATCTTGCCTCAGAAAGTGAGCATTGAGCCCAAAAATGAGATTTTAACAAAGCAAACAAACCAATGGGGTCAAGTTAGAAACCATTAGCTTTCTTTTAAACCTTTGGCTGGACATTACTCTAGGTAATTTGTATGGGGTTTGAAGTGCCACATTATCACTGTTAATGATCAAATTATGAATCTGAGTTGTAGATGTGGAGCTGATATCTTTTGGGCAGAGTGTGATCTAGTTAATTAATTACCCATGCTCCTTTGTGTTCTACAGCCAAACCAACCACCTTGCCACTTCCTTTGACCCCAGAGTCTCCAAAGTAAGTGAGAGAGTTTTTCCACCATTCTTGTAGAGCAGACAAAATCTGATCTAACGCACCAAAGAAAAAGTGATCTAATCCAGCAATGAGGCATTTTTTAAATTTCATTTTCATTTGTAAAACCGCACAGCCGTTTTAAATCGCCTCTTCACTGTTATTATATTGTTTTATTTTATGTGTTGCAGTGACCACAAAGGATCTCCATTTGAGAATAAGACCATTGAACGCACATTGAGTGTGGAGATCTCTGGAACCCCAGGTGAGCAAATCGGTGCAATTTGGTCATAATTCACATATATGAAAGACAGACAGAAAGTATAAACTGAAATGTTTGCCACAGATTTGAAATATTCTTTGGTTCTAAAAGATAAGGATTTTAAGTCTTGAGCATTTTATTTACGTCTTGCTATTTGAGCAAGTGACATTTTATCTCCCCATGAAACTACACTGGCCTAACAAGTGAATATCAGTTTGTTCACATAGACCTATTGTTCTGTCAACAGACTCATAAACAGTCATTTTTTTGCATTTTGCACACTGCCATTTAGTATATACCTTTGTTTATCTGACACCTTTGTTTGTAATGTGAGGGATTATGATGAAGATACGTTTCTAATGCTTGATTCTGGTAGATTCCCCTGCATTCTGTCAGTCCATTTAGGAGTCTAAAAACCCAATAATTATTAGGCTTCCTGGCAAGGATTAGTGACAGGAGGCTGACAGGAGAAACTTAGTATGGTTGTTTCTATGATTATTTAGTCTGTCGGCTACTATTGCAGTGTACAAAACCATAATCACTGATATAAAGAGGTTCAACATGAGTAGCAGACAAAGGCCAGAGGAGACTCATGATATCCTTTACTCTAATAATGTGTGATAAAATTAGCAAAATACATCTCCCAAATGTATAACCATTTCAGTATTCAGTATTTCAGTATTCAGTATTTCAGTGTAAGCCCAAAGACCATGAAATAAGCAGGAAATGATTCACAATTAAATGCTTCACTGACATTGTGAATATGCACATATCTGATCTGGTACCTGATCTGGTACTGTCTCATCCTCTTCATACTGCCTCTTCTTAAAATATATGTAAATATTTCTAAAAATCCAATAAAACTCAGAATTGTACAAAAGTAAAAAATACAGCTGCTTAAAGTGGACTTTTTTCTATTTTGTAAAAAAGTTTCTTCTGCTTCCCTTATAACAGTCAATATTCTCCTCTCATTTAGACCACAATGTTCTTTGACATGGAGTCAGTCTCCCTCAATATATCACACACAAATTGATGCAGCATTAGTATTGTTTTAATTAGTTTTGGCATGTAATTTGGTTTGCTGATATTATCTATGTCATTGCTGTCTGGTAATTTGATTAGAAAAATTGCTGTAATTTCCAATGTTGCCTTCAATATTTATGGGAAGAATGTCATTTACGAAATGGGTCAATATGAAGGGATTTTATTATTCTTATTGGCATCATTGCTGTCCATTATATATTTATTAGTAAACCATGTTGGAGAAAGCTATAGGCAAAAAAGTAATTAAAGGCAAATGAAATGAATGTCATTTGAGGCTAAAACACAAGGCCTCAGCAGTCGTCGTCCCCCCCCCCCCCTCTTTCTCTCTTTCTCAGCGTAAATCAGGCAGGTAATTATTTCAGTAGCCCCCATGCAGAGATTAATCATTCCAGGTCAATAAAAACAAAATGGCTGCCCTTTTCTTCTCCCAATGTGTCAGAATGAATGGGTCATTTGATATT
Organism: Arnoldichthys spilopterus; assembly: GCA_037974385.1. Lineage (NCBI taxonomy): Eukaryota > Metazoa > Chordata > Actinopteri > Characiformes > Lepidarchidae > Arnoldichthys > Arnoldichthys spilopterus. The sequence continues at coordinate 12,173,432 of JBBPDA010000013.1, read as the reverse complement.
CATTTACCACCAAGTAATGGCCCTCAGTGCTCGGATCTGACTCACCCCTGAGATTCAGGGTAGCACTCTGTTTGATAATTCACACAGACAAAGTGTCTCATGATTGACTTTATAGGAATTTTGGGGGGAGTTTATGGTTTCTGGGCACTCGGTTTGACTTTGTTAAAAATGCAGCTCAACCTTTTGTTTACATAAGAGTTAAATAATACACTGAGTCTTGCCTAAAGCCACTGAAGTTATGCTCAGGAACCATCAGGGGCTGTTAATTTTTCCCTTTATTTATTGCACATGGCTGTGTCTCCTAACCTTAGGCAAACTCTAGCTTCATTTAGCACTAAATGTAGCTATACGTCACAAATTTTTAGTCACCCCCCCCCCCCCTTACACAACACAGATTTGGGATTAGATATTAGTGTAAAGCAGCCATTAAGGCAAGCACTTTCATGTTGAGCCTTTCCTCTTAAGGATTAGCTTGCCAGGGTTCTGTGCTGTTGTTACTTCCTATGGGCTACCTTGAGCCCTCCAGACTCGGATAATGTGACACTGTAGTGAATAATTCCTGCTACACCTTATTAATTGGTAACGAGTCAGAGCAAGACCAGCAGAAATGTTAAAGTCAGAGTAAATTTCCATTTCGGAAGCAAAAATCGACACATTCCATTGCACAAGACTCTGTGGCTGTTTCAGCAGCAGTTGATGTAATGCGGTGTTAAGTGCAGAGGTAGAAGTATTGCAATGGTTATGAAGTAGTTGAGCATGTTTAAGTTAGTTAAGGCTGATGTGGAGAAAATGACTGAAGCAAGACACCTGCAGAATAGACAGAGAGCAGAAGCATTAATGCTGTTCCCTAATCCCCTCCTCTCTAATAGATTTACTGTGGGCTGCTGGTGTCTTTAATTATGATATCTATGACACCCAGGTCAGTCCATGTGTCAGTCCTCGCATGGCTTTTTGAGATTACCACAGGAATCAGCTCCGTAAGCTTTAGGTAGTAATTCGTTTGGAGGTCCCTCTGTAATTCACACCCGGATGGAAAAAGATGAGAAAACCCACAGCTGGATGATTAGTGTTTGTGTCTATGTAACATCCATCACTGACTGAGCAGCATATATTTATCTAATTCTAATTTATTCCAAAGGTGCTAATGGCTCTTAGTTTATGATCATGTGTGCATTGTTTTGCCCAGATGGCATTTCACTGGTGCAGCAGAAGATTCTTTGGCAGACCCACTCCTCCCTACTTTTCATAGCTAATTGCACTAGTGTAATAATATGTCCATTTTGAGCTTCTTATTATTTGAGACACTATAGCAGCAATGCTGGTATTGGCCCCACATATTTCTGACAGTCTTATTATTATAGAGGTTGCTGTAAGACAAGAGCATAGAGCTTGGGTTTGACCCTCAAATTTGCCTAAAGTTTCTATTATCTATCAATAATCAGACTTACATATATAAATCTGGAAACAGTGAATAAAAAAAGAAATGTGTACAAGTCTAAGAAGACTGTCAGATTAATATCCAGATCATTTTCAGAGAGGAAAGACACAGGGAAAAGATAAGAGGGGATAGAGAGGAAGGGAAGCACTACATTCAGTTGTTTGTGCAAGTGCATTAACAATGTCGTAAAATGGCACATCTCAGGATTCCTCATATAACTGCCATCTGGTGCCACATAAATCTGTCAGGATTGCCGTGGTTCACGAGGGGGATGAGGTGGCATAGCCGAGGAGAATGATAACACATTCCCCAGCAGCCTCTGAGCTCTTTTTCCAAACTAAAAGGCATGCAGTTCATTTATGAATATTGACATATTAATGAGCTATCAACATCCACCCAAATATAGGATTTTGATTTTTTTTAAGGCCTTTCTAACGTTTTGTCAAATTATAAAGAAATCTTCCTCATTCTGTACATTTCCAGTGTTTCTTGTTAATAAAAGTCTTCTTCATTTTGTCCAAGGGGTTGTCCAAGGTCAGGAGGAAATCAGGAGAAGTGACTCATCCTCTTTCCGTGTTCCATCTGAGATTTTATTAATCTGTCAATTTTCCAATAAAATGCAGATCAAAATTAGGACTGAATGAAAAGGAATATTTTTAACCAAGGGTACTCACTGACTGAGCAGATGGACACTAGGCAGAACTGCATCACACCGTAAAAAACCTTCATTGTAAATTTATATCTGTCTTCTGTCTTCTTTCTTCTTTTCAGGTCTGACACCACCCACCACGCCTCCTCACAAAGCCAGTCAAGAGAATCCTTTCAAAGTATCACTCAAAACCAAGCTGTCTTCATGCTCCTCTTCAGCCCTGACGAGCAAGAGGGCAAAGCTGAGCAATGGAGGCCTTTGCCCTCAGCCATCCAGTGGCTCCAGTAGGAAGGGCCCAGAGCAGACTGAGCTTTATGCTCAGTTGAGCAAGGCATCCTCCACCTTGCCTCTGGGAGGCTCAGAGGAGCGCCGGGGCAAGCGGCCCACGCCCCGTGTCTTTGGCGATCATGACTATTGCCAGTCTGCCAGCACAAAACAAGACGGCAGCGCCACAACTGCCTCTCTAACTGGGCCAGTGGAGGGCCGGCATGTAGAATGTAAAGACTCAGCCATGCCGTCCTCTTCTACTCTTACACCCTCTTCGTCTTCCGCCTCCCCCTTGTCTTCCTCTCTGGCCAGGCAGCTACAGAGCCTTCCCCCCACAGTTCAGGAGGCTTGTCCGGACAAGGAGGCTCAGGGGCAGGACCACAGCCCCACGAAGGGTGCCAAAACTACAGTAGAGTCCAACTCTGCTGGCAGAAAGCTGCTGCGAGACCAGGATATACGGGAAGAGCTCAACAAGCACTTTGGTAACCCACAGCAAGCCTTTTTCAATGAGGCTGAGCAGAGAGGATCCCAGCCCCTAGAAGAAAGTGACTCCGGGGATGAAAATTATTACTCTTTTGGGAGCTACATGCATACGGGTTTGCCTGATTTTGAGGACCTGGAGGTGGGCTGTGAGCGTCTTCTCTGCTCGTGGGAAGGGACTCCACTGGAGCTCCTCTTTGAACGCTCACCCTCCTGTTCCCCATCCAATAGCTCACCCTCCTGGAGCTCCGTCTCACCACCCTCAACTCTGCTCTCTCCACGGCACTTCCGCTGGTCCCTGTCCGGGTCCCGCTCCAGGTCCCGCTCCAGGTCCTCCCACCACAGACGTAGATCCCTCTCCAGGTCTCCTTACTCCCGTTCCCAGTCCCCGGACAGCCGCTCCCCCTCTTGGTAAGTGCCAGTAAGAAGTCCAACTTAGGTATCATAATGACAGTGTCTGGACAGAAATGCGTACAGCTCAGTAAGGGGCCTATTTGTTCCTGTGGCTAATTTGACGAAAGATTTAAGCCTTGCAGCATGAACACCTGAGTGCAGACAGCTGATTTTGCACATCCTAAAAGGGAGTATGATGCATTACATGCTAGGCAAAGAGCTTTGGCATCAGGAGGGAGAGGGGAAAAGGCATTTAAAATATCCAGAGTGTGAGCTGGTATATTTTGTCCATTTGGAGCAAGCTGTGCTACAGAAATGATTTATTACACATCTGTATACTACATATCCACTACTGTAGATACTGCATTTGTCTTTGCAAGCTTTAGGTAAACCTTAAATGAGATAAGAGGAATTTAAAGTTACGACAAAACACAGACCTTTATAAACTGACCTCACTGAATGTTGTCTGGTAGGTATGTAGTCTTTATCACACATAATTAAGGAGGAGTGAGTGGCTTTCTTTTTATTTCTTGAATAAACACGTTTACTGTCAGAGTACGTTAGGACCCCACAGCACTAAGCAGCACATCCTTCATCCTTTTTATTTTGGATTTCAGATTATGTCCCTCACTGCTTGAAAGGGCTTTGTTGTTTTTAGTGGCAGCTGTTGTTTTGGCTCATCAGTGTTAGCCACTCGGTCCCTGAGAGATGAAAGTACTGGACCCCTTTAAGGGGGTTACATCATCACAGACCATGAGGGAGACGATATTTATAGTGCTACCTTTGATTCTGCAACAAAGGTAAAAGGAATAGCACTGAAAGAGAACCCTCCAAAAATGGGGGTTCCTAGACATTCCTGAGGTATTACGATCTTGTCTTGACTACATAACGAAATACAACCCCACTTCTGGAAAAGTTGTAATATTTGGTAAAATAGGATTTGTAAGTTATTTCGAACGTTTATTTATTTGACAAAAGTGCAAAAAAAATGATTTCCAGTGTTTTTACTGGCCAACATAAATGTATCATCAAAAGTCCGAATTGAATGCTTGCAATACACTCAAATGAAAGTTGGGATGGAAGCATGTTTATCACTATGTTATACTACCTTTCCTTTTGATTGCACTTTTTAAACTTTTAGGAACCAATAGTTTAAATTCTTGCTTGATACAAGTATTTGGCTGCACAGCAGTCTATGGTCAGTATACCTTGATAATTGAATATTTCTCTCTAAATTCCCAGTATATGCTTTTGCATCAATGGTCCGTTCACACATATGCAAATCACCCATGCTGTGGGCACTGATACACTCCCATAACATGACAAATGTTGGCTTTTGCAACTGTCATTGATAGCAGTCAGGGTGGCCCATTTTGCCTTTGGCATGGAGAACTAGATGCCCATTTTTTCCAAAAACAAACTAAAACGTGGACTCATCTGTGACAGCGCCCAGGGAGCAGTGTAGTGGGATGTTACCTTGCTAAGGGGTACTTTAGTAGTGCCCGGGCCAGGACTTGAACCTGCAACCTCCAAGTCCTAAAGGCAGCATCCTAACCACTAGGCAGTGGTTTCAGGTCTTGTCCTAAATGGACTGAGATTTGTCCACAAGGAGAGTGGTGGCCTAGTGGTTAGGGACCTGCCCTTCTGAACAGAAGGTCACAGGTTTAAGTCCTGGCCCGGGGTACCACTGAGGTAACCTTGAGCAAGGTACCATCCCTCACTACTCCCTGGGTGTTGTTGATAGCTGCCCACTTCTCTACATGTGCACATGTGATGGGTTAAATGCAGAGGTCACATTTCATTTTAGTGCAATCTATGTGAATCTGTGTGTTCACAATGACAAATAATTCACTTTCACTTTCTCCAAAGACCATCTACAGTAATCAGCCATGCAATCATGTGTTAGGAATTAACTGAATGACAATAATTACACAAAGTTTAGCAGAAAGTGGTGAGCCACAATCCAACTTTGCTTTCAAAGACTAAGCCTTTGCCAATCATGACACCCTTGCCTGTTACCAGTTCACTTGCTTATTGTGGAAAATTGTGTAACTACAAAATTCTATATACTTTTATTTTTTTGAAGGTGTCGCAGGCAACAAATTCAAAATTTGTGTATATTGGCAAAATACAATCAAGTCAGACTGTCAAAACTTTAAAACAAGTTCTTTGTACTTTTGTCATTTACATAAAGTTCAAGAAAAGTTACAAGAAAATTCAGGGACTGAAGATCTTACAAAATGTCCTTTAGTGAGGTGTGTAGGTAGTATCACAGTTGCACAAGCATATTTGATATGCCAGGTGATATTTCAGTGATTTGTAATAAGCTGTCTTTTAGCTGATTGATCCCAGCAACATGTGTTTATAAAACCAATCAGAACACTCTGTCATAGGTGGAAAGTTCAACCACAGAACCTTTCCTTGTACATTTACCATATTCTTTTTGCTTCACTAAAGGATTTAAATGTATATGTCTGTTTACTAATGGGATAGTATAGAACTGACATACACAGCTGACATAGCTCTGCACTATGGGACATTTACCCACATGCAATACAAAACATATGCATGTATCACTGTATGCTTAAGGCACAGGTAAGATCCAACTGACTCCTGGTCAGTGGTTAGTGTAAGAGAGATAAGATTGGAACTATTGGAAATTAAAATACAAATTAACAATGTCAAAGTTTTTAAGGATGTTTATTGTGATTTGACTTGCAGGTCTCGTCACACTGAAAACAGCACTTTCAAATCCAGGACTCGCAGAAGCCCTCAGTCCCAGTCTCATTCCACCCTTGGTCGGAGGCCCAGGTAAATATCAAATTTTTACCATTTTTTTTCATCTCTGTAGTGTTAGCAGCCTGTTCTGCTTTCAAGATGTGAAATCCTATTTTTGCAAAGGGAGTCAGCCATTTGCAAATAAGAAAAAAAACTTCCACTTTTGGGCACAAAGCTCAAACTAAGCAGAAAGTAATGGCATGTGAAGTTGTGCTGACAGAAGCAGTTGCCCAATTCCTGACGTGCTCCCTCAAGAGTGCCTCCTATGGGAGCCGTAACCTTTTGCGATGTAGGGAGACATCTTATTAATGCATTTGTTTGTCTTCCTTGCTTCAAAAAAAAAGAGCTCAGTCCACTGTGATCTGGCCATTTCCTGACCCCATTTGACATTTGACCCCAGCTTAGTGACCCAGTGTTAGAACAAAGTGCATGCTTGACTGCTTTTGTGACAACATTTGTGTTTTTATTTTTCCTTTCTCGCATAGGTACAACAGCTATGAAGAATACCAGCATGAGCAGCTAAAGAGGGAGGAGTATCAGCGGGACTATGAGAAACGGGAGGGTGAGAGGGCTGAACAGAGGGAGCGACAACAACAAAAAGCAATAGTGAGTTAACATGATCATTACGACTTCCCTCCTTTATTTATTGTTTTTTTTCACATTTTTCCTTTTTTCTTTTTTTTTGGGGGGGTGTCTTTTTGCTGCTACTTTCAGCCTTTTCTTCCTGGATTCTCATATTTTTGCAGACTAGATGCACCTCTCTAGCTGTCTCCCACTCCCTGCTTTGACTATGCCTACAAACAGCTCCAAGCACAGCCTTCTCAGAGTTCTCTTTTAGTGAGGGAGTTCAGCAAAGCTAGAATTCTGAATCATTCAGGCTACACGCATTTCCTCTTTATCTCCCAGTTGTGTATTTTTAACGTCTCTGTGGCGTCTCAGAATGGTGTCGGATCCTATTAATCACACCATGGGCTAAATACTATCGAGTAGACAGCAGGGGGAAAAAAATCATGTTAAAATAAGACAGCCCAAATCAAAGCTATGGAAATATGAGTCCCGGGATGTGGATTTAGAGCACATATCTATTTTAAATACATTTCCCCTTAAACAAAATATCAATTCAGTTCCAATTCAGAAATCAGTTCCTCCCATTTCTGCCTGACCAAAGTGTGAAATGAGACAGGTTTCCAACTCAGTTCAGCCCTTCACTGATAAATGCACACGTCAAATAATGCACGCGTGACTTGGTCTCAACGTTCGCCTACCCCCAACTCCACCCCCCACACCCACCCCCCACCCTCCCACTCCCCTTTCCTTTTTGCAGCAAGGAGACAATTATGGGTAGCGCGGACCGAGCTGTCAGGAGAGGTTTGGGGGGCCAGAGGATGTGAGAGCTTCATATGAAGCGCCAGCCTCGGGGTGTCATCTTTAAAACCTCGCTGCATTTATCAGCTGTCAGCAACTAAACCAGCAATTCAGCAAACACTTTTGTCTCCTACACTAACACGATGGCAGGGAGGCGGGGCCGGAGAAGAAGCAGAATATTCTGGTTAATTTGTAATATGTTTGCCTCATCAGAGGAAAGGGCACCATCCCGATCTGTGAATGGCATCATGTGCCAAGGTGTACCATTAGTTTAGCACCAGGCAATTGATTTACTGTGTAAATATGTAAGCTACAGAAGGCTTTTGGACATGACTACACGTTGTATGTATTTATTTATCTTAGTAGAGAAAATGGCAAGCAAGTGAGTGAATGCATAAATAAATAATGTCAATAATATAAAAATGGCCCAAGGCTTGTGCTGTCTTATGATTAGCAAACAGATTTAAATTGCTCCAAATTTAGATTTTCAGCCTGGTGGGTTCTTTAAATGTTTGTCCTTTTTTTGTCAGTAGAACAGTATAACAGTATTGTTCTGATGTTCCTATGGATGGAAAAGAAGCTAGTAAAGGGCTGGTCAGTTATATTTTCAATGTTTTGGATGACCGAGACAGTAGCACCATTTGCAGCTTAGGCCTGCTGCATATTCTGTACCATGATGAAGCAGCATCTCTGAGGCTCTGTATATATTAAAAAAACAGTGATAATTATTCCATAAAAGAGCCACAGAAGCCACAGTATATTATGGCTGAAAAGTGGGGGGGTTGAAGAGCTGTTCTATTTCCCATTAGCTTTTATCTTGTGATCATACTTCTATGGTCAATGCTTAGTTGTCCTGAACTGGAACATTCTACATGAGTGGGCTGTTCAAAGCTGCTCCAATTGACTCTCACATCAGATAAGAGGAAGAGTTTAGCTCCACTATGTACACATACTCATGCTCACACATACACACACACACACCCCGGATGAAAGAGAGAGTAAAGACAAAGGAGAGTCCTCCAGTCCCTCTCTCTGGACCACTCTTGGCTTTCCCACAGTGGTGAATGTTAATTACAGTCATAGAGCGAGGGTTAAGGGCAGAAAGAAAGGAAAGACAGGGGCGCTGTACTTTACTAATCCCCCTTTCTGCCTTGCCTTTAATGACCAGGAGGAGAGGCGGGTGTTGTACGTGGGACGTCTTCGTGCCGACAGCACACGCTCTGAGCTCAAGCGTCGCTTTGAAGTCTTTGGCGAGATCGAGGAGTGCGCCATCAACTTGAGACATGACGGGTAAGGCCTTTTGCAAGTTTTCATGTGCATGCACACTGCGTCACTTAAAAAGTAGGGCCAATTTCCATTCCACTTCCATTCTAAGTCTGAAAAACATTGTAATTATAGATTCGCCCCCATTGGCAGATTAATAGGCCAAGCATACGTTCTTCTCACAACCTCATACCTAACCGAGTACAAAAAGTTGCTGTATTTAACAAAAAACAGGCTGGCTTGAATTTAAACAGGATTATGCTGCATTGACCTCACAAAAATAGCGAGGCATCAAACCTTTATTGATTCCAGTTTTGCATTTATATGGTGTAAACATCAGTGTGAAGCTTCCAGCTGATGTCTCCTGCATAGTCTGACGCTTCATTTTCTGTTCCTGATCCAGGGACAATTTTGGCTTTATCACCTACCGCTACACTTGTGACGCCTTTGCTGCCCTTGAGAATGGACACACCTTGCGCAGGTTGAACGAGCCTCAGTTTGAGCTCTGCTTCGGTGGACAAAAGCAGTTCTTCAAATCGAATTACACAGACTTGGGTAAGTGCGCCGGCTTGGCTCCAGCCATACATAAGTGCCTGAAGTCACGACAGACAAAGGGCTGCCTTTCAAAGCAGGAGAAAATAGCTGGGAAGCAAAAGGCTTGAGTGATGCCTTAAAATCAAAGAGGATGCTTTTGCTATATCCCCTCGAGGCTGGTATCTTTCTCTTAGGCATTGAAGAGGGCAAATGGAGTTCAACAGGCACTCTTGTTTTCAAACCCAAAATAGAACCATAGCTCTATATGTCTATGCATTATAGCAGTATATGGAGGAATGCAAATGGTACACCATTTCCGATAGCAGACCACTTCTGACAGTTAATTAGTATAGTAGCGATTTGGGGCAACAATGTTCTGGAAATGCCCCAGTGTGTAGTTGATATTGCACACACATGTGTGCGTGCATGCATGCATACTTCATGCTGTACTGTCCTGATGATTGAAGAAAGGAGGCATGTAAAAATGGAGAGAAGGGAGAGGATAGCAAGGTCAAGTCCCATCAGTTCAGTCTTCCCAAGCAGGCCTCTGTCTGCTGCCAGCTGCTGGGATGTTGAAGAGAGGCATGATCATTATGACACTGAGCTGCACAGGGAGGGAGGGAGAGAGGGAGGGAGGGAGAAAGACAGAGAGAGACAGGGAGAGAGAGAAGGGCTTAGGGTGAGGCTGTGTTGTGACTTGGGGGGTCTGACTTAATCAGCTCTATTCCCATCTCTCCATATCTTGCCAGTTTTCCATCTTCTCCTAACGCTTTCAATTTTTCTTAGGTTTTTCTGTCCTGTTTCCCCCTATTTCCCACATCTCTTTTGCTTGCCCCCCTCACTCTTCCCTCTTTCTCACCCTCTCATGCTTTCTTTATGTAATGCTTTAGCCATATTTAGTTAAGGTTCAAGATTTAAAAAAAACTTGTCTTTGGCTGTTATTCTCAAAGAGAACACTGCTCCATATCATCTCCATACTAAGACCCCTTCTGATCTTAAAGTCTATAAAAGAGAAGTGCAAAATAACTACCAACTATGATTTCCATGGTGAAGGGGGAAGTGGGTGAAGTGAAGTGTCTTTTTTAGAGGGAGGAAAACGGGAAGATGAGGTGGGGAAATCCTAAGGGCAGTGTGTAAACACAGCAGCACTGGGAGATGCTCATTATGGGCGAAAGCAAGATCATTTTCTCCTGTTATAGTGAAGAGAATGGGGGAATCTGGTAGTGACTTTAATAGAAATTCGATTTTCCACTTCACATTTATTTTCTGCAAAATGTGAGGTCAGGGATGCGTAATGGTAGGGGACACTGGAAGGATTTGTCTCTGTGTCATTGATGGTTGTGCAGGTCAGTGGAAGGGAACAAGAGTACTTTCCTTCAAATAATGAGGACATTACTGTGTATTTCAATGGCTGAGGGTAAGGCCAAAGGTATTCAGATGGTGGGTGTAATACATCCTCCACATCCAAGCAGGGTGGTATTTGTTAACTTAAGGGGCCATATAGAGAGGCACTGTGTTTAGGAGACTACTTCCTACCTTGGACTAAATGGGTGGAGAGACCTTCATTCTATTCCTTTCAGAAAACAGAGGGTTTTACATTGAATTTTCCAGAACAGCAACAGCAGGTTCTGACAAAAGAGAGACAGAAAGCACAGGGGATGACTTGAATAATGCTACACCTCAGCAGTGCCCTCCTCTTGAGCTTGGGGCCTGTTCCTCTCTCCTCCTTGTTTTCTGAGACACTGTCCATTACTTCTAAGTAGAACGCAGGGGCGTTTTTCATCCTTCAAAGTATGTGACGTGACACAATCCTCCCCTTAGCCATAGTATTAGATCACAACTGGCATCTCCTGCCTGCCATGGTCATTCCCATTTCTCACACACTGCAACTATGCCGCTGTCTGTGTGGAGGCCCCATTTGTGAAGTCCCCTGCCATCAGAGATAAGACAGCCATATTTATTATCCTAGCTACTAATCATAATACATGTCCTATGCTGACTGGGTTCTCATTTTTGCCACTTGCTTTGACATTATGGGTCGATGAGCAAAATTCCAAAATGAGCAAAGAGTTTGTGATGTTTCAGTCTATACTGCATGGTTTTACAATGTCATAGTTTTATTTTTTGTAGTATTTAAGACTGTTGCACTCTAGCACCCGGGCCCCAAATACACAGGACTGGAAAGTCGTTTTAGCAAGTTATTTCACAGAGGTGAAATAACGGTAAGTTTCAAATTCAAGAACTGGCCGTGAGGCCAGTGTCCCTGCTCAGCTCTGATGTCAAATTCTGTCGATATCTCCTGCTTCTTTCAGACTCCCATTCTGACGACTTTGATCCCACTTCCACTAAAAGCAAGTATGACTCTATGGATTTCGACAGCTTGTTGCATGAGGCCCAGTGCAGCCTGAGAAGGTAACGAGCTCCTACACACCTGCTGGCTACAAAGAGAGGGATTTGTGATACCTCACTGTTGTTTCAGTCCTCTGACTTTGAGACTACTACAAGTTTTACACTCCGTGTGAGTGGAAAGTCTATATGAAGAGGGAATATATATATACACATATATATATATAAATATATATATATATGTATGAAGACAAAGATATATATGTATATCTAAAAGCAAAGTTTACATGAACATAGCTGCTGCAAAGCTGAAGTGAGACTTTACCTGTGGGGATAGCCAATGAACATTTAGAGGAGTACACAGATGTGTGTGTGCTGTGCTGCTGTATGAGACTGCGATCTCCACATGAATTTTCTTCATGCACTGCTCCGATCTCAGAGCTTTGGGGAATCAAAAAGTGCAGCCTGTTCAGCCAGTTTTATTTTATTCTTGTTTTTTTTTGCCTTTTTTATTTAACCTGGTATTTGGATGTGGTGTTACAATGTTGTAAAGAGTATGGGATTAATATCTTGGGTGTTCAAGATAATATTGTCTACATTTTGAGGGAAATAATGTAGTCCGATATTTACAAATATTATTAAATTGAATATTTTTATTTTGTGTACATATTGAGGCAAAGTTCTTTATTTGTTACAGCTATGCACTGTAAAATGCAGCCTTTTTAAAATGAATTTTTCTTAATCGAGAATGTCGATCTGTAGTCATTAAAAAGATGTATAACCAACATGACGGTTAGGTGACGTGATATGATTGTAAAAAAAAATGTGTATGGAGATTGGTTGCTCTTGGGGGGAGCATGCGAACAGATTTTCTTTTTTTTAATGTCATGTCATGTATGGTTTCATTTGATTTTAAGCTCTTTCAGTGTTCTTCTTACCCCACCTATGTACATGTTAATGTTTTCAATGTTCTACATGACTGTATAAAACAATAACCCAGGATTTTCAAAGGAATCAATACGATTTTACTTTATTTCTCTGTGCACACCAATCATTTATATTATTTCTGTTTTGAAATTTCACTTTCACTGAGATGATTGCTCTTTTTCAAATACAGAGAAACTCATGTACTCATTTTTCATGAGGTAAAGATGTATTTATTTCAGTATTCTGATCAAAATATTTATGATTGCCATCTAATATGATGTGCAATATAAATTTTGCTATTTATGTTGTTATTTGATCTGTTATTTAAGATTTGCTGCAAAACATGTACAAGTTAATGTTCTGTTGAAATGTTCATTGCCTTTCAGAAAAAAAAAAAAGAAACACGTCATACGATTACCATAAGGCACACAATGAACTCTGCTCTACAGTGATGATTTCTTAAAAGAAAAAGTGATTTTTTTTGTCAAAGTGGTCTGCAGCTAAATCAGATTCTCATGCCCTTTTCTCTTTCTACTACACATGAAGCAATAAACTCATTTTGCGGGTATTTTATCATGCCACAATCTGTCTCGTTGCTCCTCAAACACTTGGTTATGTGAATGCCAAACTAAAGTTTACAATTTCCTTTCCTGAATTTTTTAAAAATCTTGTATTTGATGTAAAAAATAAATATATATATATATATATAAATATAAAATACTAATCCTCACATTATTCACAATAATAAAGAAAAGAGAATAGTAATAATTAAAGAAAAATATGTTTAAAAAATGGTAAAAATGAAAAGCAATAAATTATTTTTCAAAGTTGTATTTTAGCTCATGTTGTTGTATGGTTTGACCTGACCTGGTACCCAGACTCTGTTCAAATATAGGGGGTCCATTCCAGTGTCTTAGTACACGTCATCACACTGACAAAGTACTTTCATCATTTCCTCCTCTGTATGTATTGTACATTTGAGTGTGGATCAGTGTATTTTTAATGAACTAAAGAAAAATACCACATTACCTTTGACCTACAGGTAAACCTAACAAGTACAACTCTTACATCTTGTCCTCACTATCTGTTTAAGTTGAGCCATTTTGGTGCTGGCAGATTACAATTTTGCTTTGAAAAAAGGCTTTGTTTTTATACCGGCCCTTTTAGTAAGCATATGTAAGTTCAGACAACTTCAGACAATGAGGCTGCCCCGATATTGCACTACCTTCCAAGTGACACTTAAGGTAACCTTGCAGTCTCTGCTTCAGTTAACTTCCAGTTTATAGTGAGAGTAATATGAGTGCAAGTCTCTTTTTAAAGCAGGCCAAGATCTTTATTAATCTCAACACACCACACAACACCTTTCATGAAGTATGAACGTGTAGATGAGGCCGCATCTGCAAAAAGAGGCAATATCAGAAGGGTGAGAAAAACCCTTTTGTCTTTCTGTGTTTGTTCTGTGGTGTTTTCTTTCTGCACAGAGCTTGGGTAATGGTGTCACGTCCCATTTGATATGTGGCTTTAATCATTGTGATATAAAATGCTTTGTAAATTGCTAGAGTAGCAATATATTACAGTCCCCAGTGGGATTTTTCTTTTTTTCGACTGTGTGGCAGAGTTTTTACTAATGTGAACTACTGAGGGATTTGCCTCCACTGTAGACATTTGTATATGGATGATCATGCTTCGTTTGGAAGGACAAGACGTGAGTGTAGGTGTGTGTGTCTGTGTGTAAGTGTGTGTGTATGAATGAGTGCATATGTGAGAGGTTATAGTGATTGTGGGAGGGGGGGGTTGTTGTTACCTTCTTTTTTTTTTGTCTCCTATCCATGTTGCCTTCTGCTGAGTCCTTACCAATGCCTTTGTGATTCTACCTATTGTACTATCTTTCTTGTGAATTTTATTTTTTATGTGCAATTCTCATCAGCCTCACCATGCCAATAAAGGGAAATGTGTTTCCAAGAAACGCACTGGATACCCCTAACTTGCTCCTCTCTTTTGTCCTCTTTTAGTCTGACCCTTTGTATGTTTTTTCGCTGAAAAGAATGTGGATTCAACTCACAAGCATGAGCTTTGTAAGGAGAACCTAAATTGACTTTCTACAATTGTCAAGCGCCACAACATTGTTTTGTTCAACCAATGAAATTCCAGTATTAGTGTGTAGGGGAATGTTGGTTTGAACTTGAGCTAAATTATTCCAATTTTCCATATTATCTCTGTAAGCACAGGGAAAGGTGCACTGTTATGGATGACTCACTTGCACAGTCAGTTATTTTTGGCTGATGTTTATGCTTTTGCCAACTCTGCATGAACCTGAGAAATGAATGATGATAATCCTGCAGAGTCTTGTTTCCTAACATGCATAAATTGTTCTGACAGGTTTTGCATATGAATTAAAACAAAAGCAGCATCCCCAGTCTTTAAAGAAAATGGAACGTCTTTAGGAATTGCCTGCTACTTCTGATAGCATGTCTGTCCAGTTGAAATGTAATACCATGCTATTATTATTCAACCTGTACCCGAATCTCACAGCGAGGGTGAATAACCTTTTCTCTGCTTTGAGAAATATGGCAGGAGTAGGTATTAAATTTTAAAGAAGAGGGATCCGATTGTATTTTTTTTTCATTAATGCTGCAGTTTAGCCTCAGAGAAAAAGAGCTGTTTCTTTCATTTTGACTCGGCAACCATGCACAGGCAGGAGGCCTCCTTCAGTGTGCCCTTTTCCACACAATGGAGCTGAAAACTGGAGAAATCCACTTCCCTGCAGTCTTCTTACCTGATAAAGTGACTACCTGATAAACCCATCAGCATCTGATGATCTGTTCCCTGTCTCTGAGCTACCAAACAACTGATAACTGGTCAGGCTGCATTTATCTACACCAATCAGTGGCTAGCCCTTTAACCCTAAAAAAGGGGTTCACACTAGATAAAACAACCAATGCAATAAAAAATATGATAAATGGAAATATATGAAGCTATACATTTATAAAGCTATCTAGCTCACCAGAAAGTTACAAACAAGATTAACATGTAGAGATTAGTCTATATCACACCAACAAAATATAGTGGAATTGTGAATAATTATGAACTTTGTTCTCATTGTTCTGTCAAATTGATGTTGGATGTCAATTTGTGAGTTTTCAGAAAACTCATATTCATTCCACATGTTTAATAGAAACTGATTGATTTGCTCATAAAAATCAACAAGTTTCAGCAGATTGTTCTATAGAGACAGTAGTTAAAACAAGCATTTATGGGTAATAGCAATTCTAGCAGTCAGAACAGTGATTATTTGTAGTGAATTGTTTATATTTATTAAAGTCTGATAAAGCTGATCTGATATTGGACATTCACTGGATGTTGGACTCTCTTTTCGATTTCTCATGAACAAAACGGCCAAAAATGATCAAAGCTCCATTTTTCTCTCTCAGGAAAAGGCTGAGAACAAACTGCAATCGAATTTTCCAGCAGCACTGGCAGTGGAGAATGACTCAGGTTTTTTGATCTTCAGTGTTGGGTTCCGCTTCATGAAACCCTCAAACCCAAACCTGACTTCTCTTTAGCATGTGAAGGTCCTGTGAAGTAGGCTTAAAGGGTGCAGCTCCAGCAATCTACAAAATAAAAATATCTTACCTGAATGTCTGTTACAAGCTGTTAGAAGCTTTAGATTTCTGTTACATGCTCCAAATGTTCATGCACAGCTGCACTATCCCCACTGTTAGCAGTAACTAATACAGCAACTGGTTTACACTGGTATGAGAGAACAGAGGCAAGGTCCAAGCAATTGACAATGGATTCCAGATGTGAAATCTCCTGAATAAAGTTTAGTCAGCTTTAATTGCTAATACGCAATGGTTTTCTGCTAGTAGTTGCAACGTGATCCTTGAAATGTACTGTGTAATTTCCTGGGTTTGCCTATTGAAACCTATTAGCCCTAGATCAATTTGAAACAACTGTAACTGACTACTCTAAAACACAATATAGAAAATTCCTGACTAATCTAACATTATCAGCTCACTTAACTAGGTGTGAAGCAAACCAATTGGCTCCTTAAGGGCAATCCAAATGCATTTATCATTGCTAGCAGAGCCTCCGGCAGCTGTTGATCAAGCTACAACAGCCGCACTCTCTACATCCCTACCTGCGCTCTGCCATTCTTAGCTTTTAGGAGTAATGAGCAGCAGAAGGCACAATATTATTCTTTTCCCAAAGTATCAACTTTTGGGACTAGAACGTATACTTCACTTGATAATTAATGACACCAGACAAACAGCAGCTGATTGAGCAACTCACTTCCATTCTAATTTACCATCTGCTCCTCTAGCAGAACACAAAGCTAATTACCTCAAGTGCACCAAAGATACGTTTATTAATTAGAACGGCCACAAGGAAAGAAACACTTTTGGAGAGCATCATCAAAAAAGTGAGGATCAAATATACAGTCAGCTGCGAGCATGGAGGCGGTGAGATGGTGCTGGTGGCGGGCGTTAGTGTTGGGCAGGTTTGGTGAGCTTTGCGAGAAGAAGTGCGCTTCATGCCCCCAGGCCAGCACAGGCCTTTCAGAATGCTGTGGCTGGCAAGTCTTGCTGCGCCCCAGGGAATGTCAGCAAAAAGTCAGGTGGCCGTAGTGACTGAGGTGACCGTGGGGACGGCCAGCTGACACAGTCGGTTAGGATGGAGAATAGTGGATGGGATGTTCTTTTTGTCAGTGCATTACCTGAGAGGGAGAATGGGGAGAGTGATGGAGAGTGAAATATATTTAGATGAAGAAAAAGAGAAGGCGAAGGTGCAGGGGTGGAAGGATTGACAGGAAGGGAAAGCGGGAAGAGAGGGGGTGGGCTGGGCTTTGGGATAAATATTAACTTGAACTGACATCACTTTTCGCTGGTTTATAGGCTTGGCCAGTGTAGCTTTTTAATGGAATAATTATATGGAAGCTTGTCACACTCACATCGAATAAACCATGCAAATGTAATGATGCGAAAGCATTTGCTATTTCATCAGTAATTTGGTAATTATCAACTGTCATCAATATTCATTAGTAAGTAATATTGGACATTCATGTGGCCTGTAATGACAGGCACTGACAAGCCAAATGACTTCATTTGCACTTTTATACAGCAGTTCACTGAACGTTTTCACCCTAATAAGCGGCCATGTTCCCTTCATCCAAATAAACAAAATGTCAGGACCTAAAATATTCAGTTTGACACAGAAATGTCTATTCTTCACAGTTTATCAAGGAAAAATGTTTCCCATGTGTACTTATGTAGTATGATCCTTACAAAAACAGGACTTTTAGACATATGAATGCCTGTTTAAAGAAAAACTCCAGCATTTTTCAACCTAATCTCCATCTGTCACATTTAAATGGTACTGATGATTCATAGACAGTCACTGAAGTCAAAACACACTTATAATAGAAGTCAATAGGCAGTCGCTCCAGCATGCTGTACAACAGGGGTGTTCAAGCATAATGTAATGATATCCTTACTCAAACACACTGACTCAACCTGGGAATTAAGAAATGAGTTGAACCGAGTGTGGCTGAACAGGAAAAATGACCAAACTGTGCTAGACACTAGACATCTAGAACACTACTAAACACTCCTGCTTTAAAGCGTATAGCTTACTCAATAATTCAACAATTAATCTACTTAAGAACATAAAGATCTATCAAATATGCTTGAATGGGTTGTGGTCAAAACTTCATAACCTGTGCTGACCCAGCGCATTGGTCCTAGCTAAATTTCTTTTAGTTTCAGATACCAGCAATAAGTACATAATGGTCGTTGATGCTTCATCAGGCAGTGTAGTGTTTAGGCTTCTTAACTTGCGGTGTGCTACAAATGGCAAAACTGTAGGATGCATTTAGTGTGTCCAAGCTGTCTATTATGATGTACAGACAGCCAGGCCATAATTGCTTGTTAAAAACACTCTATGCCTTAATCCACGTGCTAATAACATAATTAAAGTGGTGTTTCGTGAGCTTGGTAATCTTCTATGATGAGGCTTAAAATTCAATTAACCCCATTTTAACACTTTTGTTTCAACTTTTTTTAGAGGGCTAATTTGCTTCAAACTTCACTAAATGCAATTATCGTTTGGTCTCCAAATATGAGCAAGGGTTGTTTATCTCCTGAGCACACATATATGCTTTGGATTTTTATCATATAGGATGACAGAATGGCAGACTGTGAAGATATGAGTTTAGAAAATGATGGAAAAAGCATGTGAGTATTTACATGTATTTACCAAATCCTCTATAAACATACTGAAATACGGTCAGTATCTCAACTTAAATCATGTTCTTGTGAGAGTACTGAAATGGTGTCAGCATCTTGCTCCTTTATAGTGCTTCTGATGTATTGTGCAGAGAAGTTTTCCGTGTTCTTGCAGAGAAGGTCGTTGGGCCAGACCAAATCTTGCCTCCTGAAATCAAGCCAAGAGTTTCACTGGTGTCTTTCAAATTAGCATTGGACGTGAATGCCGTTCCCAAGCAGATCAGACAGTGTGAAGGACAGAGCTGTCTCCCATTCAAGCACAACACTCCCCCCACTGTCACAGGCATGCTGCTAGGCCTTGCAGTTTCCACACTTTATCACTGAAATTAATAGCCCTCAAACCAGTTTTATCACACATTCAGTCTCAGGCCCAGCGCTTTACTAAAAAGTTTTTTCAGTGCTATAGCTATGGAATGTGCTGTTGCCATGCAAGGTGAACAGCCTGGATTGTACACCAGTGAGTACAGATTGTACCAGTCCATTTGTAGAGCTCTTTAACCTTATTGTAACTAGCAGTGTGGATCTTGTTTATTATTACTATTGCTATATTATTAATGTTTATTATTACTACAGAAAAGCTATAAGCTGTTTTCTTCATAAAACAACAAGTCATGAGAGACTATACATTACAGTGATTTTATCACACCTAGAGCTGTTATTAGGCACAGTGGCGGGTTTTCATATGGACGACATGGGCCTCTTGTCAGGGGCACCCCAGCGCTCGCCAAAAAAGGGGCAGGGAATGGGCGCCACCTGTATTTGGTGCAGGGGTGGCTGCTCACTGCAAGGTCTCACACACAGTTTGTGTAAAAGGGGGGCAGGGGATTGTCTGGACTTTGTCTCCCAAAACGCAATTGGTTGGCTACAGTAAATCACTCCACTAACTGCTTCCAAATTAAACATATATCGTTTATAATATTGTGAAAATAAGCACATAGTTTTACCTTTTTCTGGGTTGTGCGAAGTCACAGACCAGTTGCTGTAAACATAACAACACAATAACACCCAGAACACAATGTGTGCACCTTAAAACGTTCATAAGCACTTAACTAGTCTCCTAAACCGCACAGAATTATGGGTGTTTACCCATCGGTGTTTACTCACCGCCGCCCCCGACCATCACAATACAAACCGAATCTGCACCGGGGGAGGTCGTTTACGCTGTCTCTGCTCGTGGATTGGTGGTGGGTTTTGATATTGTGTCAAATAAACACAAATGGCCCGGCAACATGCAAAGCATCAGGTGTCCAGTTTAAGAAAAGGGGAAAAGAAGAAGAGGAGAAACAAGCCAAAGACAGCGGTATGTAGCTGTGTCATCTCTTGGTGTTTGATAGGTATTTTGCATGTAGCGGTGGAGGGATTGGAGTTGAGGCTGTTTTCAGCAAACTTTGTCCCACCCCAAATTGCACCGCCACTGATTAGGCACAAGGCAAAGCAGAGATGAAACAACTGAAACAATCTGCCTTTATTGATTTTATGAAATGCCAGACAACACAAAATATGATAAAATACACTATTTTTAAATCAATTAATTAAGCTATTATTAATACTGCCGTGAGTAATAATGATAAATACTGTTTAATTATGTATGTAATTGTACCAAGCAACCATGGACCGCTGAAGAAGCCATTATTGTATAGTGCAGGTGTTGAATAAACTATTCAACATTTTTATTTCAATTTAAGTTTAAAAGTGTTTAAAATATGTATAAGACACTGCTACAAATTGTGCAATGTTTGAGTGTAGAAGCCCCAATGTCATTAATGACATGCAATATACAGTAAAGGGTGTAGGGAACTAAATGATATTTAGCTTTTTAAGGTAGATCTAACTGAAACATATTCTTTACTTCATGTTGCAGTTTTCCAGCGAGTCTTCTAGTTTGCAAACTAGCTGATCAGCCTAATTCTACTTAAGAAAATATGTTGCCAGTTTCTCTATTTAAACAAAACAGAGTTTTTACTTTATCTGTCCATTCAAGCATAAGGGACCATCCCATTAAAAGCACAGAGTTAGTGACATTAATACAGAATTAAATTAATGCAAGTAGACGAGTAAATTATATATTTTACAGGGCCTTTAACAACAGCTCGACTAATCAGATTGGACCTTTGGACCATTTTATAATGAGTTGTTATCTATTGGTTAGACTAAAATAAGAATAGCCATAAAATAACTCCCTGATGCAAAATATTTAATGATGCACATTCAAACCCCAGCATATGATGACAATGAACTTGTGGGCTAAAGAGTTAAAAAAAAAAACCCCAAAAAACATGCAATTAAAGTATGCTGACAAAACACTGCTTCTCTTGTGCAGATCTGTTTCCAAAATCACTTTGCTCTGGAAACATCAGTCAGGATCTAGCAGAAGACAGAATGCTATGCCACAATGGTCCAAAAGCAAGTACATAGGTTAGCGGTGAGCTATTTTTACTGTGGCCCAAGAGTGTGGCAGGCGAGGTGAAAGGGGAGGACATTTTTGGAGGCCTTTCGGGAGCGTGAAACGGCCTGCGTTAATCATCCGGACAGCAGAGACATTAACTGTGCATGAAGCCAAGTCTCTGGACATCACACCGCAATGTACACTCCTCATATAGAGGCGAGGCCAGGGCAGCAACACTGGGATTCACACGCTGCTGCCGCTAGACTGAGTGCTATTGTAGCTCGCAGCAAAGCCACTCGACCACTTTAGCCATGGAGCTATGGGAAAAACACTTGCACGACACATTGCGGAGAAAGAACGCCCATAAAACAGCTTTCTGCACTGCAGCTTCCAAGTCACATTTCTAAAAATGTTACCAAATGCCACTATGTTATATTTTCTGCACACTTAGGATCGGTGTTAAATATGGCAGACAGCTACGGGACTGCTGATCGAACATTTGTATAAGTAACCGCATCGTTTTTCAATTGCTCTATTATTTGCAGCCTTCATTCATACCTGTAGGGAGCTGGGTCACACCTTTTGTGAGTATTTTCAGCATCACTGATTTGCCATGACCTACTTGGAAGAGCTGGAAGGCAGAGTCAATGTGCATGCACGCACTGAGTACTGTAATTTTTTAAAGGATTACAAGTAACAGCTAACAGCGTCCAACACTCAGAAAAGTGCCCCAGTGTACTTATATAATTCTATGATATTCTTCCAACATGTACTGATTTTCACTAATTTGATAAATTAGCATATTTTCCTCATTTTTCACCCACATTGTTAATGTTCCAGTGCTTAGTCAACACAATCCATTAATATACAAACCAAGCTGCTAAAACAACTCACTTAACTTGCTTGTGATGAAAACCAACATCTCATACACTGCCATAACATTAACAACACCTGCCTAGTACCGAGTAGGTCCCTCATGCTGCCAAAACAGTTGTAGTGCACTGTGTGTTCTGACAGCTTTGTATCATTCTCTGCATTCACTGATTCACCAATTCTCCTTTCTTTGGATACTATTTGGGTGAGAGCATCTCCAAAATGACAGGTCTGTGGTTAGTACCTAACAAAAGTCCAAGGAAGGACAACTGATGCATGTGGGAAGTGAAGACTAGCCCATTTGGTCCAATCCCATAAAAGAGCTACTGTGGTTTAATAAGTGAATGCTAACTCTGATAGAAAAGTGTCAGAATACCCCATGCAACACAGGACAACACTTTTCAGGAGCATGAAGGAAATTTACTCAGTATTAGGCAGGTGATTTTGCTGTAATTTAATGATTAAATGAATTATGATGGGTTTTGGTACATAAATCTATAAAAGTGTCAGACGTATGGCACATGGAAAAAGAAACAAATATGAAAATGTAGAACATGGCCTCTTGAACTGCCTTGGTCAAATATGGTAGCATGGATAAGCAGTTACACTCAGTGTGTGACTGAAGATCATTATCAGTATTCATGAGAAGTAACTTAAATGCAGCGCCCTGTAACTGAGTCCATGTATTGCATTTTCCCCTCATTGTCAGCGGTATTAAAAGAGTTTTATGGTGGTGGCAGGTGCCTGTCAGGCTGATGGCACGTGTATAATAAGCGTCTGCATTTGTGATGGATGGCTTACCTGTCACAGCTTCGCCTTGGGGGCATCTTTTTCAGCTTGGTCTCATCGTCCCCTACTCTCTTTGGGAGGAAGATTTGGTAGCATGTTCTATTCACCTAAAATGAAATGATGAGTCCCAAGTTTTTACTGTGGCAGTTTATTATTTTTTGTGTTTTGTACAATATTTGTAGTGTCATGGAATTAATTCATTTCTACAAGACCACCTCCAAATGCTACAATGTCAGTTTCCCTCTGTGTTACCACTCCTTCCCACACAAGTAAACATACGAGCCATTACTATTATTCAGTTACATTTTTTAAATAACTTAATTAAACTAAAACAAAAATGTTGGATTTAGTTGGCAGTTGGCATGATGATAATGCATATTTTAAATTCTCTTACTGGTCTCTCTTACAATAACAAGAAGAGCTTGATAGACCATGTGCATGCATTTTTGGTGCAGAGTTCAGTTTCTTCTGGGGATGCAAAGCTGAGCTTTTTCATTTATACTGGGGGAAGGGCTGTGTGCAGATGTGATTTAACTGCAGTGCTCTGCTCTTACAGGGCAGATAAGGAGAGGTATGATCTTGTTGCCAGATTTGTTTTGGGCCTCAGATAATAGACTCGGCAAGCAGATTCAGTAAAGGATCGCGGAGCCTGTAATTGTCTCTGCTGCAGCCTGGGCTGCACTGAAATTCAGGTATTGAACTTTGCACATGCTGGAAAATGAATAATTCTCCAACTCGAATGAATGCGCAGATACTTCCTTATTCCGAGGCTAGGAAATGTCAGGAATGTGAGGTTTTTATGCTGCCTTAGCACAGCCTGTAAAATTACATCCAGAGACTTCAGAGCGCTTTTGCTCATATGTGTGGATATGATTCTTGATTATGCTTTATTGCATTTGCCTAACGTATCATACAACAGAACAATCCCTTATTGTAAATTGATGCCATATCATTTTCATGTTGAAATGGCTCAGTCATATGCTGCCACATATGGTTGTATCTGCCTAGAATTTGTCTTCAGACAATACCTGTTTTATAGACAAAGCGTGCTGTCTGAATAGCAGACCAGTCCCATTTTCCTGTATGCTACTGTCAGACATGAAAGGGAAAAAGAAGAGAAACCTGTACCCGTTCATGAAGAACAGGAATGAAGGTGTTATGTGGCTTTTATGTTTCCTAATAAGCCCCTAAGGCACTAGAACATTACAGCCTGCCGTTTTACAACCGGCGATTGCCAGAGCACAAGGGGTTCCAGTGGGGATTTAATGCCAGGGAATATCTTTATGTGGTATTAACATTTCCCTGTATATTTGATGCCAAGTTGTTCTTCCTGATTTCTCTCCATGATCATTTGCCTGATAAATAGGTGAGCGTTCCTTAGCACAGAAAATGGAGTATGACTGGCATCCTAATGAGCAACTCTGGACTTTGACAGTGTCCCCAGGTCTATCTCCATGGAGCTGATGTCTTAATCATATCATGGTAGGCAAGGGTGAATGATCCGCTCTAAACGCATGGTATCTGTGCAAGCGAAGAGCTCTTTTAAAAGTCTGGGAAAGCATTTGCAAAAAAAAAGAAAAAGAGCTTTAGGTCAAGTTTGCACCCTTAAAAATAAGGATGATGAAACGATCTTTAGAGCAATGTCAGAAGGACCACTTTAAGCTGCCTAAAGGTGGCTTTAGTGAATGTAAAACTGTACATCAAAGCCAAAAAATTGTTAATTTTTAAGATTGTAAACTGATGTCTAACCATCTTACCGTGAATGTTGTTTTAACATTGTCAATGTTGTCAGCAACATTGACAAAAAAGAGCACTTTCTTTTCTGAAGAAGTTTTTTAAACTTGTTTTTTTGCTTGAATGGTTGGACAGATGAAGTTTCCAGTGTTGTTTGATGTCAGAATGTGCGTCTAGATTCTACTTGACCACTTTGACAGCAAGCATTGATGTGGCCTTCTTGCAGGCTGCAGTCATATGACTTGTTCTCATGGACCAGAGTTATGGATCTTTTACAGGAGGTGAACCAAAAAGACTTTGTCTCCTATGTTTCCATGCGCAAGATTCTCAGTGTGAAGCATTCTGCTTTCAAATGGTAGAAGCAGGCAGACCACGTCTCAGAGTATAGTCAGTCGAGCGTGACCATTGATTTGATGCTCTTCCGTGCTGGTAAAGTTGCCCTTTTAAGCTGATCTGAGACGTGTTTTTGGAGAGTGGTACAACTGGCTGAATTTATGCTTCACAATTTTCCTTAAGGACAAAGTTCACAGAGTGTGTTTTATCATGTTTTTATTGGTCTTTCTACAGATCAACGAGACACTCGGTGGTTTGTATTTTTAGTGGTGAATTTCAAAATTTAAATTTAAAGTAGATCTCCACATATTTACATGCATACTGTTCCTCAATATGTAGATCATATCACATAAAATGTACTGTGGTGAATACTATAAACAGTACAATGGCATGAAGAAGAATTTGGCCCTCTCTTGTTTTCTTCTGTTTTTGCATAGTTGTCACACTTGTTTCAAATCTGCAAACTAAACTTAATATCAGACAGACACCACCTGAGTAAACACAAAATGCACTACTCACAATAAGTTAGGGATATTGTGAGAGACTTAGTGGATGTCATACATACGGTGTTTGTTTCACTTCAGAC
>JBBPDA010000013.1:12114897-12133520 GCA_037974385.1 Arnoldichthys spilopterus | reverse complement strand
GTGTGTGTGTGTGTGTGTGTGTGTGTGTGTGTGTGTGTGTGTGTGTGTGTGTGTGTGTGTGTGTGTGTGTGCGTGAGAGAGAAAGAGAAAGTGACAGCAGGTGCAGTACCAGGAATGTTCATGCCATTCACTTCCCAAAAACAAACAAACACTATTTTTCCTGGTTTCCCCAAACACAGTCGATCAGCCAAGGCACATATGAGGTCTGCAGTTTGCTAACATGTAGTTGAAGCTTGTAGGTACCATCATCAGAAAAGGTGTGGCTGTAATTCCTGTAAATTTGCTGTAATAAATAATGTACAAAAATACATTTCAGTACTTGTAATTGTGTTTCTTAATTTTAAAAAGTAAATGGACACATTCAGAGGTTCAGACTTGCTCTGAGGCCTGTGAATCTGCCTGTTTCCCTTCCCTTTTTTTTCTCTTGCTCTCTCTCTCTCTCTCTCTCTCACTCTCACACTAGCTCTCTCTCTCACTCACTTGCTCTCGCTCTCACTCCCTCGATCACTTTGTCTTACTTTGCTTTTCTCTGAGTCTTTGGGATCCTAAATCTTTGGGGGACACTTGTTTCTAGATAGACACCTCTCTCTCTCTGTTAAATAAAACTTTTAAAATTACTTTACGGTGTAATTCTGACCTCTCCTTAAAGACACGTCGACACTCGCCAACATCACAGCACTGTCATAATTGGCCAAAAATATAATTTGATTACAGTTTTAAACTGTTCAGGTATGAATTTTTGTGCATTATGTCCTCAAGAGCAATGGTAGGCTAACAGCAGCTTCCAGAGCTCACAGTTCCACAATTTTGCAGTCTACTAACTAGTATATTGACCATAGTATTTCCAAACCCACCAGAGTGCAAACCCTTTCTCTCTATGGCTGAGCTGGATTGTGAACTCTGTCGTTACTGCCACTTGATTGTTGTTGAATTATTCACTCATGTCAGCTCCAAACTTGCAGCCCAGATCCACACAAAAAACTTACAAGTCAGTTGTGGTAGAGCTGCTCTTTTCTTTTTTTAATCTGGCATGAACAGCATTTCCAATGAAAACTCTAGTAGATCCTTTGACAGGCAACTGCAACAAATATATCTGCATTATGTTACTAGTAGTGACAGTAAGCACATTGATGATAAAATTTGACAATTGTATTATCTCACACTGTGCTACAGCAACACTAAAAAAATAGCTGTGTTTGCTTTAATAACAGAACTGAAGCAAATATTTAGTAAGGCAAATGTTACTTTCCCCAGTGATTAATTGTTTTTATATGCAAGAATTGGTGCAGAAAGTCTTACAATGGTAACTAGACCCTGAAACAAGTCATTGTTTTTAAGATTTAGAAGAAATTTAAGAAACATTTGTCAGCCCGTCCATATACAAGTATACAGTAGGGTTGAAACAGCGCCTGTCTTGGAGCCGTGGTGCAACATAACAGTAAAAAACGGCCAGTAAATGCAAGAGAGACATCACAGTATGAGATATGGGTAAACACTAGGATTTATTTAACTACTGTTAAGTTACACACTTCAGTCTTCTTCAGAGGAAGCATGGATATCAACGAAAAATAAATAAGTCAGTTATATAAAATCAGGACAATGTCTTTCCTTTTGTTGATTCAGCTTTGCTGCAAATTCCACAAGCTTATTATTGTACATGCTGCACAAGCAAATCAGTGCCTCCAGTAGGCTGTTTCAGAATCATTAGGTTCTGTATATGCACTGTGGCAATAATATAACAATGTATTGCCACCAAAAAGAAAATGTACTTTTAAAATAAATAACTGTAAATAACAGTATCTTAACTTAAATACAGTGGAGTTGTGTACTTTCTCCACCTCCAATGATTTAGAAACTGCATTTCTAAATCATCCCACACTTGCTTTCCACCATGTGGGGTTGTTATACACTCTCGAATAGACTTGCTTATGTGGTTTCTGACAGTGAATGGCAAATGATTATAAAAATATCCAAAAATACCCTAAAAGCTTACAACTGCTTGTAGCTATGAATCATGCTCATGTTCATGTTTTTTAATGATAGCAGTACTTTATACAGTGTTAGAAACCACATAAAAAATGTGTTTGTGGATTATTTAACAATATATTTAAGGGAAATGTGTTATGAATAATAAACAGTCTGTATGAGGCTAATTACAGACACTTTAAACTTCTTTAGCTACATTATTCTTGTAGCTCCTTGGCAAAAACAGAAAGGATGATTCTGAGCATCAGAGATGACTTGAATGTTAGGCTACATTTCTTAAGGGAAAATTGTGTAAGTTTGATTTTGATTTAATCCTCAGTTTGTCAGAGGAAATGCATAAAGAAAAGCATTTAAGTTTAAGTTAAGCAGTCGGTAATCTGCATGGCCTACATGTAGGGAACTTTCATACCTCTGCTGTGAAATGCAGTCAGTTTTCAATGACAATGTGTAAAAGTTTGATTCTTTTCAGTGTCTTGATATGCATAATGCAAATCTCAACTTTTATTCCATTTTAAGCTGACAGACGTCCAGTAGTGCCCTTTAAAGGTGCTGTCAGTATCTGAGTGTGTGCCAGTGGTGCTTCATGATAAGATGCCACCTCAATGGCTGAAACAAACACTTGTGAATATTTGAATTGCACTGTACTGATAAACACTGGCATTCAAATGTAGAAGTGGTTAGAGATTGTGTTCTTTTTGATGATTTTCCATATTTTCAATTCAGATATTTATGCTAGAAATATATTAATTTTTTGATTGTAAGAGGGCCACTAATTAATGCAGACTGTGTAACTGCCACCTTGTTTATTTGTGTTAGGCTGGGTAAATATAAAAAAAAATCACAGAAAATAGTATTCTGAATATTGAGCATCAAAACATGCTCATCACTCTGACCTGGTTCAGTATTTACACAAGATGTTACACAAATATGCTGTCATCTATTTCCTCATAAAGAGAAAGACCAGAATAGTTTTAAAGCAATCCCATGCTATTAGCATTACCAGATTCTTGTATTTTTCAGCCTAGGAGCTTATGTACATCCCTGCCTACACTGTCTCCTTGGAGGATGATATTTTAGTGTGATAACTGGCATGATGGAGAGCTATGGAGAGTAATAGGAGATTAATTATGGGAATTCAGCATGGCTGGTTTAGCGTGCACCGCAGCATCTGTTGCTGCAGAGAGCTAATCTGGATGAATGTGGATTTGGTGGAAGGGTGCGCTTGCAGGTGTCAGTTCACCATTTCAAAAGCTTATAGAACATGTTAGCAGGAGCACTGCTGCTACACCCAAAGGTATGACCTGTGAGGTGGTATTAAGAAGTGTTGTTGCTGGTTAAGAGTGACACTGGGTTCTGTATTACATTTAAAGTTCACTGTAAAAAAAAATTTATTATTTCAATTTGATATCATAAATAAATGAAAAAAATGGAATATTTGTTATTACAACTGATTATTTGAAAACTCTCAATGTCAGTAATGTAATTTATGTTTGAAAAAAGAATCATTCTATTTGTGCAATCCCTTAAAGACACAGTAACAAAAGATGGTTTAACTGTAAGAAGATAAGAGATAAAGAAAGATTCAAAAATAATGCCCTTAAAATCATAAGTATACCTTAGGAATGACATGGTTATTGGTACTATATGATATTGGTATTAGCTACAGTTAAGTGAATTATGGGTGACTGAAATAAATGGGTTAGTAGGGTTAAATCTATTAAAAAAATAGTAATTGTTTAAATTTTGGCATCTACTTTGTTTTACTTGCTAGACAAGAAGCGGGTTATTTTGGAGTCCTGCAGACATATGAGGACCAGAACCACCAAAAGGCCATAAGAAAAATAAGTATGGGTTCAGATGGGGCTGATTTGCCTCTAGCCCAGGCTATAGATTCACACAACCTATCTGTGATTCTCTGTCAAATGTGTAGATTACAGAACTAGATTAGTTACATGTGGGATGATTTTTAAGTCCACAAAATCCAACTCCACGATAAAGCCATTCTTAAGTGAATGCAAAGTGTCCATTAGCTAAAAATGAAATTAGTCTATGGTATTTGAGGATTCAAAAGCTTCAAAGTTTTATCATATGGGAAAAGTATGGTGTACAGATTACAATCATTTCTTATATCATTACAGCAATATTAAAAAAGCAAAGCAGTGAAGATAATTCATGTCACTCCTAAGAAATGACTACAGCTAATTTAAAGGAATACCAGCCGCTGCCATCCAGCAGACTACCCCTTAGTAATTGATACAAAGGTTCTCTTGTTAAATGTTGATCAAAAGAAGATTAAAATGCATTTTAACACTAGATAAAGCAATAGTCATGTCAGCACAGGCATCAAATGGTTCTGAAACATCTTTCACCTGGCTTTCCTGTCGGGGAGATTTTCGAAGTAAATGGCTCTGCAGTCTTGGCATATAAAGGAGCTGAATTTTCTCAAGCTGAAAAACAGCAATGTGAGAGCTAGTCACTTGTGTTTACCCTGAAAATATTTGCCTTTTTCTGAGATCTGATGCCTCAGGGAGAGTGTGCAGACAGCAGAACCTCCTATGGTTCCTCTGATCTTATAGGCTGCTACAGCCTCATTGTTAAACACTGCCTGCACTATCTTGATAAACCTTCTTATCATATAAACGTTGGCGCACATCTGCAGTTTTCTGCCTCTTTCTAATTTGCTCTACCTCGGTCTGTTCAGTGGCAGCTTTTCATATGTCATTTTCTCTGTTTGTCACATCTACAGACTGGTTTACCCTCCCCTTCAGCTATGATTTCAGCCAATAAACTGCTCCTCAGTGTGCAATGCCTTGTATTACTGCCATACTGACAGCCAATCATTGCTACAATGTTGACATCTGACAACATAGCTTATTATTCTACTGAACTTTCCTCATAGAGGCTATTGAGCTAGATCAGCGTTTCCGAAACTGCCCAAACATTGCAGCATTGTGCAAGCTGTGGAATCTATGAGAGTGGTCATAGGAATATTTATGATGGAGAACTGCTGTTTAATTAGCATTTTTTACAAGCTCAAGCGCATTGTATGAACAATTAATGTATAATGTTTAAATGAAATGCTGGTGGTCCCATTTACCCTTTTCCCAGTGCAGCCTTTCATTAGCTTCTAATCAATTGCTTTCTATGCAGAATCCATAAATGAATGTAATGTGAATTTGAAGCCATTTAAATAATTTTCGTTTTTTAAATAATTGTTTCTTATCATTAGATAGTAATCTCTGTTTGGCAAAACCCATTTTCACAACAATTTTACAAATCCAACAGGTGGGCTAGGCAGTGGAACACTGGAAAAGAGGGTAAAAGTCACTATTGCCAGAGAGAGTCTGTTAGCTTTTGTCCCTCCACAAGCAACATTGGCAGGAAGGTGTAAATGAGCAACATGATGACGACAGCAAAAACAGACATGCTAAAAACGAGTGGTAAACCATTCAGAATAATGTGTTTGCTTTGTTTCAAAAACCTTCTTGCTCCATGAATCTTTTTTTCTTTTCAAATGTTTAAGATATTTACACCATAGTGCCACAATTTTTAAAAATGTGTTCCTAGTTTGACCATTTAAGCCATCAGCAGTTGTTGTAATTATGCTAGTCGTTGTGAAGCCTTTTAGAAGTCCTGTATTTATAAACTCACTTTTTCATGCCTGAGGAGAGCACAGCGTTTTTAGCAGCATTCATATACCCATACTGCACGTATAACAACTGTAGAAAGCATAGATCCAAATCTGTGTGACTGGTTCAACTGACATGAAGGAACACCTGACTGATGTGACTAACAATAATCACCAGGCCTCAATCCAACTCTCGATTGGAACAATAGGAAAAATGCTAAAATAGGCACAAACAGGAACTCTTGCTAAAATCAGTCATTAAAGGACTTTTGCTGATTTTCATTGAAAACAGTACAGAGACAACATATCAAATGTTTTATCTGACAAACGTTATTGTTTTCTGGAAAATATACGCTCAGAATAGAATTTGAAGCCAGCAACATGTTTAAAAAAGTTGGAACAGAGACATTTTACCCCAGTGTTGCATCACCTCTTCTTTAAACAACGTTTCGTTTGCGAACTGCACACTCGTTGGAGTTCTGAAAGTGAAATGTCCCATTTTTACCAGATATAGGATTTCAGTTGCTCAGCAGCCCATGTCATGTGCACTGATCCAACATTTAAACTTGCATTTACATATTTAGTGACAGTCTGTCTTCAGACACTGGTTTTCGTAAGTGTTTCTAAACCCATGCAGTGCTTTCCACTACACAACTGATCACGGCCACTTAGTATTGGTATTGTCAGCCTTATCTCTTATTCTATCCATACAGAGATTTTTCTGGAATCTTATAATCTTTTAAGGATTATTAATGATTGTTTCTAAATCATCATTATATTATTGATTTGGTAAGTATTGAAAGTAGTGTGTATGTTTTGATGTTTATGCTTTTTATTTTTACTTTCTTTAGAAGTTTTTCTTTAGTGTCAGATTTTAACATATTAGACAAATGCAATTAACCACTATGAACTACACAAAGTAGTGAAATTTCGTCATGATTTTTTATTTTAACCATAAAACCTGGAATGCATTTAGCAAGCTTTAGATTCTTTTCTAATCTCGAATGGCCAAAGTCAGTGTCATTAGCTAAGCAGTGTAGTAATCTAGTACATCATTTTTGACCATGTTTTGATATTTAGGTCTGAAGGCCGAGCTACAATGGTCATGGCTGTCTACTGTTGCAAGCTGAGCTTCAGATACTAAGATCGTCACTGGCAGGTTTTTGTACACCTCTGCTCGATTAACGTCTTTAACAACTCTGATAAAGCAACCTCCATGTTGACACGCGTGTCCTCTACCTCGTCTGGCTGCTTTACTGCACGAGGCTGCCTCCCGTGTTCCCATGACGATGGCGCTTGGCACTGTTTGGAGGGGAAAGCGGCGAGGTGTTGGAAGCACCTAGTCTTAGCCCAGGAGCCCCTCCTGGGCCTAGCGATGAGCTAAATTATTTTTAATGGATCTTCATAAAACCATCTGTAACAGCGCACCTGCACACTGGAGGGGCTATCGACAGAATGATTAGGGCTGCAGGACCTGCAGATTGCTCTGAAATGTGTAATCATTTTGTTTTCACATTAACCACATGCTTTTCCTTAGCCTCCATGTGTCTTTGTGTCTTTAAAAAAAAGTGGCTGAGAAAATTCCAGACTAATACAAGGTGCCAAATCTTCACTCCTTTCCTTGATTATTGCTGGTGAGTTCATTTATTCTCATCATGCTAACATATCATGCCTCTCTCTCATGTCTGCTAAAGTGTGCTTTGAGGTAATGATCTTAAATGGGCCGTTTGACCTGGCTGGAGGTGCCGTGTCCATGATAAATAAAGGTTAATTGTATAAGTTAATCTTTGCAGCTTTCCAAAGTAATGAAGCCCACGAGCCATTCGGGCTCTATTATGACATGCACGCTTCCTCTACATACATAGCCTGCAGTCGGCACTCAGTACTGTTAATCTCCATTTAGCATTCTACACACATAGCTCATGTTATTAGCATAAGGTGGATTATCTCCGTGGAGAACAGTGTGTAGAGCAGGAGGAGAATACTGAGTGACAGACATCTTGATTCTTGCCATTCTTCAGCACAAAAAAACACCACTCTGACTTTGGTCCGTATGTCTACATTCAGTCCATAGATAACATTACAGACCATTACCGTTTCTTTTCAGCACAGTGCTACAGTGTAGCTAATTAACAGACATACTGAATTCCTTCAAAGCACCCATTGCATATTCCAGTGTGTTGTGCTGTTTCTCTGCCCCTTTTTATTTATCCAGACTTATTTATTTATTTCCCCCCAGGGACAACCCCCAGGTGCCCTTTAAAACCGTGATTTATATAAGACAGCCATTGTCCTTGCATGCTTGGCAGATAGTTTAACAAAATTGAATGAGATCAAATTTAGTGCAACCTCCATTGGGGCTGGCCACATTATTTTGAAGTGCTTCATTACAATGGCAGTGGAGGCTGGATATCTTCATTTGGGTTGCTGCAGGCCTCATTCATCACGCTAGATAAAGAACTGGAGAAGCACCACAACAACATGGAGGCACACCAGTAAGCATGAACACAACATTTTACGTGCTTTTTGATTAAGAATACTAGTGTGACTAACCACCAGTCTGACTCAGGTGCCATGCCTTAGACACACTGGGCCATTTATAAAGAAAAACAAACAGGAACATAAACAGCTCTTTAACCCATTAAACTTTAACTTTTCTGGACTTCACTCTTGTAGCTATAACCACATATACAGTTATACATGAATGTTTGGGCAACCAGTCAGATTATTTCAGATATTTTGTAGAAGTTCTAAGGGAAAAGAAGAGCACTTCTAAATGAAATAAACATAAATCTGACATATTTCTGCAAAATGTAATGTACAAGTATTATTTACAGTGTTTGTACAGTATTTACAGTATTTTAAATGTAAATTTACCTCCTTTAGCTGAAATCATAGCCTCCAAACAATTTTAGTTGTTCTCTCTTGATTTTTTTCCCCACTTTTCCTTGCAGGACGCTTCCACTTCCACAAAAAAAAGTTTTCTTGTATGCACAGGGTGTGTATGATCTTTTCACAGATTTTCATAAATAATATGTCTGGAGATGGTGAAGGCCTTTTGAAAACTTTATCTTTCATTTCTTGAAATAAGTTTCAGGTTTCACTGTATGATCTGTAACTTGTAATATTCATTCATATTTGATTCACATATTTTTAATTATATTAAATATATTCTTGGTAATCACCCATTTGAATGCATGAAAATGTATAGGTAAAAAATCTAAACCAAGGGTGCCAAACCTTTGTATACATCTGTATTAGTTTGAGAGCAGTCAGGAAGTAATTCATAGCTGTTGCTGGGTAATAATCTTCAACATTAAAAAACTGAATAAGTCTAGAGGAAGGATACCCCAAACTACCTCAGACACCAATGTTTTGACACATTTCTCTAAGAAATGTCTTTGTTTTCTTCTGTAAAGCTACCATTTTAAAGATACTGGTTTTTTTTGTTTTTGTTTTGGATAGTGAAAAAATATTCAAAGTCAATTCCTTTTATGTCAGATGGGTATAACATTACTCCCTGATGCATTCAGATTCATTCCAGACTGAATTACCTGATATTGCTTGACCTACGAAATAGCATTACTGAACTATCCCAAAAGTATCCAAATCATTGCCCCTAGTACATTATATTCCTTACACCATAACCTTACAACAAAGTCCAGGGGGTCCTAACCTGAACGTGACCTGATGGTGTGATAGTTTGGGGTAAATGGGGGAGATCTAACTGATTAGCATGCAATTATTGTCTCGTTGCTGAACGTTATTGTGTGGAATGTGAGGAGCAACATTTCACAGATTTGTTTAATTTGCACAGTGCTTCAATTAAACTAAGCTTAGTTGAGCTCTGTTGCATTGAGACCATAAAACCCAGAAGAGGTGGATGAAGCATTTGGTCTGACCACATGTGTCCCTCAAACAGGCGCCATTTTGTTCCTGAGCCAGATGTGTCTGTGATGTCAGCTCAGGGACTCATACTCCATCTCTCAACTACCTCTTTATCCACAGCCTTCAGAAGACTCACTCGCACACTCTGTCTTTCTCTCCCATCACTTTATTCTTTATTGTCTTTTTTCTCATTCTTGTTGCTTTTTTAAAAAAAATAGACTGATCTCTTCTTACTTTATTTGAATTGCATATGATGCAAATTAATAAAAAAAATGAAAGGTGCTGTATAATAATGTTTGATGTCATTATTATTATTATTACTATTATTATTATTATTATTATATTTTCTCTTTCTGTATCTCCTTTTTTGTTCTCTCTCTTTCATCCTCTCCTATTAGCTGTCTCTATTTTGCTCTCATCCTCTCTATCTGATATTGCAGGCAGATGCTTGGGGACCCATGAGAGAGAGAGCGTCTGTAAAATAAAAGCCTTAATGAATCACCCCAACTGTTTAGGCACTCAGCGCCAACCGCCACATCTGTATGCCTCTCAGTGGCCCAAACCCAGCCTTCATCCCAAAGAGAATAACTTGGTGCTCACCTATTTCAAAGTCTTAAGAGACAAAGAACTAAAACTTTTTAGAGCCCTTGAATTCCAACTCTGCATTTCATACAACACAGATTCTCCATACTAAAGTGTATTTGAGCTCAGTTTGCAGCTTCATTATATGATCATCTGTGTTTTAGTGGATTTTGATCTGCTGCACATCATCTGTCACAACCATACTTTCTTATAATATTTATGTATATGAATTCCTTCACAATGTGTGAACATTTTCATGATGAAAGGACCAGTAGAAATGGTTTTGAATAAAATATCATAACATCCTCTTACGTAAAAAGCCAATAATTTCTTTTCTTACTCCTGTAATGATGCCAGAGAGATTTGCTACAAATCTCTTTTTTTGTGCTTACTATATGAACACTACATTCAAGTGTAGGGGTTATGACAGTAGGTTGAGCTTCTGCTCTTTGCCCTTGATGATGAAGTAATCACAAGCTCATAATTAATCAGTATCTTTATCGTCCTCCAGCCCAGTGAAGGGTGTTTTTTTTTTTTTTTTTTTAGGGGGGAGGGGGCATCTCCTTCTCACTATTACAAAGGGCTGACTCATTGATTGATGTGTTCTCCAAAGTTTCAGTGGCACTGTGTTTTTGTTGTTTATTTCATTACGTTAAGCGCAGTTATGGGTGTAATGGAAGTTTAAGGGAACAGGTGATGGGGCTAATTAGTCATTAGTGAGGACTCTCAGGTCCCGAATGACAAGTGCATGCTTTACAAGGTCATAATTTGATTAAAGTGCCCGCCAGTGATGGGAAAGACTACTCAGACATGATTAACTTGTCTCCCTGTGCTTGGCAGGGGGGGACTGAAGGCTAATAGCATCATGCATGTTGGACCACATGTGTTTGTCAACATGCATCATTTTAAAGGTGACCAAGCCACATGCCAACATGCTGCACGCACAGGCTGTTACACAGCAAGTCACACAGCACTCTGGAGTTCGGAGATTTTATTTGTGGGGGGGTATGTGTTGTTTGTTTTGTATTTTGTGTGATCTCGAACACTCTCAACTTCTCAGAAAAGTTGTATGTGCCAACACTATTGGTGCTCTGATCATATGCTTATATCTGATTGCAGTTATTATTGCTTTGCAGGCAAATTGGTCAGTTGCCACTTGCCAGTAAATATTTTTGCCAAAGATTTTTTTGTAACAAAAACAATGATTTACTCTTTAGCCAAAGTACACACTTTAAAAAAAAAGGCAGCCAGTCAGAATGGAGGTAATTTACATATCAGTTTTAATGGCAGACTAACAAAAACATAATTTCCTTCATTGGCACCTTCTTTTCCACTCAGTGGGAAGTGTGAATATCAAAGTAAAACGCAGAATAGGGGCTTTAGAAACATTTTTCACAATCACTCTCATTTGCAAGAATGGTTCTCCAAAGATCCATTTTCTGAAAGGTTCTTTAGACAAAAGGTTTTCAAACCATTTTCTCAAGGACGTTCCAGACAGTGGACATTTTTGTTCTTACCAAACTCACAGCACATACAGTAGGGATAGTAAAAATTGCATACTGTGGACCTCTGTCTTGTGGAACCAGAAATGGTTCTCCTGTGGTAGTCTAGCAAATAATGATCAATTTGCTGTATCACAATGCTTTATGATACATTGAATGGAGATATGTATAGCATTGTGGCGTGAGCTAAGTGACCAAGCCTTAAGCATAAACTTGCCAGAGGTGTCATCAGTTCTTCAGCGTCTGGCAGTTGGAGTTGCCTTCAGACCCCAGAACTAATCAATGTCACAGTCTGCCTTTCATCAGTTGATGTGCTAGAGCTTTCTTATAGGTGGCCTGCCAACATGCTGAACTGCGTTTTTGACACAGAGGAGCCTAGAGTGAATGTTAGCAGAGCAGTGAGAGCATTTCTCTAAAAGAGAGAGTGCCCTGATGTATGACTCAAGCCCAATCGATAAACAGCTGAAGCCAACTCTCTCCCTATGGTTCTCTCCTGCCATCGTCCCTACAATGCAAAACTCTGGGACTTAAAAAGCCTTCTCTTCTGTGAGATTTATGTTTCCAGATAAGGGAAAATGAAACGTCTGTGTGGTCTAGAGAACGTTGCTGATTTTCTCAGTGTGTGTGTTCAGTACTTTCATGTTTTATTAAGTATTATGATCAGCTTTACTTTGTGAGAGGAACTAGAATGCGATAAAAGACAGAAGTAGATGGAGAGCTTGCAGGCCGTAGGTTTGCATTCACCATTAAGCATTCCGGCAAAGTCAAAGGTTATGGTTTTGAAAATACTAAAAAAAATACTAAAACCCCTTGGAAATACCTTGGGGAAAGTGAAGTGTATGGCTAGCTGGGCAGATGTGGCCTATATGGAGCCTATATGCCGAACACACTTCATGTTCAGAGAATGATGAGAGATATTGAGTCGCTCTCATTTATCTTTAATCATTTCAGAGTAGGCAAGATTCTACGAAGCTAGACCGGTCACAGAGCTCTTTCTCTGCCTCTGTCTCTCTCTTTTTTAGTTACTTCACTTTTCTCTTTATCTCTTTTTCTCTTACCATGTCTCTCCCACTTGCTTGGTTCTCTCTTTTTTCCCAACTTCTCATTGAAAGTTCTACTTCTTAGTCTTTTTTCTCTTTCTCCGTTTTTCTGTTCTCTTCTTGTTTTCACCCTATACTCTAAGATTTCCTCTCTCTCTCTCTCTCTCTCTCTCTCTCTCTCTCTCTCTCTCTCTCTCTCTCTTTCTCTCTTTCTCTCTCTCTCTCTCTCTCTCTCTCTGGAGGAGGCAAAACTATTCATATTTCTTTAACTCTCCAGGAACTGTGGATCAAAAAGAAGAGAGAAGTCTATCTCTCCCCTTGTGCGACATGTAAATTTTAGCTTCTCAAATTTGCAAATTGCCCCTCTCTTGTGATTGTGGGTAATTTAAGGAAATGTGCCAATCGATCTAAGAGGAGATATTTTTAGGAGGCTGGAGTTCCACTGAACAGGAGGGTCTCTCTTTCTCTCTCTCTCTCTCTCCCCCCTCCTCAGGCAACTCCTCGTTTATATTCATGCTTCTCCACGGGATGCAATGGCTCCTTGAGGATGTCACTCCATGCCACTTTAACAGATGAACATATCTAGAATGAGCTATGGTGTTGAAGCACTCAAACAGATGTGGAGTTGGCATTTTAATTTCCACACACACACATTCTTCACATACATCACATGAGGACATGCAATGGCACATACACATGCAGTCCACAAATACATTACTTTTGCTCCAGAGCTTAAGTCGTATGAGGACAGGTATTTGCTTATTGTCCGTCCGGTACTAGTATATTAAAGCCCTGATTAGTATAAAAAAAACCTGTTGTTTTTATCATGACACGTCATTAGTAAAATGGAATCAAGAAATGTTTGCGACTGGTCAGGATGCTCCCAGCACATGCAAAACAAGTTACCTATCTGTACTTCATACACAAAATTATATGAAGTCATAGCTTTTTGATTTTTAATAATGCTTATTTATATATAAACTTATCTTTATTTCAGTAGGGTATCAAAATGTGACATCTCTAAAACAGTGTCAAATATGGTCTGTTTTTAAGCTTACATGAGCTTTGTAGAAAATGTGCTGTTTTTTTTCCTGCCTGTTTAGTTTTGATAAGGTACTACAGTTTCCCAATCTTGATTCAACTAATCAGCTCATGAACAACCCATCACTAAGCTGAATTGGGTGTGTTAAAATATTAAAATATTTTAAAATTTTAAAATCTGAAGGGCACTAAGCCTCCAATATCAGGACTGGGAAATATTAAAATACAACATGGTGGTATCATAGTGTTTTAAACTGAAAACTCAACACCATATAGTGAAAGTGTGGCTAATTTTTTTCAGTAGGTTAAATAGGCTTTTTTCCAGTATTCTGTTAATATTTTCCAATATGGTATCAGTTGCTAGAGAAGAGAACATGGACAAAGCATGAATAGGTTACCTTATGATCCACATTGTAGCCATGTGTTATATGAGTATAGCAGGCCAATAGTACAATAACCATTCAGAGCTGATTCACTGTGTAGCTCTACTGGAATTGAACCACAGAAGTTTCTCTCTCCCTGTATAACATTGACATATGGCATTGTATAAATGTTCTTGGGCCTGGAGTTGAAGCTTGCTGCTTTGTGGAGGTCTGCTTAGGGATGGGTCATTGTGGGCTGAAAAATCTCTCTCTACACACCAGTCCCCCCCACTTAAAAGCACCCCTGCCCACCCTTCTTATACAGCAGAAGAGAGTACAGGGCATTGAAAGATGGTACATGTATTGTTGGCTGGTGCCACTCACAAGAGATGACAAAAGAGCTTATCTTAATCCTGGCCACAATTAATATTCCACAGCCAAGCATCATCCTCACAGCCTTCGAATGCTAATAATGAAGTGGCAAACTGTACACCTCCAACCTAAGCCACTTTCCTGAGAAGCGAAGAAAGGATCACTGGGAGGAATAGAGAACACAGACACCTGTGACAAACATACGTCCCAACTGAAAACGAGAAAAGAGAGAGAACTGCACAAAACAAGCCTTATCCTCAGAGGTTCCTCTCAGTGGTATTGGAAAAATGAAATTGGGGGAAAAATGAAAAGAAAACAAAATAATAAAAAAACAAGCTATCTTTCTATCCATTTGACCAGCCAAAGACGCATCAACTATTTTTTCCTCTCCCCTGAACGCAATCATTTCGGAATTGATTTTCATGGCTGAAGGAGAAATAATGGGAACTCTTCTAATGTAGAAAATGTATGTGTTCCTTTTGGTTAACCAGTACAGACCATATTTCAGGCTTGTCAAAGAGGCTAGTGGAAAAATCTCTCATCATGGCCTAAGATTCATCCCCATGGGTGTGAGGCAACTCATCACCTCCCCAGATCAATCATATAAATTCAGCTGTTCGACTAGCTCACAGACAACGCACCATGCTAGGTAGGGCAGTGCTAAGCTGTTTAGAACATGAAATGTGCAGCATTAGTTGAGAAAATGCTAAACATTCTGGATGATGTGGTCTTGAGTGGGACTAGATACTTTGTGACTATGTTCTAACAAAATTGCACCTGCATACCAGCCAACATAAGTGTTGCTAAGGTATCATCTCTTTGTGAAGCCCTTCAAAAAAGGTGAAGATTGCTATGTGGGGCTAATACATTGTTTTTTTTTTCACACTGATGAAAGAAAGGCTAACATCGAGGCAGTGAACTGTAAAAGTCTGAGTCTATTTAGTTCAGCTTATTGATCAAGAGGTGTCTGTGTAACATGGCCTCAGTGTCATTACTGCACTATAAGGACCCAGGTTTCACCGGCTTATTATCAGCGCAGACATGTCAGAGGTTATTAATGATATCAACTCTTGGGGTGAATGAAACTATTGATTGACGTTGGATGCTATAGGATTGGGGTGAGTCTTGTCTGGTCTCCAATCACATTGTATAGCCAAAAGTAGAAGAGGATGCCAGTGCTCACTTTTATCTGTCCCATGATCCTAGTAGGACTGCATGATTTGATAGATATATAGTGTATATTTAGTGATGGTTCTAGTAATACAACTGTGAACTGTGCACATTTATTTTCTTTGTCAAAAAAAAAAAAAAAACTTAAGAACACTCACTAGGGAATGTATGTGATTGGTCAGGCTGCTCACAGCACAAATAAAAACAGTTTGAAAAACATTATAGATAAGTGCGTTCATTTGGACATTAAACTGTATAATACAACCCAAAATCAGAAAAAGTTGGGACAGTATGGAAAACAAAAAATAAAATAGCGATTTCTAAATGTACTTTGACTTGTATTTCATTGCAGACCTCCAGCACATTCCATAAAGAGTTGGGACAGGAGTAATTTAGGGCTAGTAATGAGGCAAATTGGTTAAATAATGATGTGATTTGAAACAGGTGATGTCAACAGGTGATGGTAATTATGCTTTGGTACAAAAGCAGCATCCAAGAAAGGTCTAGGTAGAGCAAAGATAGGCAGAGGATCGCCAGTTTGATCCTTAAAGAAAGATAGGAAGAAATTTGGATATTTCACCTTCAACAGTACATAACATAAATAAAGGATTCAAGGAATCTGGAGGAATTTCAGTGCATAAAGGACAAGGGCGCAAGCCTAAGCTGAACAAGCAGTGTAGTGGGACGGTATCTTGCTCAAGGGAATCTCAGTAGTGCCTGGGCCGGGACTCGAACCTGTGACCTTCAGGTCCCAAAGGCAGCGTCCTAACCACTAGGACAGCACTGCCCACATATACTCGTAAACTCGTATACTCAGAAGTTAAGCAACAG
Organism: Arnoldichthys spilopterus; assembly: GCA_037974385.1. Lineage (NCBI taxonomy): Eukaryota > Metazoa > Chordata > Actinopteri > Characiformes > Lepidarchidae > Arnoldichthys > Arnoldichthys spilopterus. Next base: position 12,117,118 of record JBBPDA010000013.1, on the reverse strand, counting down.
GTAAAAGTCTTTAGAGGGCTCAGTGGATCTGTGGGCTCCTTTAGACACGTAAACAGAAAGGTAAGGCATATTACTGTAAGCCCCACAGCTAAGTAAGGAGGGTTTGTTCTGTGAGACGGTGAAATAAGTATAGCTAGTAAAAAAATGTTGCTGTGGGCATCATATGTGTATGTGTAGTCTACTACGGGTCTGGTTGTCACATGATGCTTTCATTTTCTTTTATCATATTGCCCACCCTGTGTCAAACTGAAATACTAGATCAATTTACTTTTGTTAGAAAACTTTGTACAATTGTATGTGTGTGTGTGTGCATAATGTGTCTTAACATTTAACGAGTGTGTGTTGAGGTGCATGGAACTTTTTCTCCCATTGGAAGGGGTCCCTTAAATTAATAGAACAAAGCTTGTTTCAAAAACATGTTTTCCATTAAAGCAGTCATTCATTATTTGTACAAAAGTGTACAACAAAATACTCCTGAACGTCTGCAGAATGTCATAGAAGACATGATTTGACACCATTAACAGGCAAGACATAATTTCATATAACTTAATTTCACTTCAAATGGAAAACTAGATCTTAACCTGACACAGATGATGTTCTGCTATTATATAATATTATCCAGCAGCTTGGCGTACAGTAAGGCAAGTAGACAACTCTGTGCCCTGTTGTCACTAGGAAAAGGTCAAAGGCACTTAAAATGACCAAAAAGACATGAGTCAGTGTTAAAGTACTGTGCATTTATGGGTTGCGGCTAAGAGATGCAGTGTGGAGTGATCTGGAAGAGCATATTCTAGGCTTTGTCTGACAGACTTAGGGAGACAATGACGGTGTCTAAAAGGGAGGGGGTAAAGAAAGTTTGTCTGCATCAGGGCAAAAAGCTGGATGACATCTGCGCCCTTTATCTGACAAGCAGTCCTCCAAATTCTTTCTAGATTTAAAATGGAAGCCATTATCAAATTGTGAAAAGTCATAGAATGAAAATATTGCACACATAACCACACACACACGCACACACAGCCAAGCTGTTAAAAGGACACAGATGTTAGGTCCTGTCTGCTTCTTTTCCCCCTCCACTTCTTTTTACTGTTGGGAAAGTATCAGAACAGTTCAATAGTGCAACCCCAAAAGGTTACTTCCACAGTTATTCTTTCTTAAAGTGTCCTGTCAAAATTCGCTTGAAATGCTTTTGCTCAGTTGCGTAGCTCCATAGCAGATTTGACATGTTGAAGTTACCGTAATTGCTTGGCTTCCCTACGAATGCTCCTTGAGCCAGTATGTTTGAGGAGCAGTCTTATCTCCACTAGGGCACTTGCATTTTTGCTGTTTCTTTAAGGAGAGGATGGAGCTTACAGCGTTAGAGCTGTCAAAGTTGTCCACTCTTTCCGGGGCTCAAAAGTGCAATGAGTTATTAAAGAAGTATACAACAGGGTGTGGGCTATTGAAGTCACTGGCACGAATGAGTTTGGGCAAAATGTGGAGCTGAGCAGCTGATGCCACAAATCCGTTTCCATGCCCTTTTACTATGGAGACAGTGGTCTTCTGTAGCTACAGTTAGCCAGCAGTCACACCAAAATTGCAGTTTATGTCACCTTGTGCAAAAGGTGAGACCAGGGCTGGACCAAAAGTTTGATGACAAAAAAGGATCCTCTGTTTTGAGGGCAGGCAGCAATCTTGCTAACTCATCAGCCCTAAATAAACACAAAAGTTGAGATACTACATATACCACCTAATTCAGTTTCCTGACTGATTGTATAACATGGTGGTTTTCTGTTATGTCTTAATAGAGGTTAATTGTTAAGGTTCATAAAGTGACTGCTTGTTGTCTCTGGTTATTCTGCCCTCAGGGAAAACTGGGACTCTTACAGCTTTAAACTAGTAAAAATTCATTTAAACAACCATTTAGCTCAATATTCAGTTTCTCTGCAAGTTACATTTCTGTCACATCATCTGAATATGGCAACATCCAGAGAATGAACATTTTTGTTCAATGCATTTAAACAAACCCTGAGAGTTTATTTTGTACACATCATCTCTACATGTATGGGGATATTGGAATCATCAAAAGCTTAAGCTGCTCTATGCAAAATGTTTGGTCAAACTGTGAGATATTGTGTCTTTATAGGCTCTGTATTAATGGAGCATTGCCATAGTTTAAAAGAAATAAAGCACAATCACTTTTAATTCCAGTATAAATTCTTTTGAAGAGCATTTTATATGCACT